>JAUMJJ010000428.1:7500-189035 GCA_033556795.1 Tapera naevia | reverse complement strand
CCCCGACCCGGGCCTGTGTCAGTGCCGACGTGGAGCAGGCGGGGGAGGGGCGGGGCCTCGGGGAAAGGACGGGCCCTAACGGATGGGGCGGGGCCTCGGGAGGCGAAGGGCCGGCGGCGAGGATAGGGAAAGGGAGCGTCAGTGCGGGGGAGGGTGCAGTGCGTCGGGGATAGGGAAGCGGGCAGGGCCTCGCGGAAAAGGACGGGGCCTCGGATGGGGAAAGAGACGAGTTAACGTGTGGGGAAAGGGACAGGGCTCGCCGATTGAGCAAGCGATTGGGGAAGGGCCGTGTTCTCGGGCGAGAAGTGTGGGCCCTGGGGCAGGAAGGGGCGTGGCTTCAGTGATTCTGTAAAAAAGCGGAGTCTCCGGCATGGAAAGTGCGGGGAAAAGGATTGGAACAGTCGGGGACTCGGGGATGGGGCGTGGCATCGATTCAGGGGTGTGCGCTCGGGGGAGGGGAAAGGGCCGGACATCGGGCCGGGGATGGGGCGGGGGCGAGGGGCGAGCAGCGGAAAAGGAGCGGGGTCTTGGGTAGGGAAAGGGGTTTGCAGGGTGGAAAAGAGCGGGGCCTCGGCCCGGTAAAGGGGCAGGGGCTTGGGGATTGGTTAAGGGGCGTGGCCTCGGTGACGAGGAAGGGGCGAGGGCGAGTGGAGTCAGTGGGCGTGGCCTCGGGCGGGTGTCGAATCGGGCGGAAGGGGCGGGGCTTCGGGGTCTAAGGGAGAAGGGATGAGGGGCGGGGGAAAGGGGCGGGGGAAAGGGGCGGGGGAAAGGGGCGGGGGAAAGGGGCGGGGGAAAGGGGCGGGGGAAAGGGGCGGGGGAAAGGGGCGGGGGAAAGGGGCGGGGGAAAGGGGCGGGGGAAAGGGGCGGGGGAAAGGGGCGGGGGAAAGGGGCGGGGGAAAGGGGCGGGGGAAAGGGGGCGAGGCCTCATGGCAGAAACTGGGGGCGCTCGATTGACGGCGGTGGGCTGGGGATGAGGAGAGGAGCGGGGCTGATGCAAGAATTAGTTACTTTTACGAAAGGTGAAATATTTTGATTTAAGCTAAAGTTTCATCTAAGTAACTGTGTTAAACAGAACATCCCTCTGGTAGCACATTTTTAAATAGATTTTTTTTTTCAAATACTATTTTCCCAGACACTGTTTTTCGAGAAATGTTAAAGTCTTGTGTTAATATGGTATGTGGTGAACAGATGTGACTTCTTCTCTAATCAATCACCTCTCTTTCCAACCTTTCCCTATCTAAACTACCAGAGTTGGCTCCTGAGTTCAAATTAGCAGAGACTTGGCTGTTCTAAAGTTCATAGTAAAATTAAAATTTGTCCCTAGATAGAAATAGAATACGCATAAGATTGGTGGGAAAATTTGTACCTATGCATGTAAGTGGGACATACATTCTGTCCCCAACTCTTTTCTCGTTATGCATGATTGGTGGAAATCATTCCTTCATGCATCCAGAGCTGAAATAAAGGATGCTGCTTTCTAAAACTCCAAAATGAGTCTTAAGAGAGTATATTTTGGGTATCAGGGCCCCTGGGATTGGGAAAGGGGTGTGGGCTTGGGAAAGAGAAAGGAGCAGGGGTTCAGGGCAGGGATCCAGAGAGACCTGGACAGGCTGGAGAAGTAGGACTGTGTGAACCTTATGGAGTACCGGGGAAGGTCATGGAGCAGATCATAATGAATGCTATCACACAACACATGCAGGACAGCCAGGTTATCAGACTCAGTCCACGTGGGTTTATGAAAGGCAGGTCCTGCCAGACCAACCTGATCTCCTTCTGTGACAAGGTGACCCAGTTAATGGACGAGGAGAGGTCTGTGGATGTGGTGTACCTGGGCTTTTGTGAAGCCTTTGACACCGTTTCTCCCAGTATTCTGATTGAGAGACTGTCTGCCATTGGCCTGGACAAGCACACCCTCTGCTGGGTAAAAAACTGACTGGATGGCCAGGCCCTGAGGGTGGTGGGGAATGGAGTTAAATCCAGTTGGAGGCTGGTCACGAGTGGTGTTCCCCAGGATTCAGTGCTGGGTCCAGTCCTGGTCAATATCTTTATTAATGATCTGGACGAAGGGATTGAGTGCACCCTTAGCAAGTTTGCGGATGACACCAAGCTGGGTGGCAGTGTTGATCTGCTAAAAGGAAGGGAGGCACTGCAAAGAGATCTGGACAGGCTGGCTGGATGGGCTGAGACCAACTGGATGAGGTTTAACAAGACCAAATGCCGAATCCTGCACTTGGGACACATCAACCCCGTGCAGTGTTACAGGCTTGGGGAAGAGTGGCTAGAGAGTTGCCTGGAGGAGAGGGACCTGGGGGTGTTGGTCGACAGCCGGCTGAATATGAGCCAGCCGTGTGCCCAGGTGGCCAAGAGGGCCAATGGAATCTTGGCCTGTATCGAAACAGTGTGGCCATCAGGACCAGGGCAGGGATTGTGCCCATGTACTTAGCACTGGTACAGGCTGCACCTCGAGTGCTGTGTTCAGTTTTGGACCCCTCACTCCAGAAGGACATCAAGGTGCTGGAGTGCGTCCAGAGAAGGGTGACGAGGCTGGGGAAGGGGCTGGAGAACAAGTCCTATGAAGAACGGCTGAGGGAACTG
Organism: Tapera naevia; assembly: GCA_033556795.1. NCBI lineage: Eukaryota > Metazoa > Chordata > Aves > Cuculiformes > Neomorphidae > Tapera > Tapera naevia. The sequence continues at coordinate 186,440 of JAUMJJ010000428.1, read as the reverse complement.
GGGTTGTTTAATTTGAAGAAGAGGAGGCTGAGGGGAGACCTCATCGCTGTCTACAGCTGCCTGAAAGGAGGCTGTGGCAGAGCAAATGTTGATCTCGTCTCAAGTGACAGGTGATAGGATAAGGGGAAATGGCCATAAGTTGTGCCAGGGAGGTTCAGACTAGATATTAGGAAGAATTTCTTTAATGAAAGGGTTCTCAGGCACTGACACTGGCTACCCAGAGAGGTGATTGAGTCACCATCCCTGGAGGTATTTGAAAAAAGGATAGATGAGTTTTCAAGGGATATTGTTTAGCAGATGATGGGTGCAGTTGAACTCGTTCTGAGGTCTTTTCTAGCCAAAGGATTCCATGATTCTATGATTCAGCAAAGCCAAGTGCAAAGTTCTGCACCTGACTCAGGGAAATCCCAAGCACAAATAAAGGCTGGACAGAGAATGAATTGGGAGCAGCCCTGAGGAGGACTTGGGGTGCTGGTGGATGAGAAGCTCAACATGAGCCAGAAATGTGCTCTTGCAGCCCAGGAAAACAACCATATCCCGGGCTGCATCCAAGGCAGTGGGACCAGCAGGGGGGAGGGAGGGTATTCTGCCCCTCCTCTATGGTGACACCCCTACCTGGAGCCCTGCTTTCAGTTCTGGAATCCTCGGCACAGGAAGGACTTGGATCTATTAGAGTCAGTCTATACAAGACTTTAGAGCACCCTCCCAGTACTGAAAGGGGCTTGAGGACAGCTGGGGAGGGGCTTTTTATCAGGGACTGCAGAGATAGAGCAAGGGTAAGTGGTCTTAAGCTGAAAGAGGGGAGATTTAGGTTAGGTATTAGGAAGAAACTTTTTGTTGTGAGGGTGGTAGACACTGGCCCAGGTTGCCCAGAGAAGTGGTGGCTGCCCCATCCCTGGAGGTGTTCAAGGCTAGGTTGGCTGGGCCTTTGAGCACCCTGCTCCAGTGGGAGGTGTCCCTGCCCATGGCAGAGAGGTTGGAAGTGGATGATCTTCAAGGTCCCTTCCAGCCCAAACCATTCCATGATTCTATGAAAGAGGTGTGGCTGCTCCACCACATGCTGCTGATGGCACTCTGCCCCTCAGAGCCTTGCAAGGCACAGCTGAGGTCCCGCAGTCCATTTAACGGGTTTTGTTCCACATCTGTTGAGTGCAGCTGCTCAAGGTTACATTGTCTTTAGGGTCCTGTGAGACATGATCTAGAGCAGAAAGATCAGGCTGTCATTGCTGAACACAAGGGAAAAGCAACCTCAGCACTCTCCATCTTCAAGAAATTAAATACACAGGAATGATTCCAGAGAGTTCTGCTTCACAGGTCGCTAAACACTCACTGCTCCAGAGAGAGAAAATACCAATTAAAGAACTCATGCTGACTGCAGGAATGTGGACTGTAAGTCCTACGCCAGTAAATACTCAGGTTTTTTTAGAAAGTAAAAGAGCTTCAAAAGAAGAAATCTAAGATAGGACCTGAAGCATTGGCGGGCTATGTTCCAGGGGAAGTTTAGGTTGGACGTTAGGAAAAGGTTCTTCATCCAGAGGGTGCTGGAGCACTGGAACAGCTCCCCAGGAAGTAGTAATGGTGCCAAGGCTGACAATATTTCAGAAGCTTTAGGCCAGTGTCCTCAGAGATGCAGTGTGACTGTTGGGGTTGTCCTATGCAGGGACAAAGATACATGCATAGCTATATAATTTTATTGCAGTGCTTTTTTACCTTATGAACAAAATTCAAACATGGTTCTCAAAGACTAAAAACAAACAAGGATTTGGTTTACTGTTAAATTTGTTTGATTTCAAGTTTGTAAACTTGTGTTGCCACTTTCTACCTGTGGAAAATTAAAATAGTCAAACAGGAAGCATTTGTTGCACAGGCATTGATTAAAACTTGCTCTCCTGAAGAATGCTAATGAACCTTAGTAGTACAAGCAGTTATTCTCTTCAGAAACACTCACGGAAGCAGCTGCAAAATGACTGAAGAAACCTACAAAGTATAGGAAACTAAGGTGTCTGTTTCACTTCTACTCTGCTTAGTAGCTGAGGCAAGTTTCAAATCTCTCCTGAGGCAGATAGAGACCTTTTGCCCATATTAGAGGCTGCAGAAATGAACGAGATCTTATGACTGAAATAAATTCTCTTGTTAATTGTGTAGCAAAAAGGAAAAAGCCATTCTTCACCTCTACAGTTCTTCAATATGCAGACCTCACTACTGGAAGTTCTGAAACTCTTTAGTCTGTGGTCATCATACCCTTCTAGAAATCTATTTGTGTATAACAGTTAAAAAGCCCTACTTTACTGTTGTCATTTAATTCTCACTTAAAATACACTCCATTGTATGCTTTATTTTCCTGCTCAGACATGGTAAAGCTTCACCATTTTAAGTAACTCAGCTTTAAAAATCTTTACTTTGGGCCTGGTTTGACAGACAAATAGTATTTATATTTACACAAATAGTAAGCACTACATTATCACCATGAATAGTGATATCCAGATAATAATTTCTACCTACTTGGAAGTGCTCAATTTTCAATAGATTGAAATTACTAAAATAAACTGTTCAGGTTATAATACAATTTAGTCTCCCTTTTTGCTGTCCTTTATACTTGAAGAACCAGTCCTGAACAAGTTTGGCATCTGCAAATCACTTGAAGGGCAGTCAAGTATGCTCACTACCAACACAGTTTCATCCCACACTTTCAGTGTGATTTATGCAAAGTCATGCTGTGGAGGAAAAACATCACCAGACCTTGAAACTGCTTGAATTTATCCTTTCTTTTAAGGTTCAATGCATTTTCTAAACTCTGTTCTCGTGTTTTCAAAACTTCAGTGAACGAGGAATGAGCTTGTTTGTGTCTAAAAAGTCAGTACACTACTTTCTATGCTCTATACTCAGACAGCAGACCTCAATAAGATAACACATTTTAAATTTATTTTAGATGAAAAATGGATTTATCTGCACCCAAAATTAAACATTTACCATATTTCCACATGTACTGCCACAAAGAGTAAGAGGTTGAGAGCTGCTGCATTAGAAGTTGGATAATCAGAAGGCAGCAAGTTTATTGGAAAAGTTGTGACTGTTGTTGCCTTCTGAAACACATCACACACACACTTGCAGAGTTCAGGTCTTACCGACAAGAAGAATTTGTGAATTCATCAGAATGCAGTAGTTTGATGTTCAATGATTTTTAAAATATATTCCATAAAATCATAGAATGGTTTGGGTTGGAAGTGACCTCAAATCTCCTCCAGTCCCACCCCGTGCCATGGGCAGAGACACTTCCCGCTACATCAGGGGGCTCAAGGCCTCATCCAGCCTGGCCTTGAACACCTCCAGGGATGGGGCAGCCACAGCTTCCCTGGGAAACATGAGCCTGGCCTTCCGATCCTCACAGGAAAACCTTTCTTCTTACTTTCTCAACTAAATCTCCCCTCTTCCAGCTGAAAACCGTTCCCCCTCATGCTATCCCTGCTCTCCTCGATCCAGAGCCCCTCCCCGGCTTTCCTGGAGCCTGTTTCAGTACTGGGAGGCTGTTCTAAGGTCTCTCTGGAGCTTTCTCTTCTCCAGGCTGAACAACCTCAGCTCTCTCAGCTTGTCCTCGTTTATGAGGGGCTCCAGCCATCTGAGTTCAAACGGATGAGAATTTGTTTCATTTGTTTTGTGTTGCAAAAATTTTTTTACATTACAGAAATATTCTTCCACCCTTCCACAACAAAGCTGAGGACTCACTCAGCGCAGAGCTAAGCTGTGAGCTCGGGGAGCTGCTCAGGGTCCTGCTGCTTCACAGGTGCTGCCCTGAGCTGAGACCTGTGCAGACACAGTGCTCTCTCTGGAATACACGAGAGGGAGCTCTTGGTCACAAGAACTTTCATAGAATCCTTTAGGTTGGAAAAGACCTTTAAGATCATGGAGTCCAACCATAAATCTAACACTGCCAAGTCCACCATTGAACCAAGTGGATACATCTACGCGTCTTTGAAATACCTCCAGGGATGGTGACTCTACCACTTTCCTGATCCGCCTGTTCCAATGCTAAACAGCCCTTTCCATGGAGTAATATTTCCTAATATCCAATCTAAACATTTCCTGGCACAACCTCTTCTTCTGTTGTAACCTGGGAGAAGAGACCAACACCCACCTCACGACAACCTCCTTCCAAGTAGTTGCAGAGAGTGACATTTTGTTCTCTTATGAGATCTTGTACAAGGGAAACTGTGCATTTCCTGTGCTTCTTTGTTTACAGCTTGACATTAAAAGATGTAGCCAAGAACTATCCATAGGCATTCCCGTTATGAAACCTAATTAAAAAAAAATACTATGGGTCCATTATATTTAGACTGCCAATAATTTCATTGGAAAAGAAGATGTTCAAGAAACGACAAAGGTAACAAAAAAAGGCAAGCTAGACTATAAAATGACAGAAATATAGCAAAGATCTGCAAGTAAATATGCGTATTGAGTTCAGAGGAAAAGGGCTCTAATCTCTGGAATTTGAAGGGCTCTAATCCACCAATCCCATTACATCATTCAAAAATAAATGGGAAAACTTCTAAGAACTGACCTTCAATTTCTTAGTTATGGTTGAAATTCTAATCTGTGCCTAAGCTTTTCTTTCTTACAGGTTGGCTCTTTCAATTCAGTAATAAATGGATGTTGGAAAGCTCAAAAAATAGGAAAAAATAGTGACAACCTCGGCCATACATAGTATCAGCATGGCTTTAAGGAATGGATTACAACACCCAAGGGATTACCCATCAATCAGTCTTCTGGTTCAGCAGCAAAAGCCACACATCACCTGAGGTCCCAGGACTCTGCATGTATCACATACAGGCACCTTCAGCTGTGAACATCACCAGCACCCACATCCTGAGCTGGGAGCTGCAAAAGCTGCTGTATAAGAAATGAAGTAATATCACTTCATGGGAAATGTCAGTGTGTTCTGACACCCACGGCACACATGGCCTGCTCTCAGCAGTAGTTAAACTGTGATTAATATTCACAGCTCCCAGTCCTCTCCAGGCACAGGTGTTTGCACCAGCCCTGTTACACAGCATGTAGTGCAGGGGGTGGGGCAGTAGGGACCATCCACGTAAGTTCCTTTTTTTTTTAGCACTTGGAGGGCTCAGGATGTATGAAAGGCTGGTCCTGTCCACTTTCTGGCTGAACCTGGACTGTGTGAAGGGGAGAGATGTGTAAGGATGAAAAAAACTCAGAAAGAGACAGAAAATGAAATTTTGGCTGCACTGCAGTAGATGGGAACCCCAAACGATGCCCTGGCCAGATTTCAATTGAAGAATCTGAAGAATCCAGGCATCCTTCCCACAGCACTTCTGCCAGTGGCTAAACTTTAGTTTCATTTTGTTTCTCTCAGTCATGGCTGAAGTTTGATGATGCTGTTACACTTACATACTTATTAATGAAAGAAAGACTTTCTTTCTTATGCACTCTTTTACCCACTCAGATGTAAGGTAAATACAACATGCTGTAGAACACTTAAAAACATAGTCCAGTCTTCGCAACTGTATGTAGGCAGTCTAATAAAAAATATCATTATTTCTACTGAAATTGTTTAAATGGAAACATTTTAAGCATCATTGTGGCTTCATAAGTCATGAACAAGTTTTAAAATATAAAGAACAACTTTACACAAAAGTAATCCTATATATTTTTCTTTTCTGCTATACCTAAACAGTTCATCCCCATTCACAGTAATCACAGAGGTTCATTCTCAGGCTGTAATTATGTGCTGAAAAATGAATATGATGGTAAGTTTCTTTCTGTCATGCTGTAATTATTGCTTATAAGCAGCAGCCAAGTCAGCAAATAAAGCCTTTAGCATGACTGGCTCTCTAATAAATATGTTACTCTTAATAATTCCCAGGGGAAGCAATATGGAATTTCATAGAAATGAGTAAAGATACCCATCTGGTAAACTATATGGTTACTCAAGGTAGTTTGTTGATTCAAAACCCATCTGTCTTACTCTGGGGTAAAAGAATTACGTATTTATTGCATATGTAAAAGACATGAGATAAGTGTTCGTATCTTAAGTATCATCAGTATTCTAAGCCAAAAAGAACTACCACATTTCATCTTAGACATAGCAAACACGGCAACAGCATTGTTATTAATACTCTTTTGGAAAGTAGAATAATCAGATACAGTGTGAATGAGCTGGAATTTTGTTCTGTGGCTTTTCTCATTTATTCTGTATACTTTGTTGCTTTTAAGATATTTGACATATGGATGTACTCAGGTATTCTTTCAGGAAACAGAAAAATCTGGAAAAAAAAGTCCATTATCAAGGTGTTTGAAAATACGAGTTCAAGCCTGGATGTGGAAAGTTGTAACAGATGAGGTCTGGGCAAAGATCATTCATTAAATAAATCCAGGATAAATACCTGGATAGTAAGATAATAGAGAAGAGAGAATCAAATTTGTTTCTTGAGGTGGAATAAGAATGGGGAAAACAAGATTAAGGAAAAAAGCAAGAATCATGGGTGCATTTGAATAAAAGAACAACAAAAGTTGCTACCCGGGAGCTCGTAACTGTTGTAAAATTGCAGATTGCCTTGGTGTTCTGCAGAACAGTACACAGACAGTGTGAATGTGTGGTTTGGGACTTACAGTTAGATGAATGGGAAAGTCTTCATGTCCTCATTCTTCTCTTTTTAGCTGCAAAGAAGTATAGGGTCTGTAAGGTGTGTATTGCAGTGAAAGTCATCTTTATACAATTTTTATATGATCCATTGAAGCATTGAACAAAAAAAGCTGCAAGGAGAAGACTGCTCAGAATTTGGGTGACAGGTGATGACAACTTCTAACTGGTAGACAGGAGGGGCTGTCTACCATCACCACTAAGAAAATGAGAGAACGACACTCATCTCAAACACTATGATGATACCAGTGTGTACAAAAAGTGTTGGCTCTAAAAAGTGCCTCAATTTGTAGGCTTTGCCAAGACATTACAAATACCATCTTCTGGAATTGGTAACAAGAGAAGTGGAAAAAGAGCAGGGAAACACACAAAATTATTTGGCCTCTTGCATTCCACAAAATTATATGTAGTGTGCTGACTATGTTAGAGCACAGAGCAATCTTGGATTTCATGTGATTAAACCATGGATGTGACAGAAAATAAATCCTTGAATCACATGTTACTCTTTCACCAAAAAAAAAAAAAAATATGCCCGCCCTTTGTTTCACCCATTCATATAGGGAAAAAAAAAAGAATAATTAATTAATAGGGAAGTGGTACAAGGACACAACGTGGCACTCTGATCTGTTCCATAACTTGTCTACATAAAGAAATACAGATGTAGAAACCTAAGAACGACCTTACCTGCATCTTAATTCAAAGACTAATTTGATGGAAATCTCCGCTAGTATGAGACTGATAATGAACATCCTCTGCCCAGAGCACAATCTTTCAGAAAATGGTTCTCTTTACTACAAATTGGCTCTGACAAGAAGCCTCTAAAAAAGCTGCTTACCACAGACGCACAGAGCTTTCTCAGTGCAGATTGTTCAAAACTTTGGGCTGGGTGCCTGGAGTCAAAACTGAATAGAAGCCTGTCTGCCTAAGAATTTACTTCCAGCAACCTCTGTTTCACAATGGCAAAGCTCTGCCAGCCACATGAGTACCCAGCATAAGGAAGAAAATCATCTAAGAGGAAACTTGGCTTTGCAACTATTGCGATCTTAATCATCCCTTTTGAACAGAATTCAGCTGTCAGCCAAGTGGAAGAAAAACACCTGTGAGGAAGTACAGAAACAGCTGGGATTAGAGGTGGTTTTGCAACCAGCGCCTGCTGTGCTCTTTACCAACTCTGGCCCTTCTTCTGGAGGAAAACAGTAAAGCAAGTCCTGTCATAACAACAAATGTGTTGGGATGAATGAGGACACCAAGCAGGAAACAAGGCAAAAATATTGAGAGAGAGAAAAGAGAGAAAGAGATAGAGAGAGACACAGAGAGAGAGAGAGAGAGAGAGAAAGAGAGAACAAAGATGATGCTATGTTTTTATGGATTGAGCATTGTTGTCGCAGTTCGTTACTGTATCTTGAGCAGAGGGAGATAGTAACATCAATGGACAATAAAACCTGCTCTCTTTCTTCCTCTTAAAGCTTCTATTCTGGACTCAGTTTCTGTTTCAACATCCTGTAGTTTCTCTGGTATCATCTTATCTGGCCCTTGAAAATAATTTTGCAAATACTTGCTTAGATAATCCACCTCAATTTTAGTTGTTTATTGTTTGTCTTTGTAAGAGATCATGTAAAATCCGTGGGACCTACCAAAACGATGTGAAACAGGTAGCTATCACTAGGTTAATAAATAACCAGGGTTTATGCCAGTTTATGAAACCATGTCCATGCTTGTGTTTTGAAGTGCATATCAAAAGCTTAATGGTGGCTGGGACTTGGTCACAGACTTGGAAAGAAGATATGCTTCTGCCAAGCTGCAAAATTAAATGTATCCCCATGGCTGCCTTCAAAAGATCCTTCCAGTAATTTCTGTTGGCAGTTTGAAGACATATTTCGTGTCCCAGGAGCTCACAAGTTCTTTCGGTGCAAAGAGTTAATCTGATTTGTTGAAAGAAAGCGGCAAACAGATACTCTGACAAACCTGGTGTAGTGTGGTACAGGAATTTAAAGCAGATAGGGAAGAATTTTAAAGTGACTTTGGGAGGAAAGCAAAACTAAAAATATAAGAGTTTGCTTCAACAGGTCTGCTTATGGATACAAGCAAAAAGGTTAAGGCAATGAAAATAAGTGAGAAGCTGTAGCAAAAGTCAGTCTGTTCAGATAGGTACTTATTCTACCTTCTCAAGTGCTTCTACATCTTGGAGCCAGGAACTACAGTTGTTTGGTTTTTGACTTGTTTTTACAACTTATGATACTGTTAGACGTTTTAAGTACAAAAATAAGATAGATTAAAAACTGTCTATGGTGTAAAATTATGTAATAATTAAAATTGTATATAGAAATAAACCCCAAGATTCTGACTTAATGTCAGAATGTTGTTTTTAATTTGTTTAATGACTTACAAAGGTACAGGCAGGACTTTGACAAGGGCTTTTTCTACATTAGATGAAACAGAAAGCTGGCATGAAGGAACAGTACAGAGAAAACAAAGTATTTCAACAGATTCAGGGGCTTAGCTTAGAATACTGGTTCAATTTCTGAAAGACACGGAAGCCTGCATTTTATCAACAACTTTAAAAATTGTATCTGTTATTACATTGCAAAATATTGATGTTGGTATTAACAAACATTGTAGAATGAGGCTGTGTGGAGGTTGCAATGAGTTTATGCTTTTTTTCTGGGATTTAGGTGTTCACAGTATAGATTCTGCTCATTTATCTGCTCATATTATTATGTCCTGAGTTAATATTGTTACTAACTATGTTTTTAAATTGTAGGACTGCATCTACCAAAATCATAGTAGTCATCATCAGTGCTGTCTGAAAGTCCGGACACCAATACATGTGGTTCTGGTGACAAATAAGTAATTTTTTTAATTCACAGGTACCCTTTGTGTTTGTACATTTTTAATATATTAGAGATTTCAAAAAGTGGGAGAACATGAGAAAAAAAATACACTGTTTCCTTCCTGGAATGTCGTGTATTTGCATTTTTGAAGCAACTTCTGGCTTGGACAAGTAATAAAAATAAAGCTGAGACTATGAATAATACTTTCATAACAGTTTACAAATTGGAGAGGGAACTTTTATAAAATTACTGGATTTTTTCTTTTTTTTTCTGCAGTGTATGTGTCCATTTGTTTTTTGAACATATTGCAATGTGTCTGCAGTTGATAATTCTTAAATTTCTGTGTGTGTAAGAGGACACATATGCATTTCTTCCTTGTGTTCCATAACTTCATGGGAAGATGAATCCAGCATGGCTGTCTTCAACAAAACTTCTCTATTTTATCAGTGCTACACACAAGTAGAGGAAACTTTTTAGTCCTGAATTCATCTATGAAACAAAATAAAGGAATATACGCATGGAAAACGAACATAGCCTTTTTTCTTTCTCTAGGAAGAGCTAATTCTTCCAAATCCAAAAAGATCACTGTCATGATTTAGCCCCTGTCAGCACCAAAGATCCATGTGGCAACTCGCTCATTTATCCTCCCCCTGGACATGGAAGAAGAATTGCAAACAAAGAAGGTAAGCTTTGTGGGTTGGGATAAGAACAGTTTGACAGGGCTGCAGAGGAAAAGGAAAAAATACAACAATAATAACAAAAAAAGAATATACAAAATGGGTGATACACAATGTGAATCACCCCCTGCCTGGAAAACAACATCCAGTGTGTTGCCCGTCTTGAATCCCAAATCACATTCACTGAGCCACACTTACCGAGCTTTAATTACCAAGCCATGATTACCACACCTAACGGCCAGCTACACCACTTATATACAGAGTGTGAGGTCATGGCATAGAATATCCCTTCAGCCACTTTGCATTTGCTGTCCCTGCTGTGTCCCCTCCCAGTTCTTGTGAAAATTAACTCCATCCCAGCCGAACCCAGAGCAATCACCTACCTGAATGTGGAGATAACTAAAGTTTACCATGGCTCAACAGATTATGCTTCTAATGCAGCCACCTAGTGGTTTGTGCACCTGCACCTATTAGTCACCCAGCTGAGGGCATCACTTTCCACCATCTCTTGAATCTATGGTAGTACACAAATCTTGCCACTCAGCACATTTATTAGAGAGTAAAAAGGTGAACCAGCTAGGTGGGTGCAGTTTCATTACAGACAAGAACTATAGCACTGAACATAATATATTCAGCCAGAAGGTATCACACAGTATCACAGTATCACAAGGTTGTAAAGGACCTCTGAGATCATCAAGTCCAACCTATAACCCAACACTAACACCAACACTAACACCAACCATCATATAAACCATGGCACTCAGTGCCTCATCCAGTCTCCCCTTAAACACTTCCAGGGTCAGCGACTCCACCACCTCCCTGGGCAGCCCATTCCAATGGCCAATCACCCTTTCAGTGAAGAACTTTTTCCTCACATCAAGTCTAAACTTTCCCTGACGAAGCTTGAGTCCATGCCCTCTGGTTCTGCCACTGGTCACCTGAGAGAAGAGACCAATCCCTGCCCGACTACAACCTCCTTTTAGGGAGTTGTAGAGAGCAATGAGGTCTGTCGTTTTCTGCCTGACTACTCTCCAGCCTCTCTGTCCTCAGTCTGTAGCTCTGCATGGGATTGTTGTGTCCAAATTGAAGTACCCGACATTTGGACTTATTAAACATCATCCCATTAGAATCGGCCCATCTCTCCAATCTGTCCAGGTCCCTCTGTAGGGCCATCCTACCCTCTAACAGATCAACCCTTCCTCCCAGCTTGGTATCATCTGCAAACTTGCTGATGATGGACTCAATCCCCTCATCCAGATCATCAACAAAGATATTAAACAGGACAGGACCCAACACTGATCCCTAGGGACACCACTGGTGACCGGCCACCAACTGGATGAAACACCATTCACCACCACTCTCTGGGCTCGGCCATCCAGCCAATTCCTAACCCAGCACAGAGTGCTCCCATCTAAGCCACGGGCTGCCAGCTTCTCTAGGAGTCTACTGTGGGAGACAGTGTCAAAGGCCTTGCTGAAGTCCAGGTATACCACATCCACAGCCTTCCTCTCATCCACCAGGCGAGTCACATGGTCATAAAAGGAGATCAGGTTAGTCAGGCAGGACTTACCCCTCCTAAACCCATGCTGGCTGGGCCTGATCTCTTGGCCGTTCTGCAGGTGCCACATGATTTCACCCAGGATTATCTGCTCCATGATTTTACCTGGGACCGAGGTCAGGCTGACAGGTCTGTAATTACCTGGATCATCCTTACGGCCCTTCTTGTAGATGGGCGTCACATTGGCCAACTTCCAATCTTCCGGGACCTCTCCAGTGAGCCAGGACTGTTGAAAGATGAAACTGCTGAAAGGTAGCAGCATGCAAAAAAAAAAACAAGTGTTCTCTATCTTGTTTGTTTATCAGTAGGTTTTTAATTTGCACATTTATACAATTAAGTTATTTGTCTCACTGATTAAAATAGGAAGCATATGCAGTTGCATAATGGGACATACATGCTTGCAATCGATAAATCATTTGTACTTGTGTGAAACTCAGCGGGTTTATGCTTGCTTTGCAAAATACAAGTGCTAATAAAAGATGGTGAATTTGGGCAAAGGAGGATCCTATATTACTTGTTTCTAAGTGGCTAAGTGGCTGGGAGCAGTAATTTTAAAGACTGGTTTGCCTAAAGAAGGACTGTCTCTTTATTCGTGCTCTAATGTGTAAGAAGGTATGCTTCTAATGCTAAGAAAACATTCTGATTCTCTGCGTTGCCCCACAAAGAGAGAGGAAGAACTACTGTCTTTTGGATGACAGAAGTCATTAGTATGGCTAGAAAATAGGATGATTATTTACTTTAAGGGAAAAACACAGGGAATGATTTGTTCTAAGACTCACTTAAGTAAATTATTTTGCCCTATGAGGAGATGCATTTCAAAAGAGGATAGATTTGAATATGTAAGGTTAACATTTACCTTCTTGACATTCCTCTTTATCATTCAGGTATTCTTCCAATGATCAAGTGTAAGTTTCTGTTTCCTGAAATGATAGTTTTCTGCCCTGTTGACCATGTATTTTGGAAAACTCAATAAAGAAAACCCGGTGATTTAACAAGCTGTAGATGAAATTCAGGCTGTAAATACAGTTAGTGGCAAAATTCCTGTTGACACTTTTAGGTCAGATTTTCCCCCCTAAATATCCCAGTAGGTGTCTTGAGACGTTATACTTTAGGTATTCACTGCAGTAACAAAGCAGTAGTTACTGCATTGCAGGGACAGACTAGAGCACAGCACTGAGACTCAGGTTAGTAAGGAGCCTGAACTCCAACTTCGATTTTATCCTCTTGTTAACAAAGAACCACTTGTACTATAGCTGCAACTGCCAGCTGAAGGTCAAAGAAGAGAGATTTGTAATTCTTTAGATTAGATCTCTTACCGTCTATTTAAGGAAATACACTGGTAATACCTAGGTAAAAATAAAGAGAGTTTTTCCTTTCTTTTCATTCCTACTTCCTGATCCTCTAAATTGAGAAGAACCCTAGGTCCTTATGACCTGGAGCACCAGGCTTGAGAGAATCTGCAGAGTTTGTTTGTAAATTAGCCTAACCCCTGCATTATTTCACTTCAGAAATTAAGATCCTCTTTATATTGTGAGTCCTGAACATGAAGAAAAAAGGAAACAGTGACTCCACCATGAAGAAGAGCAAAAATTGTTTTGGGAAGAGAAAAATAATTTTTGCTAGGTTGTTGCAAATGTTGGGTGGGAGTTGTTTATTTTACTATTTCTCTTTAATAATAAATTATTGATAAGGATTATTTCAGATGGGGACTTACGAAAATTGTGTCTGCACTTAGGAATTCATGGTGATATCCTTTTTCCTTCTGAGTAATTGTTGAGCGAGCACCCAAGTCCAGTGTTTTTAGCTTAAACTTTGAGAGCGGAAAAACAAACATCCTTCCATTCCCATTTAAAACCTCTCTAACAATTACTATTATGACCCCCTCTGCAGCCATATGGATGCAGTATCCTCCAGCAGTCATTGCCTTCTAGTGCTTCATGTGTACCTAATACATCCACACAAAAACAACCTTCCAAATTGCTGGTGATCTGGGCAACAGTCATTTTCCCCAGCTAAAACTCTCTAATCTGTTTCCAATGAAACACTGTGCTTTTGCACACAAAGCATGCATTTATGCTGATTAAGCACTGCTTTTTATCAGCAGGGTGTGCACAATCAAGCACATTTGACTCAAATACAGAAACATAGATTGGTTTACTCAGTTAAAAGCTTTGGTCTGGCTACTACAGATATTAAGTAGAGTTAAAGGAACCCATAATGCTTATAGATCCTGATTTACTTTTGGCTTCTAGAGCAGAATGCTGAGGGTAGGCAGGAATTTCTTCACTGGCACTAACAGAGCATTGAATTCCTGAGAATGAGAGATGTGTTCTTCCTCTGAATAACATTGCTTCTTCATATAACCTTCGCTTGCTAGTCTGACACAAATAGACTCCTAAATTAGTGTTATGGTACACATTGCTACAAAAATAAAAAGCATCCCTGGCTGCTGCTATTTAAGAAAAAAACCCAGTAGCTGCAAGCTGCAGGAGCTTCAGTGAGACACGCACACAAAATGAATCCTGCCCCTGTTCGAGGGCATAAACCTTACTTTCAGATTTCATTTGTTTCAGCATGTGGATGAAACCCAAGAGAGTTGGGCTTCTTCAGCCTGGAGAAGAGAAAGGTCCACGGGGATCTCATAGCAGCCTTCCAGTACTGAAAGGGTCTCCAGGAGTAATGGGGAGGGGCTTTTTACAAGGGCCTGGAGTGACAGGATGAGGGGGAATGGCTTTAAACTGGAAGGAAGCAGACTTAGATTAGACATTAGGAAGAAATTCTTCACAATGAGGGTGGTGAGACACTGGCACAGGTTGTTCAGGGAAGCTGTAGCTGCCCCATTCCTGGAGGTGTTCAAGGCCAGGTTGGATAGGGCTTTGAGCAGCCTAGTCTGGTGGGAGGTGTCCCTGTCCGTGGCAGAGGGGGTTGGAAGTGGATGATGTTTAAGGTCCTTTCCAACCCAAACCATTCTATGATTCTATGAAGCCAAAATAGGCAGTTATCAAAAAGGGTACATGCATTTTTAAAATACTGCTTTAGCATGTGCCTGCCTTTCTAAGAATTGGAAGTAGTCAGAACACTCTGTCCAAAGAACTGCCACAAAGGTAATATGAAATTTTTATGACCATCAACGTGAAACTAGTGCAATGATTTAGCTATAATCCTCAAAATTACTGATCAACTGCTTTCACCTAGTCAGCTGTTTGCTGTGATGTGAAATGAGGAAACAGTTTCTCAAATGAGATAAACAAGCAACTTCTTATCATTGCAAAATTGAAGTGTGCAACTGCATAAGCAAAATAGCTTTTTAAATTCTGGTTTTAGCAGTTGCCACTAGTTGTCTTTACGTTAAACTCTGTCCTACCATTTCCATAGTCCTGCTTTTTATTACCCTAAAAAAACCCAAACAAATGTTTCCTGCCCACTTTTTTTTTTTTTAAAAAAAAAGACATTTGCCACATTCCCAGCTGTTACAAGAAATTTAAGCATACAAATTGGTTTACTCAGGTGTTTTGGCTAACAAAGGTCAAGAGGATTGGGTTATAAGTACGTAAATCATTAATTGTAGTGTGTGTTCCTTTTACTGTGTTGCTGAGAATTGCACAGAAGAACAGAGATCAAATACTTCCCCACAGGCTGCAGCTGTTTTCCCTCTGAGCCAGAGTTAACTCTACTATGGTGTAAGATAGCATCTGCTCAGTTGTATTCATTCCTTCTGCTAGTCACTTGAATATCCTCAAAGAAATAACATTACACAAAAGTTTTCTGTGACTGGAGTCCTGCAGATCATGATACGGTGTTGAGATAGATATGTACTGGGTATATAAATAAAATATTTGTATTTTTCCTACCATCTAAAGTTTTATGTAAGTACATATATGAACCCCCTAAACTTCTGTATAATTAAGCTTTAGGAGGGCTATCCCTGTATAACTGCTGATACCAATACACCCAATTAAGTTTGCAACATTTAGAGAGCTCCCCAAACTCAGGCAAAAGTCTGGTCACTTATCTGGCTTTATTTTATTGAGATGTACCACAGAACGCTTCATCTGTCTGTTATTTCTTCCTGTATCTCTTTACTCTCTATGTTCAGATCCTTTGGTTTAAAATTATATAATACCAAATATTTTAAGGGTGTCAGTTGTCATTTTGTCAGATGCTTTGAAATACAGACATGTTTATAACAGCAAGGGATTTCAAGCAGATCTGGGCACTCATAGCCCCTGCTGACTTATCCCAGAGTATTTAATGTGAGAGTACTCCCACTCAGTTCAGTGGGAACATTTCTGAGCTTAAAGCACAGTTTATGATTTGTTAGTTGCGTCTTGGTGTCTGTCTGACACATGGTAAATGGTAAATAGAAGCCTGTGTCTCCAAAACATGCTTGCAACCTGCTGCTGTTCCAAGCGTGGTGCCCTCCGAGGGTAGACCTTAGCTGTGGAGTGAAGACCAGGGATCTAGGGCAGATCCAGTTAGTGCAGTCCATGACTTTTCTAACTGTAGTAGCTGTAGTCACTGAGGGCATTCATTGAATCTTAATGAGGGTCAGGCTTGGGGTATCACTGACAGGGAAGTCTGGAGGCTTTGAGAAAGGGGAGACTGTCCTCCCTCGCACACATCTGTGGAGTTCAGGCTGAGGCAGTCTCTCAGCAGGGCTCTGGGGTGTGCAGTGTGGGCGACTTAGCAAATCCAAAGAGCAAAGAGCAGACCTGAACTGCACAGAGCTGGTACTGGAGACCTGCAACACTTGATACATGCTCTTCCCATTGCAGAAGCAGGACCTCCAACAATAGCGACCCCTGAAAGAGGCAACTTGTAGCATGCAAGAGGATGACACATTGCCAGCAGTAAGATTAGCGCTCAAGGAAAACTCGGAAAAACAAGCAATGAAAACTTACAGAAGAGGAAAAATTACAAAGCATCTAGCTTTGAAAAAGGATGTGTAAGAGCCAGCAGTGAGAGCTGTGCTAATGTTTTGGCATCCAAATGCAAATAGCAACCTTTGACTTTATGCCAGTTGAGCACTGGGTGTAAAACTCTTGGCAGTTTGCCCTGAATTCACAGCATTTTTTGGTCTGGAGAGAGAGAGAACACACAGAGAGAAACCTGAGTGTTCAGAAGATTTTATAAGTCTTGTTTCTCTTTCTCTTTTCTACTTACAAGAAACTATTCGTGCCTTTTGCAACTATGGAGGGCCTAACTCACAAAATCAGGTGAAAAAAACACATTCCCCAATTCTTTAAAAGTGGTCTTTAGAAATATTAAGCTGTACTTTTTGCTCCCTTTACATGAAAAAAAAGTTTTTTTGTCAAGGAAATATTGTGTCAGATGTGATTTTTCAGAAAGCGAGGCATCTTTCCAGCTTGAAATACCAAATTTCCTCGTTAAGAGACAGGAATTTTTTAACACCTTCTCTTCTCCCAGAAATATCAGAACTGCTTAGAGTATCTGGAAACAGATGGTCACAGCTCCTAAAACATTAGAAAAAGTAAAAAAAATAAGAAAATTTATGTAATTATTCAATTTGTATTTGCACAACAAATGCACTACTTCACGGGACTTAGCCAGATGCTTCAACCAAAGTAAATTTAGATTCAAGGGGTGCTTTTCCAATTCAGTGGAACAATTTTCCTTGTGCTTACAGGTGTTAATTTTCCCAAGTTAGATGAAAATATTATGCATGTATATCCAATGTACAGTATAAAATCAGAAGCACCCTCACTAATCAACTAACACTGTTCCTAAAAGGTTAAGTTAGGCAGAGCAAAAGTATCTTTGAGATTGTGATAACCATGGATTTTGCTGGGAGTTCTTTTGACCACCTGCCTTTTAGGGCAGCAGTCCTCCTCCCACTCAGAACTGGGCATGGAAGGAGAGGGAGGGCAGGTTGCGCTCCCAAGCTGCAGATCTTTGCTGCCAAAAGCCCTGTTGGTCAGAGGAGGTGATCTAGATGCTGCAGGGCTATCAGAGACAGAGCCTGCTAACCCCTGGTGACCAACACATGAAAGGCTCCACTGGCCTTTTCCTCCTAGGCTTGTACTACTGCACAACCACATACACCAACTTTGGTGCCTGTAGTACCAGCTTTCGTTGCCTTCCTTTGTGGGCACAAATTTGCTGCTTTGGCTATTTCAGCATTGCTCTGGGAACCTCAATGCCAAACATTACTGTGCTGCTTCAAAGCAGTGATTCTGCAGGAAGGCATTGAGTTAACTCTTAAAGGCATTGCTTGAAAGCACAGTCTATTGCACTCTTTGCCAATACATATGCCTTTTTTTTTTTACACTGACTTGGAGAAGGAGGCAGAGAACAGCAGGGACGTTCATTTTTCCATGCTGGCAAATCCAATACCCCCTCTTTTGTGCTGTTCCACTGCATGTCTTGAACAGGATTAATAAATGGAGTTTTTCCTTTAAACTCCAGTGAACTTTTCTAAGATACTCGGAAACTGCGTCAAACGTTTTAAATAGTCTTTCTCATTGGTGGTTCTCTTGGCACCATAATTTCTTGTCTTAATAGGGGCACTGACACTTTATCAGTGACAGTTCTTGTTCTGTATTGCCATCAGAGTGTATGACATATTAACTTTCAAGCAACATAGGGGTTTTATTTGCTATGACAGATCTCTTTAAATATTGACCTCTTTAAACATTAAACATTACGGACAAACACCCCAGAACTGATGATGCAGAGATTGCAAAATAAATTACTGTTTAAACCGTGGAATGTGCAACATGACAAATCAGAGCAGCTGTCAGGGCCACCTCCACCTACCCTCTGGGAAGTGCTCTCACCAGCTGCAGTATTGGTGCTAACTGTGGTTTTAGACTTATTTTGGGAAGCATTATAATCAAATAAAAATATGGATTAACTGCTTTGGTGACTCCAAATCACTTATTGTCTGTCCTCTAGTCTGTGCAGATATTGCTTTATCAAAAATAAAGTGTCATTGGTCATTTGGGCACAACAAAAATGAAAGTATATGACTTAAAAGATTTAAAACTTCCATAGTGAGCCTGACACTTTGGTGATTTCCTCTCCAGGCAAAGATTTATTTATCAAATCTTGGTTGTTGAAATCACTATGGCATTTGTGTCAGTATTGTCTTAGGGAGCTTGCCTAGGTCCAATTTCAAGTTCTTTGAGTCAAACATCTTGCCTAAAAAAGGGACCACAAATTCTAAACCATTGCCACCCCCTGTCTGAATTCTCCTGCCAAATTTGTCTCCTTTTCACTTCACTTGAAAAATAAGTTCAGCTGTTCTCTGGCAAGCCTCAGAGGAGTTTAAACAAAGCTGTAGTTACATGCTATGCACCAGAGATATTTTACTTCAGCTCAGAAATAATCCTTTTGCAAGCAAGCTTACCTCTAATCCAGTAGAAGGACATTTAGCAAGGGAAGAACTCGCAAGACCATACCCAGACTGTACACTTATTGCAGGATGTACAACTGACAGCCTGCCTTCAGGACAGAGTGAAAAAAACATGCTTCTACAGTTCATATTAGACCAAGAGTGCAACTTCAAAGTAAACCTGAGTTTTCCCACATACCATGCTGCAGAGAGGCCTTGAAGCATATTATCTGGGTTGCCTGCAGTTAACACTAACAGAGATGGACCTCTGGAGTGCTCCAAACACTAATGAGTTTTCCATTCACAGATCAGACCAGAATCAGCCTGGAATAAACTTATAGAAATTAATATGTTGTAGAATATGCAATTCTCACCAGCAATTGTTTTTGCAGATCCACTCCTACTACAGTCACCATCCATTACATTTTCAGCTGGAGTATCGTCTTTGGTAGGTGTTGATTAAATTATAAATACAACTAAAAAATTAAAAAAAAACAACAAGCAAACAAACAAAACAAATCAAAAATTTTCTGGTGCAAAATAGCAATATCACTTCTCTCTAATGCTTTTTCTTCTGCTACTGCAAAATATGTGAGGGAATCATCATGAGCTAGGGCTTCAAGTCACAGGCAGGGTTTATGTCACTGTTATTTCATTTACTTCAGTGGGCAAAATAACTACACATCCCAGATGAAGATCTAGACATAACATATTTTGCTATAAGCACTGGCTGCAAATTCAAAACTCAAGGACAGGTTTTAATGACTACGATAAGGATACTGTGACAGGAAAAGTAACGAGATACACCCAAGTATTTTCTGCTCTGCATTCCAAGCCTCTGCTTTTACTATGTTAGAGAGGACTGTCTGGAAGGGTTGCTGATGCCATGGGAAAGAACAGCTCTATCCCACACAATTGCATGGACCTTGAGCCAAACCCCTACACTTCAGGCTTCCACTGTGCGTATATGTAGCCCTCTATCTGACCATATGCATTTACTCTGAACTCAAGTGTATTTAGAAATTACTTCTGTTTCAGAAGTTTCTATGATTTTCCTCCTGTTTGAGCAACTTTGCGTTGATCTGTTTTAAATTAAGAACATGGGTTATACCTCACTATTTAAGGAAATTTGTCCCAGTCTGCATTCTGATTAGTGGTATTCCCCTCAATTGAAGCTCCAGGCTAGTTATCCACCCAGAGAGTCACATTTTTATCTTAAATTTCCAGATCCTCTTTTTAAATTAAGATTGATATGCTGAAAAGGAATCTACCTGGAAAAATCTCTTTCTATTTGGGAAAGAAATCGCTCCTTGGCACCTGCAGTCACTCAAATGCCTTCCTTATTCACAATTTTACAAAGATACTGGATTTTCACCCATCTGTTGTGTCTCCAGTGCTGATAGCTCTTAATATTTCAGATAATTTCTTTCTTTTCTCAGTGACTAAAGAATTTCAGGTTTCCTACCAAACGCACCTGGAGGTAGGCAACATGACTGCTGTAAAGGGCATGTCATTGTGTGTACATAAACTGGAATTTTACTGAGGCTGGTTGAATTTTAAAATCTAAGTGGAAGGTTACAGTCAGCTGAGGTGACCTTAGAGGACCTACAGATAAAAGACACAGGTTACCTCATCAGTGAATCTGTGCAGATTGGCATAGAAATAGGATGATTGACCGAAGGGGAACTGTTGATCTAACTTAAGGTCGCTGCTGAAAATTATTTTCCTGAAGACATGATAATTATAGACTAGATTTATACTCTTCCAAAGGGGATTAACTGGTATGCAAAACATGATAGATTACTAAAAAAAATACCCCAAATTGTTGTATATTGAATGTGAAGCAGTTGATCCCGTAAAAAAAAAAAACAACCCGCAAACCAGGGCCAAGGATACAAAGTCTTGTGTTTAATTTTCATGGGAGAGTTTGGACTCTTGGCCACCTCTGAGCAGAATGACAGCAGTAGTGATGCTCTTGAATTTGCTGTCTATTGGATGACGTACTAAGAGTTCTCCTGCCATTTCTGGTGGAAGTTAAAATCCAAAAAAAGTTACATTAAAAGCAGCAGATAAACCGGCAGCTTTAGACAATGTGCCCTTTAATCCAAACAGGGCTGAATATTCAGTTCTGCAATTGTGATTCTGCAGCTCAAGATAAGTGGCGCCCCTCTGTTGCACTGCGCTTTAGTCACCGCTTGCAATGGTTTTCGTATATGTGTCATTGAAACTACCCTACACAGATTATTATAAACTTATATGTAAGAAAAGTATTTTCTTTGTGTATACAAGGTTCTTCTTACTGCCTCTTAAAAAAAAACACTTCTCTTTCTTTGCCTGTATCACTGCTATCTGCACTTTACATTCAGAAAGACTTTACTGCAGGAGTAACAGCCTCAGTGGACCCACTCACAGAGGACAAGCAAAGCATCTCAGCAGCTGGCCACAAGTCCAGCAATTTGTTTTTCTCTCTTTAAAGCCATGATTTGTTTAAATCATCCCTGTATTTAAAGTCAGAGATGTGCTTACATAACTTACCTCAATCAGGACATTACATACAAAAAAGATCTTATCTAAACCTGGCTTACCTATGCTTTTTGTGGGTGCTATCAAAGAGTCAGGCTGAGCCTGTGACACAAAATGCATTCAGCGTTTAAAAAAACGAAATGACACAAACTCAAATCCTGATCGTTCCAGCCAAGGAAGTCATAAAATTCGGGGGTTTACTTCCTAGAATTTACCATATTTCAGATCTGACAAAAGATCTGGAAACTGCTTAGTCAAGATGATCACAGTGATGACTGCAAATAGTCCACGAAGGCAAATAAAAATGCAACCAACCAACTCACACAGCTAATAAACGCTTTTTTAAGGCACACAGCTGCCCTGTTGGGCTGCCTGGTGGTTAAATCTCAGAACCTAAGCTTTCTCTGCCTGACAAAGAGCATTCCATTTTAAAGAGTTTATGTGGCAACTTTCTAGCTGCAAAATGTTATTGAAGCATTTCAGATTTGTTTTTCACACACCGTCAAAAGATATTTTGTTTCGACTTGTGTGCATTTACAAAGGCTCTATTCATGCCAGTACGTAACTATTGATCGACAACTCTTCTTCTGCTTGCTGGTGAAAGCTTGTTGAATTGTAGCTTTGGCTGGAAGGAGCTGACAGTGAAACTGAACACCTCTTCCACAATCCCAAATATCTGCAAATCTAAAGGGCCTTTTGTAAAAGAGTACTGTGTTTCAGAAAGCCAGGAAACAAAGGAAAATAGTTCTTCCCTCCCCCGCCCAGTTCTTTCTTTGTGCCTATTTCTACAGAGTCCAACTCTAAGCCCTGAACTCAGGGTGGATATTTGTATCATCCTCATCAGTATGCCCTCTGACAAGAGGCTGTTAGATGTTCTCAGGTGTTTTGATTCTTCCAATATCAGTTCAATGACAGAAGAACAAGATTTAAAATGCTGGCTGTTTTTTATGTTTAAAGTACGTATGGTGTGTTAAAAAAAAAAAAAAAGTTGAAGAAATAAATCTTGTTAAAATAATGAGAACTTGCTTTCTGTACACGTCACTGAAAAATTTTCAAGGCATAAGTTAAAAACTGAAGAAAGAGCGTATTTTTGGTTTGATGTCTTTTAACAAAAAGTAACTTCAAGGTTTTTAAGCAGTATTTACATGGAACTGTCCACTAGAAGAAATCCAGCAAATTTCCCATGACACAGTTGCCACTTTTTCTAATATTTTGAGCTTTGATTTTGATATCTCCCCTTTTAAAACACTCAGATGAGTATTGCAAGACAACCATGCTGGAAGTTTTCTTTCAAAAACAGGGAAACAACTTGGCATTTGCATGAGCCATGGTACTTAGAAGGGATTCCCTTTCAGAGATGGACTTTCTAAATGCTTATTCAGCAAGTGAGACAGAATCAACTCTGATATTCTACAATATAAGAGTGTACAAAGTATAAGGGATCTACATTACCATTTGAATGGTAATACTGGTAGGAAAAGAAAATACGTAATTAGATGTTTCAGAATATTCTGACACAACAAAAAATCTGAAATAACAGAATCAACATACATATCAACATAATTGCTTTAAAAAATAAAGACAGCAGAAATAGGAGAAAAGCACCAAAAAGAGAATAGCTAGCTATTAATAAATGCACATTTCCTATCCAGCACTTCGACAAAATTTTGTGTGAGATTTTGTTCTCTGGTTGCCCAATATTTTTCCTACAATGCTAAATGTGTAAACTCTGAAAAAGAGTCACCTTCTTCTCAACAATTTCCCGTGTTCAGGTATTCCTACATTACGTGACAAAGAACACATTTTCTGACTCTTCACATTCTTTTGAACTTAAAGACACATTAGAGAGAAGACTGTGGCAGTCAGGCAGAGGAGACTTTATGTCAGCTTTTCACACAGCCTGTCCTAATAAAGGAGGTGTCATCTCCCACTACTTTAGTAAAGCTTCTTGTGCCATCAACCTCTCAACAGTCAACAGGGTCAAAATGTCTATAGCTATCTTTCCAACTTTATAGTCAAGCTTTCATTTGAAACTGCTATTTTATATTATTCTATCAGGCTTTTATCATGGCCTTAAACATTACATTTCTACAACTATTGTTTTCATTCTTAAGAAAAAAAAATCAATGACCATTTGCAGATATATTATGGGAAAACAGTAAAAGAACAGAACATTGAATAGAAGGAACAGATTTAAATAACAGTTTTGTCTTCCACTTTTAAACATTTTATTACATAAAATTGAACCAGAAAATCTTATAGAGGAGAGTTATTTTAAATGCTTTCAGATGCAAATCAGGAAAATGGCCCTGCCAAAAGGAAGTGAAAATTTTACCTGAAGCTAAGCAGCCATCACTTTGGTGTGGGCTGTATACATTAAGTATCCCAAGACTTGGGGGGAAAAAAAAAAAGGCAAACTGACAAAACTTCATAAGAATTCAGAAAGGAGAAAAGGAAATTATTTTCATTTATATTAAAGGAAGCGTCCACCAGCCCCTACCCACTTAAATGGCTATTGCCTGACAAGATTTCATTTCTACTTTATATGCATGTAAGTCTTGTATATACCTATCTAAATACTCAGATGTGTGTATAGGCATCAATATTCTTCCAGTTTTCCTAAATATTGTTAAAATTCATTTTTTTCCAAAACTTTACCCCCAGATTGCTGCCTGAAAGAGCAATTCTAGCATCAGAAACACACTGTCAAATTCAGTTCAATACAGGAATTAAAAATTCACAGTAAATTGCACAAAATGTCTTCAGAGATGTGTACTGGTTCTGTCTGCATAAGGTGGGCTCTGTCATAAGCATTAGAGTATTGTAAACAGACCTATTCTATGGTGGTTTCACCCCAGCATTATCTCTGGTCACATGAGCAAGGCTCTTTGAACGTCACCTAAATCAGGGGTGTCAAACTCACAGCCCATGGGCCAAATCCATCCCTCCACCTTGTGTTGTCCAGCCCAGCACCCTGTTTCTCCTCGGGGCCAGTGCTGAGCTCCTTGTCCCTGTGCTTCTGCCAGAGATGGGCTCGTGTGCAGCGTGTGACACTCCTTACACTGCAATAGCAGGAGCACAGCGGGGGGCCAGGAGTTTGACACCACTAGTCTAAACACTCATAGTCTCTTTTTTTGTCCACAAAATTGATTTCCCTCTTCTTCATGTCTGACCTAGTTCTGCTTCCTGATCTGCCTAAAAGTTTGATCCATATTATCCTTCCAGACAGTTTTTTTCAGTTGTGTTATGTGAGATGTAGGCACATTATGCGTAGACACAAGCTACCAGCTTATCTGAACTACTTTGATTTGTTAATATGTGTATTTACACTCTGCTGTGCACGATGTTAAATATTATCTCAAAGAGCAAAACAAAGTGGGAAGGTACTCTGGTACCTCACCCAGGAGCAGGGAGTGCAGTTCCTTAGAACACCATAACATCTGTTACATTTGAGCAAATCATTCTTCTTTGTTTCCCTAAAATTTTTGTTTCAGAAACTGTGTAGTAGTACTTCCTTTCTTCAAAAACTTTCCTTATTTTTTCTTCAGATGCTGTAACTCTGTCTCACCTTCAACTTTTTGTGCACTCTATTTGAATGACACTAAAATAAGTGCTAAAAGATTTGACCAGTTCTGTTGAGACCTTTCAAACTAACATCAATTTCAGCTGTTTTCAGCTTTTTCTCATTGTGCAAGATGAGTTTTAAATATGTTATTGCCAAATTAATTTAACAGATCCTGTATAAACATAACTAGTTACAATTTAAAAAGCTAAAACACCGTTTTTCATGAGCTGCCTACCCAGAGGGAATTTCCAATAAGAACTGATGTACAATTTCTTCTTGTAAAACAGATAGGCAGGGTCGCCTCTGTCTTCTCTGGGCTGTGCTGCAAATGCATATCTTTGTGTCAACAGGATGATGTGACCTGTCCTCATAATTGATGCAAAAGTACTAGCAAGTTTGGAGAAATACAGTTGTTAAAGTTGGAGGTTATATTTGAGACTTGCACTTCTGGTTGGATGATGGGAACAAACAACTCACTCTAAGAAAGCAGAAGAAAAGAGAAACAAGTTTAAAATGGACAATGTTTTTGAAATATCTTCTACATCTACAAAAAGGAAAAAACTCATACTGACAGAAGGGCAAATGCTGTCTTGGCTGTATATGCTTGGATCCCATTATAATCAGCAAGAACTCTATGTGAGAATATCGAAGGTCAGAACTAAACCCTGATTTGAGCTTAGAACAATGCAACCACGTGATTTCACCAGATCCACCTCAGTGTAAAAAGCAGAACTTAATCCATAATATCACTAAGTAATGCATTTCATGCTTAAGTAAAGATACAGAACATTGTTTAAATAAATGGCAGTCCAAGGAAATGAAATTGAATGAATGCCTTGTTGAACAAAATCTAAACCCCAGCCATTTATCAGACTATAGCTTAATTATTCTGAGCTTAGAGAGTAAATCTGAAGGAATAAAAGACATGCCAAGAAACTAGACATTAAAGCTGCAGAAGGAGAAGAAACTGATGGGCAGATTTAAGTAAAACATGTCACCTCAACAACAGTGTGCAAGTGTCAAGTACAGCAAGCAATCTGTAGCCTTGAGCACAGATGAGAACTGGACACTTCCATTTGGATCCCAAAGTACACAAACTGTTCTCCAGTCCCTCTGCACTGAAGATGAGTATTTTCCCATTTGAGATCCATACTGCCTTGAATTATCTTTGCATTATCTGTTTTGTCTGTGCCTGCCATGGCATCAGACTGCAATGAATCTCATCCATCCAGAACATCACAGTTTTCATTCCACCCTCTGCTTTGCTGTCCCTAGAGAAGGTGACTGTATGAAGGCTCTGACATACAGCATGTGTTAAAGCCCCAGGCTGTCTTCTCTTAGCATTATGGGGTCTGAAGTACGGGGCAGGTCTAACTAAATTCCAGCAGAAGCCATGCAGGACGCAGTCACAATTCTGCATATCCTATGAAGGAAGCCAGGCAAGAATTGCTATTTGAATTTAGTTCTGGAAAAAAATAATTTCTATTTCCTTGTTTATAAACAGACATATATGTTTAGAGTTGGTTGCTTTTATACACACAGGTATAGTTGGTTGTGTATAACAACCTGCCCTAAACTGGTACATAGAATCGTAAAATGGTTTGGAAGGAACTTCAAAGCCCATCCAGTTCCAACACCCCTGCCACGGGCAGGGACACCTCCCACCAGAACAGGCTGCTCAAGGCCCCATCCAATCTGGCCTTGAACACCTCCAGGGATGGGGCAGCCATGTCTTCTCTGTGCCAGGGCCTCCCCACCCTCAGAGTGAAGAATTTCTTCCAAAAGTCTAATATAAATCTTCCCCCTTCCCATTTAAAGCCATTCCCCGCTTGTCCTATCACTACTTGCCATTTAAAAAAAACCAAAATGCTCCCCAGCTTTCCTGTAGCCCTTCGGGTACCAGAAGGCTTCTATGAAGTCTTTCTGGAGCCTTCTCTTCTTCAGGCTGAACAACCCCAACATCTCATCCTCACTAATTATTTCTATTTAGAAAAAATTGGCAGAGAATCTTCCTCATCCATTTGGAATGCATTATCCAATTTACATTCTCAGAACAGGAAAAATTACCCCCCAACCCTTCCAATTCTCTGTGAATATTCAGTTTAGCTGTGTTTATATATTTACAAAGTAGATTATATTTAGAAAGTAGACTATATTTAGAAAGTAGAAAAATTATCATGACAAATATTAGTATAAAATATGAAATAAATATCAAGCATTTGCATATTATGAAACAGGTTTTTAACTTTAGGTCTTCTCCTAAGTGGAAGTGGAAATTATGTGTCATGATGTGACATAATATGTTCTATATTTTAAACTAGCAAAGGAGAAGCACTCAGGTCTTAAACAAGCCAGACTTAGTGAGACAGAAGTAATAAAACTGTCTTCCAGCTGCTACTGTGCAAGAGTCCTTCCTGTTGGCTGCTAAGGTTTATGTTACACTTAACCTTAAGCTGTTCTGGTAATATGGGGTGTGGTTCCACTCCCCTGCTCCATCACGGTCACAGTAGTAACGTGATATCAACATAGCACAGCAATGAAGAGGTCTACCAGAGCACTCCCAGAAAGTACTGGGCATTTTGTTTGCACAGACAGTTGATTTGGCTCTTGAATTATTTCTCCCCTTAGCCATATACAGTCTTTGGCAATTTGATCTTAAGCATTGAATGAACACCCATGAAAAGGTCTTTCAGATTATTGTGACTCTTCATTCTGAAATAATTTCTTTGGTTTTTCAACATCCTCTTTCTTCAGTGCTCCAATTTTAATGGCAGCATCCTATCTGATCTTAATGCCAGCAAATACCAGACTCTTAGGAAAACAGATACCCCTAACACATAGAGGTTTAATACAACCTCCAGGACTGAGAGACAGGCATGAGAAGAGGGATGGAGGGGTGGCCCTCTACACTAGGGAAACCCTGGATACTGTTGAAGTTGAGATCAGTGATGACCAGGTTGAGTGCCTATGGGTAAGGGTCAGAGGGGCAGTCAGGTTTGACCTCCTGGTTGGAGTGTGCTACAGACCGCCTGACCAGGAGGAGGATTTGGATCTTCTGTTGTTTAAACAGCTGGAGGCTGCCTCTAGATCGGCTGCCCTTATTCTTTTAGGAGACTTTAACCTTCCAGATATCTGCTGGAAACTTAACGCTGCTGAGAGGAGGCAGTCCAGGAGGTTCTTAGAGTGTATTGAGGACTGCTTTTTGTCACAGCTGGTGAGTGAGCCCACCAGGGGTGAGGCTCTGCTTGACTTGCTGTTTACAAACAAAGAAGGGCTGGTGAGTGATGTTGTTGTCGGAGGCTGTCTGGGGTCTAGTGATCATGAGATAATTGAGTTCTCTCTGAACAATGTAATAGGAAAAGCCAGGAACAGAACATCGATGCTGGACTTTCGGCGGGCAGATTTTGGATTATTTAAGGAACTGGTCAGGAAAGTACCCTGGGAAATAGCTCTTAGTGGCAAGGGGGTCCAGGAAGCTTGGATACACTTCAAGAATTAAATTTGGCAGGTGCAGGAGAGGGCTGTCCCTGTGTGTTGTAAGAAGAGTCGTAGGGGCAGACGGCCGGCCTGGATGAGTAGGGAACTTCTGAAGGAACTAAGTAAGAAAAAGAGGATGTATCATCGTTGGAAAGAAGGGGATGTAAGTCAGGTCATGTTCAAGGATGTTGTTAAGTTGTGTAGGAGGAAAATCAGGGAAGCAAAAGCCCATCTGGAGCTCAAATTGGCCACTTCTGTTAAGGACAATAAGAAGAGTTTTTATAAATACATCAATGGCAGAAAGAAGGGCAGCAGCGACCTCCACTCCTTGTTGGATGTGGAGGGAAATATAGTAACCAGAGATGCAGAGAAGGCTGAGGTACTTAATGCCTTCTTTGCCTCAGTTTTTAACAGCAAGGATGTCAGCTCGCTTGACAGTTGGTCCTCTGAAGTGGTTAATGGGGGCAGGGTGAAATATGGCCCTCCTGCAATCCATGAGGAGGAGGTTAGAGACCTGCTGAGCCGCTTGGACCCTCATAAGTCTATGGGGCCGGATGGGATCCATCCTAGGGTGCTGAGAGAGCTGGCGGATGAGCTTGCTAAGCCGCTCTCCATCATCTTTCAGCAGTCCTGGCTCACTGGAGAGGTCCCGGAAGACTGGAAGTTGGCCAATGTGACGCCCATCTACAAGAAGGGCCGTAAGGATGATCCAGGTAATTACAGACCTGTCAGCCTGACCTCGGTCCCAGGTAAAATCATGGAGAAGATAATCCTGGGTGAAATCATGTGGCATCTGCAGAACAGTCAAGAAATCAGGCCCAGCCAGCATGGGTTTAGGAGGGGTAGGTCCTGCCTGACCAACCTGATCTCCTTTTACGACCATGTGACTCGCCTGGTGGATGAGAGGAAGGCTGTCGATGTGGTATACCTGGACTTCAGTAAGGCCTTTGACACTGTCTCCCACAGTAGACTCCTAGGGAAGCTGGCAGCCCGTGGCCTAGATGGGAGCACTCTGTGCTGGGTTGGGAATTGGCTGGATGGCTGAGCCCAAAGAGTGATGGTGAATGGTGCTTCATCCAGTTGGCGACCGGTCACCAGTGGTGTCCCCCAGGGATCGGTATTGGGTCCCGTCCTGTTTAATATCTTTATTGACTATTTGGATGAGGGGATTGAGTCCATCATCAGCAAATTTGCAGATGATACCAAGCTGGGAGGAAGGGTTGATCTGTTAGAGGGTAGGATGGCCCTACAGAGGGACCTGGGCAGATTGGAGAGATGGGCTGATTCTAATGGGATGATGTTTAATAAGTCCAAATGTCGGATACTTCATTTTGGACACAACAATCCCATGCAGAGCTACAGACTGGGGACAGAGTGGCTGGAGAGTAGTCAGGCAGAAAAGGACCTAGGAGTGCTGGTTGACAGGAAGCTCAACATGAGCCAGCAGTGTGCCCAGGTGGCCAAGAAGGCCAATGGCATCCTGGCCTGCATCAGGAATAGTGTAGTAAGCAGGACCAGAGAAGTTATCGTCCCCCTGTACTCGGCACTGGTCAGGCCTCACCTTGAATACTGTGTCCAGTTCTGGGCCCCCCAATTTGGGAAAGATGTTAGGATACTGGAATGTGTTCAGAGGAGGGCAACGAAGATGGTGAAGGGGCTGGAGCACAAGCCCTACGAGGAGCGACTGAGGGAGTTGGGGCTGTTTAGTCTGGAGAAGAGGAGGCTTAGGGGAGACCTCATTGCTCTCTACAACTACCTAAAAGGAGTTTGTAGTCAGGCAGGGGTTGGTCTCTTCTCTCAGGTGACCAGTGGCAGAACCAGAGGGCATGGACTTAAGCTTCGTCAGGGAAAGTTTAGACTTGATATGAGGAAAAAATTCTTCACTGAAAGGGTGATTGGCCATTGGAATGGGCTGCCCAGGGAGGTGGTGGAGTCGCCGACCCTGGAGGTGTTTAAAGGGAGACTGGATGAGGCACTGAGTGCCATGGTTTAGATGATGGTTGGTGTTAGTGTTGGTGTTAGTGTTAGGTTATAGGTTGGACTTGATGATCTCAGAGGTCCTTTCCAACCTTGTGATACTGTGATACTGTGATACTGTGATACTGTGACTGGAAGGGAGGCAAAACAGAGAATCCAGTCAATTTGCTACATTTATTTAGTAGGTTCAAGTCCTGAAATAGGATATAATTTGAAGATGTTTGAAGGGAACATGGCAGAAGAGTGGAAGAAAGATTTAAATTGCCCATGCTGCTTTGTCAAATCTTCTCCACATAATTAAATTCCTGATCCTGGCTACAGCCCATGAATTGAGAGAGAAATTAGGATAGAAAGTCAGGAGGAAAAAACAAGAGAAAACAAGATGGGAAGAGGGAAAAATGAGGAAACAAAAACAGGTTTCAAGTTAACACTACATTCCTACATACCCAAGCTAGTGACAAACAAGGCACAAATCACATCAAAACTGCACTTTAAAATGCCTGGCTTGTTTTCACTGCTTTTGCTCCAGTGAGATATTACTGGTCAGCATCCAGTAAATAAGACCACCTCTTAACCTGAGAAGACCTTCACCCATACTGAAAAATACAGCTGTATACCATCCAGTGTTCTTCAGTAAGTAGTTACACTGCTTACCAGAGTAAGGCAGAGAGTGGAAAAAAGAAAGTATCTAATCTGAACTGTAGGGGACAAATGTGTCTGTGTGGAAAAAAGCTGAAAAAAACAGCTGGGAAAGAGGCTTCAAATAGTGGAAAACAGTCAACAAATTCCTGTGAGATGAACTAACATTGTGCCCTGCAATGAAAAGTAATAGGGAAGTAAAGAAAACAAGGGGGTTGGTGCCAGAACATGACAAAAAGCATCCAGAGTCTCAAACGCAGCTAGTCCAGGCACTTGTGGTGCTAGGCACCTCTTGGAAGAACAGTCTGTCTCCTGTACAACCCAGGAGAGTTCACAGCAATTTATAAACGATATCTGCCTCTGCTGAAGGGGACCTAACAGGTGTAAAGAACATTACTGCATTGGTACTGCCATTTCCAACCTCACAACTGCGAAAACTTGCTGTGACATCCTTAAGACAGATATCAACACCACTGAATCCTGTTCTACCTCTGAAGCAGTCAATGGTGAAACTCAAGATTTGTTACAAAATCACTTGTCTGAATAGCTTTTCTGAACTTAGCCAATGTCTTATTTTGCATATCACTTTTTATTGCCTTTGGGAGGGCTGAGCAGGGGAGAAGCTGATACTACCCTTCTGTAAAAGAATCCCTACTCTATCAGGAACCTTTCTGTACGACAGCAGTTTGCCATCTTAGACATTTTTTTTTCTGAAATGAAATCAACAGGGCACGTTGTCTCCATGCAGGAAAAGTTTGTGTGCATCTGAAAATTGCCCATCTTTCTTAATTGTATTAGTTAGTCTAATGATGTTTGTGAGAAGAAGTAATGTTTTATTTTCTGTAGGTCTCTGGGGCATTATTCTTACTAGTTTGTGAATTAAAAGAACAAGATGCAAGGCTCATCCTGTTACATGGCTGTGAGCTCTGCACTGGCTGCAGCTGATGCCACTTTGCCAGGACCAAGATCCCCCATCATGATTTTTTTCTAATCCAACTAGTTACTCTAAGGTAACTCTAAGCCAGTTACCTTCCTTGTGCCTCATCCAGAAATGTGATCCCAGAGTATACGTTCATGGAAACTGCTAGCAAATCTGTGAAAGTCAGTGGTAACTTAAGAAGGTAACCCAGAAGGAACCTGAGAAATAGCCTGAGAAGGCAGCTGGCCTGTAAGGCCCTA
This sequence comes from Tapera naevia, assembly GCA_033556795.1. Lineage (NCBI taxonomy): Eukaryota > Metazoa > Chordata > Aves > Cuculiformes > Neomorphidae > Tapera > Tapera naevia. Next base: position 154,008 of record JAUMJJ010000428.1, on the reverse strand, counting down.
TGTAAACACGCTGGTAGCAAGTAAGGAATATGTGCTTGGGAGAAATGCCTACAGAGCTGCAGAATCCCAAAAGCATTTATGAGAACAGAGATCCAGTGAGCATGCTGCAGCAGATCTCTATCAATCAGCAAAAAAAGAACAAGTCCAGATATACCCATGATTCATTCAAATGAGATGGCGATACTGACTGCTGTAACTCATGATGTCCCCACCCTTGTAGACAAGGCCATGTACTTTGGCCTTTAATAGGAACTTCATGTACTTACTAAACAAAAATAAATCTCTTCTCAGCACTCTTAATGTTTGGTATAAGCTATTTGCATCACAATAACATGGGTAGCAATAACATTGAGAAATCAGCACTGCTTTTAACTGCTAAGTCATTGCCCTTTCACCAATCAATATTTCCAGATCTTTCTAAGGGTACATTTTCCCCAGAGCCTTCAAGGAACACTTACATGAGGAGATCTTATGGGATCTTAGGATGCGAATATTGTGAGTTGATTGAAGACTTCTATAAAAAATTCGAGATCTGGTTTGTTTTCGCAACTCTGATCTTAGAACCTTGTGATTGCTGCCAGTAGGACCTCTTCGTCCAAGATCATAATCTTTCCTTCTTCGCTGCATGGTTCTTCATGCATGGCTATTTAAAATCTGTTCATTTGAACATGGGAACACTTCCATGATCCAATAGTGTGTGGTAGTATGTAGATGTATCTGTGTGCCAACTCGATGTGCTGCTGCTTTTCATGAGCGCCATGAGAAAGCACAAGCTGAACCTTCTTCAGGCCACTGTGCTTCTTTCACAACAAGGTTAGAGAGTCTGTGTAGAGGGTTAAAGCAACCGCTAGTAGTTCTAAGTTGTCTCGTCCATGAGCAGGCTGGGTAAAGCATCAAAATATTTTCTTTCCTCCCATCCTAGATCTGAAGAAGGTATCGGGCAGTAGACGCGTTTGCTGCTTTGCTGCTCGTTGAATGTGACCTGATTGCCACGCTTTCCTTTTCACCTTGCACCAATGACAGCCAAGAGTATCTGTAGCTCCCCATGAACTCTGATGATTTATTGCTCTGCATGTAACAAATCTGGCACCAATTGCAATGTGTCTTAATATGCCAATCTGAAGACTGTGGTGGATCAGAAGAAGCTTCAGCGTACTATGAAGCTTCAACATTTGTAAAACAGATGGGCAGATCAAAAGCTGGAGTTAGCGACTATAGACCTGTCCATTTTAGGTCACTAGTGAGCCTTAGTCCTGAGTGAACCTCACTGAATTGTACAAATGCCTTCACACAGTTAATCCCACGGAGCCTGCAGCCTGTGCCAAAGCCTGAGCTTCAGAATCTCTGTCATATGGTATAGCTGGCTCTTCAAAGGGGTTGCAAGCCCAAGCTACTGGCACTGGGAACCTGCAGCCATTTGCAATCACTTTTTTTTTCTCAAGAGACAGTGAGAACATCCCTTACAGCTATTCAAACAAAGAAGAGAAGCAACTGTTTCAAAGAAATTGTTTGTAATTAAGGTAAGCATTTAATGTTGCAGTGACTCCATAACTAATTAATTTACTTGGGATACTCTTCCTACCTGCACCACAGATGCAAATAAGGGAATTCCAAAGGCAAGTCAATATCTGGGTCTTGTTTTGTGTAGAACTAACTGGTTTCCAAAGCCCCGCCTTTATTTTAGTGTGAGTCTGTGGAAAGAATTTTCCATTTGTTTTGAACCATTTTCAGCTCTGTGGAAAAGATCTGCACAAGTGTTTGGGACTTTCTGATTATGAAAGATGCTTTTATTGAATGTTATGATTGTGACTTCAGAGTCAAAGACTACTACAAAATACCTAGTGTTATTTTCTTAGGGAGTGGCCATTCCCTGTAAAGGAGCATTTCATATTCCTAAGTCTTAGTTCAACTTTTTAGTCTTACAATAGAAGCACAAATTTACTGAATTATAGCTGCTCTGTAAGAACATTTACTCTCCTTATATTTTAGTTCTCCGCGCAAGATGATTGTTTTTTATGCAGCAGAAAACCAGACTAGCTATATGGATTGGAAATTACCACAGGGTTTGGAATATTTTTTGTAGAGCTATCTGCCCTACCTGACAGAAGGCCACCAGTTTCACTTTGCTTCATGTCCCTTATTATTAAAGAAATTAAAATTTCTCACCTGCCATAGGCTTGATAAAATATGAATAAATATTTTTAGGTGCTCAGTTGCTGCAGGAGCTGAGACTATACAAGTTACTTAAGCATAATTTAGCTCATTTGGAGTATCAGAGTCTAGTTCTCTAATGCCAACAAAATTCTATTTCCATGGTCCGTGAAGGAATGACACTAGTGATATCACATCTCCTACAAGAAGACAGCAATAATTTACACTCTTGCACATTTTGAGCTGCATTTTCATTGAGAGCCTTCAGTACTTTTCCTGCCTGGTTTAAGAAAGTTTACAATTGGAATACTGCAATGCTCTAAAAATGCCCTAGCCACCATGTTAACAAAAATTCTAAGTCTGGGGAGTGTGCAGATGACTTTCAAGTGCTTTGGGCCAAAAAAGCAGGGGCCAGAATTCAAACTATAAACCTTAACCCAAGGGTTTTATTTTTCCAAATATCAGAACCTTAAAGGAGATACTACAAATGAAAGGACCTCCTTAATCTGAGTTTTTGTTGCAATGAAACAATGAAATGAAGTGCAAAAGTAGAGAGGTGTGCCATTTATCACTCACTTAGAGGATGTCCCTAAAAACGTATATCCTAAACATAAGAACAGTCAATCTGAGGAGCAGGAATAGCCTTGGAGCTTAGAGGAACTTTGTAAATGCTGAGGGTCTGTTGGTACTGTTAAGACCAAGTTCATTTGAGGTATGGTCATAGAAGCCCTGACTTGAACCTTACACTAAAATATTAAAAAACTGCTGGGAAGCACTTGGACCTTTAGCAAATAGCTATTCCTTTCTCATAACTAAGGTTCTCAATGGGTCTGGGATTCCTGACATGACAGCATTTATCAAAGATATTCATGGGGGAGAAAACAGTATTTGTAAAAGCTTGCTTCAAAGGAAATGTGCAAAATAGGCCTGTTTACACTCAGAGGCTGGAGGAAGCCTTATCACCTTTTTGGGCTAGATGTTTATTCAGCATAGATTGGGATAGAAATACTGTCCTCAGCTGACTTAAAATGTTTTAAGGCAGTTGAAACAATGTTTTTTAATTTAAGACATTACTGGGACTGAATGCTTAATTCTGGATACATTTATTATTTGAGACTTCAAACTGTGGCCCTCTCTGAACATAGTTACTTATGAGTGAAAAGGTGCTCCCCCACTGCTTGAGAATCATGGAATGGTTTAGGTTGGAAAGCACCTTAAAGCCCATCCAGTTCCACCCCTCTGCCATAGGCAGGGACATCCTCCACTGGATCAGGGGTCTCCAAGCCCCATCAAGCCTAGCCTTGAACATCTCCAGGGATGGGGCAGCCACCACTGCTCTGGGCAACCTGGGCCAGGGCTTCCCCACCATCACAGGAAAACATTTCTTCTAAATACATAATCTAAATCTCTCTTCCAGCTTAAAACCATTCCCCCTCATCTTATCCCTGCACTCCCTGATCAAGAGCTTCTTCCCAGCTTTCCTGGAGCCCCTTTCAGCACTGGGAATCTGCTCTAAGGCTGCTCTAATGTCTCCCCAGAGTCTTCTCTTCTCCAGGCTGAACAACCCCAACTGCCTCAGCTTGTCCTTGTACAGGAGGTGCTCCAGCCCTCAGATCATCCTCGTGGCCTCCTCTAGACTCGTTCCCACAGATCCATGTTCTTCCTGTGTGGAGGACTCTAGAACTGCACATGGGACTCTAGGTGAGATCTAAACCTGGAGAGTCTGGTGAGGTCTCAGAAAAGCTTTAATATCCAGTGTTTCATGTTCAACAAAAGCATTCAGAATTAGAGTCTCCATACAAAAGGCATTTGTGAGAGGAAAAGCTTATTAATGCATCATTAGATTACTTAAAACCAAGCACTCACACAGCTGTTTTGCATTTCTCTTAAGAGCAAAGTTTTGTGCCCGCCTGTAGAGAGAAAAAATGGAAGAAGCATTTTTCAACATGCTTGTTTGATCACAGTGCTGACTGCAAACAGGTGAAGTGTTGCAGGGGTCTCTTTTTCAGCTAGAGAGAGAAAGGAGATTTTGTTTTCTGTTCACTGCTCTCAGGCTTCCTAAGACACCGACTTACAAAGGAAATCAAACAGTTCACATTCATGAAATGAAAAAAACAGAGATACTGAGGGTCTGAATCTGAACAGTGAGTGGGAGCAGAGAATAGGATGTAGGTATCTTTTGGAACAGAAGTTTTGCTTCCTGATCAGGGAATGATTTTTTTTTCCTCTTGTTAGCTTTGTGATTCATACGGATCACAGGGACACTGGCCAGGTCAGAGGAATAGCAACGTGCCACACAATCTTCTTAAGCCATTTCCCTGATGATTATGAATTAATGAAGTAGGCTAATTCAGTTTCATCCCCTAAGAAATATGTTAATTTAGATTTAATCATTATATTTTAAACATTTTAAAATGTTCTTCACCACCATTGGCCATAGGTCAGCCAGCTAGCCAAACTAAACCTGGGCAAGCACAGGGCTCTGAAGGACTATAAATCCAAAACCAAGAGCAGGATGGGCATGAAAAAAAAAGACAAATCATGAGCCAATGGACAGCATATGCACTTTATCTTAGTGGTTCAGATAAGGATTTTTTTTTCCTGCTGGGAAATGAAGTACAAATAGAGTTGATTTTGACATTATGCATTCCTTTGAACCTATAAATGAGAAAGAAATAAGAATACCTCAAAGGTCAAGAAATTAGGCTGTAAGAGAAAATAAGGTACTCATCTGTCTGTACCAAATGTTTTTAGAAAATTAGAGAGTAAAAGCAAAGGTGAAACAGGTCTGGAAAAGACATAAGATGTTTCCTTATTTACTAAAAATAACCCAAACATTCCCTGTGTAACATGCAGAAATAATCAATTGGGTTAGAAAGAGTTTGTCTGTTGCTGTTTTGGGGGTCATTCATGCCTGAAAAAAATAGAATGATGTAGTGTAAAGTACACACAGGATTCAAAGATTTCAGTTGTAATTGTTGAACAAAGCCCCATATGAGTTACAAGGGTCAGAACTAGTCTTGAAGAACTGCACAAATAGTCTATGGTGGTTTTGCTTCTTTTACCAGTCAAGGAGGCTGGAGCTACTGTCCATGTCTAAAACATAAGACTCTCCAACATGTAAGAAAGGCAAAGTCATGAGCTAAACTGGCAAAAGCAGGATATACAGTATGGTTGAAAAGTACTGAGATTCATGTCCTTCTGCTTGTCTTTGCAAACAGTCACTATAGGCAGGTCATCTCTTGCAGCACAGCTTTCCCTTCACTATGAGAGGAGTGTGAAAAAAAAACAACTATAAGGATTAGTTAGTGAATAGCACATCTTGTGTCTTTGTGATTTAGTGAAAAACTTTTGTTGTAGAAGCAGGGTCGATTTTGATTCTGATGTGTTCCTCTATACATCAACAATAGAAGATGAATAATGCTAAACTTGATTAAGTGTCACCCAGGCTTAAATAACAAATGGAACTAATTTGCGTATGCTTAGATATTTTAGTGAGTAAGACAGAAAGTAACTCTAGGCTCAATTATCCAGAAGTACATTAAGACTCTGTTTACACAGCAAAGGACCATCTCCCAGCAACAACTCCTGTTAGAAGCTTCAGAGCTCCCACACCTAAGCATAGGAAGAAAAAAAGCTTCTCACCTGCTGGTTATGCATAAGTGGAAACCCCCAGAACACATGTCCTGAGCTTCTGTGAATCTAGTCTCCATCAGCCACAGCCTCATACAGGGATTGCATTTCCATTCCTGGAAGAGTTCCTGTTGTTAGCTTTTCCCTGGCATATGACATACACCTTCTCAGGTGCTCTTTGCTATGGAGCCTTCCCACGTAAAACTTGTGTTTGATAAAAACTGTCTCTTGCTAGATTTCTAATAATGATTCTCCAAAACAACAATAAAACAACCAAACCCTTGCGATTTGCTGAATTGATGTAAATATTGCACTTCATTCCTGGCATTACTTTGCTTCCATATGTCTTTCTGTTGAATCTTGTTCACTGAAATCTTAGTTAATACACCAAATCACAGTTACACTGAATTCCTCCTGCTATTGCCAGCCTGTATGTTCTAGTAGCATTAATGGTTGAGGGCACTATCTCCTACCACTTAGGGAACTGAGTTGTAACCCAGGTAAATGTTAAACTCTCTTTAAAGGCACCTTCCCAGATGAAAGCATACAAAATGCTAAACATCTGTTCATTGTCCAATGAGAGCTAAATGTCAGCCTGCAGCATATTTCTACTTCCATCAACTGACCAGTTAGCTAAACTCCAAAGCTCAAGTACTTTCACATGCTAGAAGGTTCAATACTTGTCTGCTCAGCCATAATAATGTGCAAATACTATATTGTTGTTACTATTGTCTGTGTTTTAAACCAGCACGGGTTATGTGACCACATTTGTGTAAGTTAAAGTGTGGCTCTATTTCTCATTATAGTGCTTGATGTTTACTGATTAAATTTTGCTTTCGGTAGGTATTAGCTTTATGCTTGTGCCACACACAGCTGAAGATGCATCACTAGTACTTAGGAAGTAGCAAAGGTGGTGATTGTGGTATGTGTACTAAGCACTCTGGACACGATTAATGATTTCTCTGAAGGCTTCCTGTGTGTTGAAAAGGCTACCCCCTTATGTTTCTGGTGGGAGTAAGTACCATGTTCTGAAACATTGAAATTCCTGTATTATTCTGTGCAATGTAAGATATCGTGTTTCCCATAGCTAAACAGTGTTTGGGACAATGTGGGTAGGTCATTGTTACCTGTTCTGCTTAGATTTCTCCTGGCTCACTTGCTAGGTGCTTGCTTGGCATGCTGGAGTACTGCCTAAGCTTCTCTATCAATGAGTCTTGGTACAGGTAACGGCTGTCATTGCTGCTGTGCTTGCTGTCTGTCTCTCTGATCATTGCAGTTCTCCTGACCTGACTGAATCTCATTTACGAGCTGTTGGGTTTGTACTTTAATTTTACCTAATAAGCAAAAGCATGATAAATACGCTGTATTTGAAGTTAGTTAAACAAAACTGCTCACGTCCTATGAGAAGGGGGAGGAGGACAAGAGGCGGCAAGTGCAAACTATAATACAAGGCATTTTCTTTAAATACAAGGCATTTTACCATGAGGATGGTCAAACCCAAACCATTATGTGATTCTATGATTTTATGAAACACTGGAAGAGTTTGCCCAGAGACGCTGTGATGCTTCCATCCTTAGAGATACTCAAAATCCAACTGGCTGTGGCCCTGAACTACTTCTGCTAGGTGACCCTCCATGAGCACAGTGGCTGGGCTGCCAGCCTCGGCTCATTTCTGATGCTGTGACACTCTCACAATAATTTGAGCCATGCCAAATTAAGATTCACCCCCAGCATCTGGTTTGACAAGGATTTTTCAGAAATTGGTTCATAGTGAATGAGAAAGAAACATATTAACTTTAGAGTATGGTAGAGCTCAGGAAAAGCACAGGGGATTCTTTATGTCTTTGCTGATTGTCATTGCTCCTAATCCTTCCAGTCTTAAAACATTTGCTTGACTCCTTTTTGGCACAGCCTCCAGGTCCACCTTACATAGCCAGTCCCCACTTACTGCTAATGCTTCTCCCTGTTCTTTCACCTTTAGGCCTGCTTTATCTTTTCGTTGTTTTTCCTTCTCCTTCCATGCCCCCTTTTTTTGACAGGCTGAGAGAGTTGGGGTTGTTCAGCCTGGAGAAGAGAAGGTTCTGGGGGGACCTTAGAGCAGCCTTCCAGTACTGAAAGGGGCTCCAGCAAAGCTGGGGAAGGACTTTTTACAAGGGCCTGGCGTGATGGGACGAGGGTGAATGGCTTTAAACTGGAAGGGGGAAGATTTACGTTACACATTAGGAAGAAATTCTTCACAATGTGGGTCAGGAGGCACTGGCACAGATTGTCCAAGGAAGCTGTGTATGTCCCATTCCTGGAAGTGTTCAAGGCCAAGCTGGATGGGGCCCTGAGCAGCCTGGTGTGGTGGGAGTTGCCTCTGCCCATGGCAGGGGTGTGGAACTGGATGAGGTCCCTTCCAACCCAAACCATTCTATGATTCTATGATTTTTTTTCCTTCTTCTGACCTCCTGAAAAAATAAAAAAAATAAAAGACTACTTCAAAGCTCATACTGCTTTCCCAGTGGCCCTCAAGGGGTAATTGCAGTGCAAGGATGTAGATGCGATTGAAAGCTATTACAGTGCTCACACATTTTTTGGTAATTTGACCCTTGGAAACGGGGTCTCATAAAGTGAATATTTTCTGGGCTTGTTAATACAGAGGGAAATACATGACTTACCTGAAGAGGATACTGTTAAAACTTAAACTGATGCCTGAGTAACTAGCAGTCACCTAGGAGACTTACTGCACAACAGCTACATGTCTTACCTAGTAGCTGCGTTAAATGAATGGGATAGCCTCCATGTGCGCAGCTTTGCTAATTTTGGTATGATAAATCAGAGTTAACTTTTTTCACGATGGTTCTTTCCTTGTAACTAATCTGGAGGATCAAACTAAGCATTAGTAAACTGAAAGGCACAGCTCCCACTGACATAATCGGGATCAGAATTCCTCACATGTTTGAAATACTTTCAACTTTTTAAAGCCTTTGCTAATAATGTACTGCATGGAAAAGTCTTGGATGTTCATGAAGAATGTGGATTTTTGTAAAGTGTGGTGAATATTTTAGTTACCAGGAGAAAAAGGCTGAAAACTTCAAAATCTGCACAAATCCAGTTTTATTTCAGTTACCATCTTCAGTAGCTATACAGAATACTTTGGATACTAGACATTATCTGAATTAAGTACGATTAGTCTTATTAAAAACCCAAATCTCTATCCAATCAGTTTCGAAAATCATTGTGCATGAAGCATTTCATTGCTCCTATTTAAAACAAGATCTGACAAACGCAATTGTAAAAAATGAACAGTAAAAAATGCACAAAACTATTGAAATGGCCTACAGCATTAAAATAAAATAATAAAAAAAGCTGCTGTTAATTATATCTTGTGTACTACCCATAGGTACAAGTGACTGGAAGCTTGGAAGTTTACATACTTATTAATTACATCGAGAGTATACATACACATAGACCTATTAAGTAGTATCAGATGATGTTTAAATCCCCTATTTCTGATATTCTCAGTGTGATATGAGAAGTGGAATTAAAAGGAGGCTAGAATCAGAAAAAAACCTACTTAATTCTGACAGTAGCCTAAGAAAAGGCATCTAACCTCTGAAGTAGTTTATGGCACTAGTTAGCTTAGTGTCCCAGAACAGGCATTGGCTGGAGGGAACTGTGGGTGGCCTGGAAGCTGCCCTAGGGTACTTCCATGTACAAAGTATAGAACATAGCTGGCTGACGGCCGTAGCCATGCAACTTCTCTGTCCCCAGTTAAACATTCAGCAGGTCTTATGCAAGCGTGTGCTTGTGCTTCTCAGTTGTTCTCCTGTGGCACTGCTGTTGCCTAAAAGGAAAGAGGAAATGTTGCTGTTTCAAAGAAAACGACAGTCACCACCTACTTCACGTTCTCAGCATGGACCTTTATTCCTGGTATAGCTAAGCACCTTAAAATACCTAGTGTATTTATTACTGGTACTCCTTGCCAGAGTTTTACAGAGGGCGTTGTGCACTTGGCAAAATCACCCCATCCACTGGCTTTGTGTGACCATGAGCAAGCCCACAGCAGAAGGGGCTGCTTCCTCCTTCAGCTTGTCTTTTTGGCCTGATACTCTGCCTGCTTCATTTTGACAGAAACTGCTTGAAAGTCGAACTTGAAAGACAGGCTGCAAAGAGAAAACACCTCCCCCAGCAAAATTCCTGGCAGCAGGAACTGATCTTCTGTGACATCCAAGACAAAATCACTTGAACTTTTGTACCAGCATTCTCATGGTTTATATCTGAACTGTGTAAACAATTACTTCCATAGGCAAGTCTTTGGATATACTACATGCTATTTTCGTTATTGGACCTAGATAACATGTATTTACTGGAGATTTAATTAATTAAGACTTCATCATAGCCAAAAGCTGGTAAAGATTTACCTGTGTGTTTTCCCGACAGAAAAAAAAATTAAAAAAAGAAGAAGCACTGAATGTGCTTTAGGTAGGCAGATATTCTCACTCATGAAAGATACACAAGTACACTTTATGTAACTCTCCCAGTGTTCCTATATCTCTGGTTTTCTACATCCTTTTGAGATTTGGTAGGCATAAGAAAGTTTAATTTTCCAGTCAGCTTTCCAGAAACCTTCACTGAGGTTTTTGTAGCATGAAGTCATTCCAGGCAGCTGGATGGCCCAGACTCTCCACCACTTTCCCCCTTAACTAGAATTCCTTTTACAGGAATTCATGAAAGAGACTCAGTGATTAAGATTTACTTCTTCTCTGTAAGCCAGATCCAGTTTCCCAAACAAGGTACAAACACTGTTACAGACTAAGAGTAGGAAAATAGTCAAAGACAAAGCATCTAGTCTCACTTGTTATCTTCGTATTCAATAAACACTTAAAAAGAAAGCAAACACTGAATTCTTACATGAGTTTTGTTCAATATTTTTTCCATATTTATTTCCCTTTAAAATCTGAATGATGAATTTGAGTTTACTTTCTCAAGGACCTTTCAAATTCAGGAAGGTCAAAGTTTTTTTTTAAGTTGTTTGGTAAAATTGTAATCACCTAATGTGACAAGCTTCAAAGAAATAATTCACGACGTACTAGTCAATAACATAAAATTCCCGTATAACTAGATCTTACTAAGACCAGAAAACTCCTGAGCACTGAATTTTGGCTTCAGTGAAAATGCTCTGTATATAACAAAATCAAATAGCCTTTGAAGCTCTGTGGCTGAATATCAAGAGTCTCTCTTTTCTCCCTGTATAACTTGTTGTGTTTCCCAGTGTAGGGAAGAGTACTCAAAGGGACCCTATTAAACTCTCCCACATATTCTAGCTTGGTGTCCCAATGCGGATCTTAAAGATTTCTTTCTATCCAAATAAAATCTCATGCCTTTGCTCTGGAATGCTGACAAGAGCCACTCAGCCTATTCTTACTCTCAGAGCAAGTCTTTCTGTGTCCATGTTTCAATTTTAAAGAGTTAAATTAACTTTATTGAAAAATTCTTTACTTCACAGTAAGCTAGAAGGTTTAAAAAAATTGACATGAAATGTGATGCTTTTTGGCAGAACAGTTTAGGCAGGAAATGTTACACATGACTGAATTTGGCCAAAACAGCGTGGCTGCTCCACAGTTTTCCATTGACTACGTTGTGTTTACCATGATTTGCTGCCTGAAGACACTCAGCTAGTAGAAAAATTCTCATTAATTCTCTTCCCTACTCAGAACTGATCTCCTGCTGATGAGGAGGAGGCAAGCTACAAAGCAAGGAACTCCACACAAGGGAAGAGCAAATCGATAAATTGAGTAGTATCTGAAAATAGGCTTTAGCTGGTCCTTAATTGGGTTGCCTTTGATTGCGAAAAGTGGAGCTGCTGGACCTTCTGCCTGTCCTGGGGCACCAGCGTCCTGTCCTGTGAAGGCAAGAGGGCAGCCCCTTGTGCCCATCCTTGCAGGGGCTGAGGGCTCAGAGCCCATGGTCAGGTAGGGAGAGTGGTATCATGTACTTACACAGGGAGTCCTTTCTCCAAACTGGCTGTAGAAGGTCATTTTGACTTTGTGCTTGTGTCCGGTCCGCTGATCAAAGGTATTACAGCTGTCGAAGGGCGGGCTGTACAAATGCAGGCTAACTGCAGACTCTGTGTGGCTTATGTTCTCCACACGGTGCAGGCCAATGGAGTCTATACCAGCGAGGGCATGAAATGAGAGGTTGTGTTAGTGGGAAGATTTTATGAGATGTCAGATACCTGGAAAAATGCTTTCTAAGCCAAAACTCACGAACAAGCTGGTTAGGCATGCCTGCACTTTAGAGGCAACAAATAGAACAGGGAATTTGACTGCTGATCTCCAGCACAAATTCCTAAATACACTGGTAATTCAAAATACCTTACTGCCTTCCACAGTTCCTGTGACTTTTGGATCATCTGCTGCAGGACATAAGCCAATATAAACCCAAAGAAACTTAAGGAAGGCCATATAACTTTCTAGCTATCATTCCCAAAGGACTTGATGGTTACTTACTTTCCTAAGAGATGCTATTGATACAAATACTCCAGAAGTAGGAAGGTTAGGATTGTGTTTCTAAAAATTAGCAAGATACTTTACAGGAAAAAAGTTTTTGTTTTGCTAATTCTCAGCCCAAGGATACCAGTCACATTAAAGGTGAGATATTTGTATATGGCGCATAGACTTAGAGACAAAGATATAATTGTCTTCTACTGCAAACATCTGCTTCGTAATTAATCCTTCCAATTTATTAGTTTGGAGAACAGGCTTTTCATTTGTCTGCTCTTTCAACTAACATGACAAATTAGTAGTGACTGGAGTACTTCCAACCTTAACTGAACAGTAAGCATAATTGAACACATAAATGAAACAAGGCACTGTCTGTTGTGTGATTACTAATGAAGTAATGGCACTTTTTTTCAATGGTGGAGTACAAATCAAGAAGAGGAATGAAGTAGCATCACATCCACAAAACAAACCATTTCCATTCTACACTAAAGTGATTTTTTTTTTTAATTACTCACAAGAGACCTTGAATTTAAATTTATGACCCTGCTGTAGAAACAGCTCAGGCCTTTGTACTTGAATTAATGTGTTATATAATACCTAGACTTGTATTGTGCAACATAGGCATGATACCCTAAGAATTATGAGTACACTCTTAACACCGACATGTTTGGAGCGTAAGCCTTAATTGTCATTGACATAGTTCATCTAAATAGAGGACACAGTGGAAAAACTCCTAAAATTGTGCTCAAGTAATCCTAGACTTGAAGAAACTCAGTTTAGTGGTTTCTAACATTAAAATAAAGTACAAGATCAACCAAGAAGCACAAAAAAGAAACATGAAGGTCACTCACTATTGAAGTAATTAGGACAATCGCCACACTGTCCGTGTTTTCCTTCTATTTGTTATTTATTTATTTATTATTATTTACATTTTTCTTTTAAACCAAAGCACCTGTTATGAAACTTGGCAGAGATCCAAACTGTCTCAGAGAGCTGGATACCTAGTTTGTTAAAAACAACTGAGAAAGCTTTGGATCAGATGCACCCAGGGTGGAATTGCTTGCATGGTAAAGAACGACATAGGCAGGAAAACCTGACTGTGTCGGAGAACCCACATTCCTGGCATGAAAGTATCAGCAGATGGGTCAAGCTCCTCTTGCACTTTCTACCCTATGGATTTTTCATTTTCACTTAATGTGGTACATCTTCAACAGAGGGCTGCAGAGCACCCTGGCTTAGTCCATCATCCTTCAGCTGGGGTATGTGCAGAATTTAGAAGGCCATGTTCTTAAACTGTGCATAAAGCCGTTAGTCTTATAATGTTAAAAGAACAGATGAACTCTTCAGTTAGGAAGAATACTCATGAATGGGTAGTTGTCAAAACAGGCTTAATAGCTTACCATTAATGTAGGCACATTGATTTTCCCTCAAAACCCGTTCCGATTTCTTAGTCATTTCACCATTCCCCTTTTTCTCAGGCCATTCAAACAGAGTCTCCTTTAGATTTCCCTGGAGGATCTTCATAAAGCAGTGGGAGTCAGTGTGATCATGGATGCTGCTATATATGCAAAAAGAATAACCATGCTCAGTGTGATGTACAGGTTTAATTTCAGTAAAGTGAATAGGACAGATGGCATAGCACGTTGTATCTGGACATAATCAATGCACATTAGGTAAAAAGGATACGCAGTCACTAAGGTATCTCTACTTAAATCTGCTACCTTAGAAATGTATTGGGATAAGCTCACATATAGCAGGACTTCTGAGTCAGATATCAATCAAACTTTGGCTTTGCCATGGAGGAATACAAAGGAAGTCTGGCAGAGGGAGGAGGACAGAAAAATTCTTCAGAACACCAAAACTCTTGTGGGCCAAGAAACAAAATGACGCTTTTCACAGTGACTCCAGGGAGAAGCTGATACACACTTGCAGGTATACCTGTTATTTATGGGTGTTATTTGTGCTTGCTCCTGAAACATGGGGTAAATGAGCTACTTCTGCTTAGTATCTATGCTTTCTTTATTGCCTGGGTGCACAGGCATTTGTAGAAGAAAAAAATGTCGTACCTCTTATTCTGATAGTACTAAGTACAACCAGCTACAGGAAGCTGTTTATTTCACTGGCTTGACATAACACAAAAAAAGCAGCAAGATGTGGTATGATTTGTTAGCTTGCTAGATCTGTCTCCTCGCTCCAATGCATATTTTAATTTCTACATTTGGACACATATCAACTAGATATGTAGCTTAGTTTTTTTTTTTTTTTTTTTTTTTTTTTTAAATAGACTAACTGTTACAAAAGTCAATGGGATTAGGACAAAGGGAGAGTTCTCCACTCATCAGAGGTGAGGGAGAAGGTGGAATTCAACCCTCCTGGACATACAGTCCTAATGAGTTTCAATCAAAAACTTGGTACTTGCACATTAATGTCTTCAGTAAAAAAATGTCAGGGTTTCTTACTAACTGAGATGTCAAGAGAGCTTGCTTCAGGCACAGAATAGTTCACAAACACCATGTTGTCACACTCCTTCTACATGAGAACAATGTGATCCTCCTCAAGTAGGAAAGAAAAACAACTTGTAGTCTCTGTCTAGCTCTAGCAAATACTCATCCAATTCAAACACAGTTTGACATAAATTACAGGCTTTGTAGAAATAGCCTGGAAGAAGTAGAGGTGGTGGGCTTGGTTCCCATATCCCTCTCAGCATAATGTCATGGCATTCCCAAGATAATACTGTAAATGTTCAATTGCACGCTGTTAAAACAAACAAAAAACCCCAGCTCTGACATCTCCCTAAGGTTTCTGTTTATAAGTGACAATAATCAGTCAAAACCTGCAAGTTTTGTTATTCCATATTTTGGTTTAACCCTTCAAGGGACAGATCCTGCCCTCACATTTGTAGGACTACACAACCCAGTGTACAGTCTGTGTATACAGCTCAGGAGGCCTCATCAGCAGTGTGGTCCTTTTTTGAACAAGGAGATGGGATGTGTGAACCTAAAGAAAGCCATGTAGTCCTGGAAAGTGGCTTCCTCCTGACAGCATTCCTAGTCCAAACTTACTTTTCTCATTTTGTCACAGAGTTAGGATTTAAACACCATGAGAGAATAAAGACTATTTAACCTGCACAAAGTCCTGCTTCTGCAACCAAAGCTGTGTAGGTCTGTTGTAGGGGAGAGGTTGAATAGAGTCTGTTCAACCTGTTCTGCTCTTCAGACCCACTGTATCGTTGGGACTAAAAACTTCCTCTGACAGAAATGAAGATTAGATTTGACAGAAAAACAGAGCATTTTTAAAGAGTGCTTTAAATATGTTCATGAGGTGCAAACTTGCAAAAGATATAGCAAATATTCAGGACCACTATACCAATAGGAGCTCTGCACCACTTAGCTTCCAGGCACTTTCTGATAGCTTACATAGGGCTGATTATCTGTGTGGTTTTGTATGACAAAGAAAGACAGAGCATCTTTATATCTGTTTGCTGAAACCATGGTATTTAAATACGAACCTGCCATGACCTTCACCCCAGCACAAGATCATCAAGTTGAACTTTCCATTTCCATTGTCCACAAGATTTCTCGTATACCTGAAATACAAAGTATTTGCTTTTTACTGTATGGATATGCCGATAAAAGATGGAATTATACAAACATGTTTATGAAGGAAGGTTGTAACATATAAAAATCCTTTTCCTTCTTTTACTTGAAAGCTGAGTGTTCATTCAAAAAATGAAATTGTATTTTTAAGCTTATTTTGGTAAGAAATGTTTCTCTGGGTAGAAAAATATGGACATACTTAATATTTTATTATAATTTTGCTTTTGAATTACGTAAGTTGATAGGAGTTTGGGAAATGCAAGCCTGCGACTAATGTGGTAGACACGATCAAATCAAAATAGTTATTGAATGAAGTCACTTCAGCAGCTGGCTTATAATTAGAAACAGAAGACTGCAATGAAACAAGAAAAATATATAGTTACATTCTTCTGCAGCTCCTTTTCAGTTATTCTTGGCTTTCCTTCTGCTATGCAACACTCATTTGTACAAAGCCAAAAAAACAAAGAAATGTCAAGCTTTATGTACATGGTCCTCCTACTCTGTTCCTGAAGGTTCTATGTCTTGCACTGTAGCATTCACATGTGGATAAATCACCTGTGGGACAACATCTGCCAGCATCGACTTCTAAACAAAGTTATCATAGCAAGATTTCTTAAAAGGATTTTTGACGTGCTAACTTACAGGTGGCACAGAATAAGCTTGCTCCTAAAAGCTTTTTATCAATATGTGTGTTCTACATTGTGATTTGCTCTCAGGGCTTGAAAACATCTCTAATAGCAGCAGCTTATGTTTGTTTCTTTGTACTCTACTGGCAAGCCTCCTCCAAGCTGCCACTCTTCATCCTACTGAAAAACAGAGAGAAGGGACTGGGATGTCGTTTCATCCAGTACTTTCCACAGTGGGGCTCTTCTGATCTGGTGCTGCTCCTTCTAGCTTCTACAGTGCAAGTTACTTAGTTTTAGCTTTAGTCATGACTACTCACACTTTACCAAGTAAAGCAAGTATTTATGTAAATGACAGGATGCTTCTCACCTAAAAGATGAAAGCAGTGTCACGGAGAAAGTGCACTGATGTCAACTGAAATTTTTTTAATTCATTTCCCCATAAGACCCCTCTATTTTAATCAAGATAGGTTGCTCATAAGTAATTACTTTCAAAGCATAATTTCTATATCTATATGCTATCACTCAGTGCATCCACTATTTCTGTGTATATTAGGTAGACACATTTTTCCAAGGATGTCAAAACGTGTGTTATCAATGGTGGTATTTGACTGAACTTTTCAAGTGCTGTTATTTCTGTAGAGCAGGTCTGGCTAGCCAAAAAAAAAAACAAACAAAAAGGCTGTCATGCATACTTCTAATGTTAGCACACTTTGTTTTTCTAATTCTTAAGTTTCCTGTGTTCTGTTAGAAATGTTGTAATTTGTTCTGAATGGAGCACAGTCAATGTGATGTGAAAGGAGGCTAAAAAAAAAAAGCCAAGATGAAGTGATGCTTTCACAATAGCAAGATGAAAAGGAAAAGTTCTAGGGTTTGGTTTGGGGTTTTTTTTGGTTTGGGCAGACATAATCTTATCTCTTCTTTTTTAAAAAGTTGTGTTTGTGTGTGTGAGAACTGTGATGATTTCAAGCAGACATTTTAAAAAAGAACCTAAGACGAAGGGCTCAAATAAAAAGTACTTATATTGAAATTTAAGACTTGGAAACAACCAATAAATATGAGTTGTTAGTGAAGCAGAGGTGACTAAAAACCCTAATGAGCATTCTCCTTCCTCCTGGCAAGCAGCAAAAGCCTTGACCAGCACTATCCCAGACATGTATGGGACTAAACGTGGGGATCAGATGGCTGCCAACCCACCAGGAAAGCCTTGACCTTGCACTACCTTGGAGTTGGACAGGACTGAATTGTTGGGGGCAGACAGCTCCTGACTCACCAGGAAAGCCTCGGCCTGTACAGATATGGACAGGACTGAAGCGCTGTGGGACAGGCAGCTCCTGACCCACCAGGAAAACTGGGAATTATGTGCACGGACTCCTCTATCGACACAAAACCTGGCAGTCCCCCAGCGGCCATCCTGTGGGCCGGTAAGGCTGAGATGACGGCACCAGGGGAGACACCTGGGCACCAACCCGCAGGATGGCAGCCAGGAAACCACCATTACCAGTTGCAGAGCAGCAGCTTGCCCATGCCTGCTGGTGCCACCATTGGCTGCTGCCACCCCGCCTGCTTCCCACCCCTGCCCAGCCCCACATCACTATCGATGTGTCACAGAATCACAGAATGGTTTGGGATGGAAGGAACTTAAAGCCCATCCAGTTCCAAACCCCCTGCTACGGGCAGGGACACCTCCCATTAGATCAGGTTGCTCAAGGCCCCATCCAACCTGGCCTTGAACACCTCCAGGAATGGAGCAGCCACAGCTTCCCTGGGCAACCTGTGCGAGTGCCTCCCCACTCTCATCGTGAAGAATTTCTTCCAAATGTCCAACGTAAATCTTCCCCCTTCCAGTTTAAAGCCATTCCTTCTTATCCTATCACTACCTGCCCTTGTAAAAAGCCCCTCCCCAGCTTTCATGTAGCCACTTCGGCTACTGGGAGCCAGAACCTTGCCTTCTCCAGGCTGAACAAGCCCAACTCTCTTAGCCTGTCTTCACAGCAGAGGTGCTCCAGCCCTTTGATCATCTTCGTAGCCTCCTCTGGACCCATTCCAACAGTTCCGTGTCCTTCTTATGTAGGGGATTCCAGAACTGGACACAGGACTCCAGGTGGGGTCTCACCAGAGCCGAGTAGAGAGGGAGAATCCCCACCCTCGCCCTGCTGGCCGCACTGCTTTGGATGCAGCCCAGGGCACAGTTGCCCCCCCTTCTCCTTCTTCACCACCATCCCCACTCCAAGGTGGATTTGCTGCTCGGGGAGAGTGGGTGTAGGTGGGGTGGGTGTCTCCCTCCCCGCATCCTGGCGGTCCCGGGGCACGGTGAGGGAGGTTTGGAAAGGGATGCTTCCCGTTCCCAGCGTTGTTTTGTACCTGAACTGGTCGAACTTCGCGTACTGCAGCCACTCCTCGGGGTTGCTCTCGTACGACTCCATCAGCGCCTGCACCTCCTCCACGCTGACCTTGTCCTCGGTGAACACCCGGTGAAGGATGCGGATCAGTTCCTCCAGGCTGCGCGCCTTCCACGTCTCCGTCTGCACCACCGGCTGCTCCATCGCCGCTGCATCCACCTCCTCCCAGCCTCCTCCTCCTCCCTTTATGCGCCCAAGGGCAGCCGTGCCCGGCCCCGGGGACACCGACACGGCGGGCGGGGACAGGCGGAGCCGCCTGCAGGGGCAGCGCCTCGCACGGGTGGGTTAAGGCAGCCAAAAAGAACCGGCTTCTTACAGGGATGGAGATGCGACCACTGGAGGACACTGCCTCTGTTGCAGTCGCAGCAGGGCTTTGAGGCAGCCAAAACAAGTCGTCTAAGGCAGATCTTTATGGTCCCTTCACACCCAAAACATTCTATGATTCTATGATTATAAAACAAGGGGCTTAAGGCATTCAAAAGGAATCAGCCTCTTACAAGGGATGGACATGTGACCACTGGAGGACACTGTCTCTGCTCAGTGTCAACAGTGTATTAAGGCACCCGAAACAAATGGTTTACGGGAACTAAAAGAGGTGGTTTAAGGCAGATCTTTAAGGTCCTTTCCAAGCTAAAACATTATGTGATTCTGTGATTCTAAACCAAGTGATTTAAGGCAGCCATAAAGAATCACTCTCTTACAGGGATGGAGATGCACACAGGCTTGTCAGAGAGGGAGAGCTGCATGGAGACTGCTGCTGGGAGAGATGCAGCCACAGCTGCCTCTTGGTTTTGTGTTTTCTTCAGAGAGCACAGGCAGGGACCGCTTTGATCCCTTGGGTGGGCAGGTGGGAGTTTGGCTCTCCGGTATCCCCGCTGAGGGGAAGGCAAAGCCAAGAAGTGTTCGTCCCTGCATCTGTCCTGGCAGCAGCCTCCATGCAGCTCTTCCTGCCAAACCTCTCCACATGGGTACCTTCATCCCTGTAAGAGATCGAATCCTTCTGGCTGCCTTAAGTCACTTGTTTCAGAAGAGGCCGTGTCCTTCAACACCTTATCTCACTCTCACAAGCAGCCCAGCTCCTCTTGCTGACCAGAGAGTTCATGCTGCAGTCTTGCTGGCAGGGAAAGCAGGAACAGAGTGATACCTTGGACCCCAGAGCCCCCCTAAGCCCCCTCAAACTCAGTTCCAGAACTTTCCTAGAAGCAGCACTGCACAGGCCCATCAAAAACTATAAATAATACTTTGGAAGAGGGGCCATTTTTGCCCCCACTATCCTGGAAGGATCCTTCCAGCATTGAAGCCTTAAGGTGGTGGATCTTTGCTATTTTTCTTATGTTTCCTCTTCATCTGTTTATGTCTTCCTTATGATTGTGAGGCTGGAAGTAAGCAGATTCACGGTGTGGTCTACAGTAGCTCTGAAGCTAAAAAAGTGCTCAAAGTACTGGCAGCTTGCTATTTCCCTTAGTAATAGTTATATTGAGGATTTCTAGAGAACCTGTTTCTTTGTCTCTCTTCCTGATATACGCACCAAGTAGCTGTGAGCAAAAGTACCGTTAATACAGCAGCTGCAATTTAAGAGGCTGGATGACTTTCTGGCTCCACTGTAATCAGGAAGATATTCCCATAGACTTAAAAGTATAAAAAGGATATAAGTATAAAAGTATGAAAATAACCTAAAGCTACTGGAGAGTGTCCAGAGGAGACCATGAGGTTGGTAAAGGGTCCAGAGGGGAGGCTGCATGAGGAGCAGCTGAAGTCACTTGGTCTGTTCAGCTTGGAGAAGAGGCGGCTAAGGGGGGACCTCATCACAATTTAAAGCTTCCTTATAAGGGGAGGAGGAGAAGCAGGTGCTGTTCTCAATGGTGACCAATACTAGGACCCAAGGGAATGGCAGCAAGATGTGTCAGGGAAGGGTTAGGTTGGACATTAGGAATAGGTTCTTCACGCAGAGGGTGGTGGAGCAGTGGAACATCTCCTCAGGGAAGCAGTCACGGCACCAAGCCTGACAATATTCCAGAATCATTTGGCCAACACCCTCAGACAGATGCTGTGAAAGTTGAGGTTATCCCATGCAGGAACAGGAGTTGGACTCAACAATCATTGTGGGACCCTTCCAACTCAGGTCACTCTGTAATTCTGTAAATGATGCTGGGATCCAGTGCATTGTACTGAACTACAAATGAATGCACTGGAGAGGTACATTGACAGGCATCAGGGCAAAACCTCTCCTGGCAGCTAGAAAATAGACCCAACCTTATCTCTACTTTTTAAAAAACTTGTACTTATGTGTGTGTCTGTGTAAGAGAGAACTTACACAGAAGAAGGCTTTTTCAGGTCTGAAAGAACCTAAGACCATCCTGAATCTCTGAAATGCAATGAAGATACCCTGGCACTGATATCAACAGCTGTTGTGTGGTTGTTGTCCAAAATGGGGATCCATTACTTAGTGTGCAGTAAGCCAGTAATTACATCACTGAGAGAGAAGTAGTTTTATTCAGGTTTGTGCAAATCCTGGGTGCTTGGAAGTTTTCCTGAAATCAAGTGCATGTTAAGGGTTTTGTCACCTTCATTCAGACACAAAAGTTCCACAAAGCCATATATTATTGATCAAGCATGTAATCACATATTTACTTGTAGTTATAATAAATGCCGAGTCATTCCTTGCACCTTCTGTGCATGCTCCAAGGGAGTCTTTAGGGCACTGGGCGGTCATCATCCCAAAAATTACTTGCCAAGTCCACCCATCAGTTAACTCCTCCCAATTATTGGTAGTATCTTTAAATCACTGGCTTGGAAGTTCCAAGCTTCCTATTCAAAATTTGTGCTAATAAATTGCACTATGATTTAACTATACAGCCGAAAAAACTAGTCCATACCACAAAAATTACAAAACGTAACTATTAACTGAGACCTGACTTGTGTAAATCTCCTGCCTGTCTCATAATCCTAAGATATTTTTTAAGATATTAAAACTACCATGCACTTTTACGAACATGGTTAATGAACAAAACATCCGGTCTTCCTGAGAGAACAACAGGTAATGGACAAACACTTCACCTCCCTTGGCAAGTTCAATCTCACAGTTAAGAACAAATGCCTTATTGCTTAATGAAATTTCCCACATGTTGATTCTAGCTGTTGGTTGGTGTCAAAACATTGTGTAGGCAACTAACATTTATTTCAGTACTTTCTTCAGTATTCCCATAGGGACACCATTAAAACTGCTAGAGCTTGCTCAGAGATAGAAATAAACACCTTATGGCATTTTTTTTAAAAGGAAGAATTCACATTATTTTAGAGGGTGGCAGAAACACTGCCTAAAGGAATAAAATATCTTACAAGAACAAGTTGTTGTAAGGATCACCAAAATGGGTTGTGAAATGAACAGTGAGATTAGCTTTCAAACATTTTTTTTTAGTCTGATATTCCGATTTTCTAGCAGTTAGAATATCTCTCTCCTTATTTGTTCACCTATGTGCATGGTGATGTTCTGATATTTAAATCCAGAAAAAAAATTGAATTATGCTTCTACTGTTAATCCCCAAAACCTGAGAACTTTGATTATTTTGCCACAATGTTGATAAGATCATTAGTGATACCTTTAAATACTGCTAGTAAAAGCAAAAGGACATTTTATACCTTCCTCTGCTACAACTGAGGGATCAGGCTGGATCTACTTATTACAGTTTCAAACTGTTGTTGTTTATTATAGCTCACCTATACCGCTGTTCCCATTTGACAAAGTTTATCCCTTGATTGCCAAAAACTTACATTTTTCTAGTAGCAATAGGAGATCATATATTTTTATTTCCTCCTATTCAAAAGTGTTTACAAAGTTTTTCACTTTGAACCTTTCAACATTACTTGTTGATCCTGAAGTCTTCTATAGGAGTTGATTACTTGATTGCACAAAAATCCCTAGGAACAATATCTAAAACTCTCCAGCTTCTAATTTTGGTAATATCCCATTGACAGACATGGCACCAGGATTTGTGCAAATACAGCAGTTAAATGCTTCTAGCCTCAGTCACTGAGGGAATTGTCACTGGAAAAGTAAAAATAAGAAAAGAGAGCATTGTAATCCTCACAGCATGGGAAACTATCTTCGCATTCTCAGTTTTTTGTTATAAAGAAATGTAGAGCATTTTATCAATTCCTTTTCACTTCTGAAAACCATAATTTTATACCCCATAGAAATTGTGTTGCACATATTTCTCAAATGTTCTATTATAGACTAATACTCATTCTGTGAGAGGCTTTACTCCAACAAGTGTTAAGGGATGTTGTAACTTTCAACTTTATGGCAAAAAGCTTCGGTCCCTTTCAAGAGTGATTACTTAAATCTTGTTTGAACAATAAGCCCAAAGTTGAGGCAAATGAAATAGAGGTTTTCACCTCAGTATCTTACAGTGCAGGATGCAACACTGCAGGTGGTGTTCAGTTGCTCAGGAAACGGACTGCACGCCAGTAAAGGTATCATGGATAGTCACACATCAATGAAGGTTAAAAAAACACAGAAACAATCATTTGTGGTGAGAATTCTGCTGTACCAACATGCCTCACAAATCAGGTGTCTCACCTTGACTTTGGGTAGCACAAGTGCGGCCAGTCCTTGGCTTTTCCTGATTAGCAGGTACTTTAGTACTATATCCCCATTACCTGTAATTCTGCAAGAATTTCATTTGCTAGTTCCTGTAATTAGGGTCTCGTATCTTGTTTTTCTGATAAATGAACTATTGAGCTTTGCTTAATAATGACACACCTTGGTGTTTCTTGGAGGAGAAACATAATCACGTTTGGTTTTCCTGAATCTGTATCACGCTGTGACAATTGTAGGATTACACATGGGTACTTCATACTCATCTATTCCAATACTACAGTCCCTAAAGTGGAAATATATTTTTGGGGCTACAAAGAGCAACCATGTAGCTTTGGGGACAGAGCAAAGGTCTAAGGTCTTTTCCTGTTATTTCACATTATGTACCCCTTGTGAAAAACACAGAACCTCAGAGGGTTTGTATATCATTCTTCCATTCTTGATGACATAACTTCATTGAGAGGCATAGAGGAAACCAATAAACCATTCCAGATGATACCCTGACAGTTAAAACCTTGTCTTGGAAGACAGAAGTTTGGGCTTTTACCATGGAAACACTCCATTACAGACAAAATCTCAACTATTATCCTGAAGAGAGGTGTAAGCACTTCATGCAATCATTGGACTTGAGGTCTAACTCCAAGAGAGACGTAACAGCTTAAAGTTCCCGAGCATATATTGGCACCATATCTCTTATTGGGGTAGAGCTCATGGGGTTTTCCACCTGATTCAGGAAAATCTTCAATTAAGATTGATTGAACTAATGAAATCCGGTGTTAGACAACTTTCAACATCGGGCCTGAATGTGTAGATTGAAGACTTTGTGATGTATCTTGTCATTCCAAATAAAAATTGTGGGTAAGTTGAAAAGTGCGATCCAAGGTGCCCGAATCTTCAGACTGCTGTGGAAAACAGCTACAATGTGTCTCATTAGTCTGTTAGCCCAGATAAATAATAGCACTTCAAACTCATAATGAGCATTTATATCTCCTCCTCCAGCTACTCCAAATTTCACCCTCTCACTCGATGGTATGAAGTCTCTGTTCACACAAGCCTCTCTGCTCTTCTATGAGAAAATCTGGATCTGCAGCTACAGAGCAAGTTTGGGGGCTACACGACTCAATGGCAATACCTCTCTGAGAAGGCTTAAGAGAAAAGAATATTTTAATACAGATAAAAGGTTAATAATCTGCACCAAGTAGACTCACTTTACTGAAATACAACATTAGGTTGTGGAGTCCCAAATCATAACAGAAGGGTTACTGCCTTTTGCTTGAAACTTTTTATGATTTAAGGACTGCATCCTGCATCTGAGAATGTGTTGTGCCTCAGTCTGTGACACCTAGAGTTCTGTCCCTTTTCTCATGAAGGTCTTTGAACCCTTGGAAGGATACCAATTGCACAGAAGAGACCTTTCGGGTTATAATCAGGAGGAAACATAAGCAAACGTTTGTTGCCAACGTCACTCAGATTGCTATTTGCAAGCAAGGCACCATCTAAAGCAGCAATTCCCAAACTTTGATCTTGAAGATGAAGTTACGTGATTAGGGGCCCTACATACATCTGGGGCTGCGGAACAGTACTGCAGCTATTCCTCAGTCATACCACCTGGGAAACGACACTGATCCCTCAGCACAAAACAGATTTCACAGCAGAACCTGCTGCTTGCACAGTGATTCACAAAACCAGGCCAAGAACAAATGGTATCAAATACAGAACATGTAGAGAAACACTTTCAGACTGCAGAACACAGTAACCAATAAGTGAAACAAAGGCATCCCGTACTAAGTCATCGTATACATTGAAAATACTAACAGCTACTAAACTGCGTGTGTGCTGCTGAAGGAAGAAAATACACTGCACTGAAAATCTGTGAGGCATTAAAACTACACAGCACAGAAAGCACTCTTGAAAGAAATCAGTTTGATCCACTTTTGGTGGGCAGTTAGTACACTACGCGTGTGTTATAAACAAAATATAAAATATTGACATTCCTCTCTGTGAGAAAAACTCTTCAAAATAGGTTTCCATTTCTTGCACTTTGTGCTATTTACATAAGAGAGCTGAAGTGCTGTCTAGTCTTCTCTGCACAGGCAGTATTTACTGTGTAGTTTTCTGTTTGGAACCTTTCTCTTCTTTGAGGTTTCCTGTTTCAGAGCTGAAGAACTCTTAGTGTGTTCTAGTTCCCAAGAGATGTTATTATTTCTGTTACCAAACTGGGTTTGAGGGAAAGACATTTTTGCCTGCTTTAACATCAGGTATTGATTTTTTGCAACTGGAATGTGTAACCTGAACCTCTTCTTTTCTATTAAATGCTAAAGCCCTCTCTGCAATTATATTTTAACACTATATTCGCTCAGTCCAATTGAGTATTTAAATAATATATATAAATAATTTTCATGTGGAAATATTCCATGAGAAGATAGAGCAAGGACACACGAGTCCTGTACTTTTTCCTAAATCTTACTAATTAATGTCTGTCGTCTACTTCTAACAAGAACAGGTATGAGTGAATTTAGATGTATGGGTACTATTTCCTCATCATCTACAATTTGCATCCTGAACAGGCATGTTGCAGAATCTAGCTATTGGTAGCCATTTAGAGCAAGCATATACGTGACAACTACATGGAGGGAAAGACAGAAAACCAATTAAAAGAAGCTCCAAGATTGCTCCCGAAGAGGGACAGTGTTTCTCTCCTCCCCAGAGTTTAATTCTTCTCCACATGCCTACAAGTTATCAAATCTCACCTGAAACTGGGACTGTGCACCTACTAACAAATATCCCAAGGACTTCCCTCTGGCACAGACACCAACTAGCAAAGAACAGGTTGCAACCACATTATTTACTTTTCAACATCCAGACCAGGCTGGTCACGCCTGAAGTGCCCATTAGAAATGGTACTTGCTAACTCCTAAACTGCACACAGGCTGAAATATGTGCCAGCAACTGTTCCACCAAACAACAACTGATCTAAAGTGCCCTAGGAGATTTTCTGCTACTACTGAGGTGTAACTGGCTTAATGTGAAACTTTTAATGTGCTTATTTTGGTCTTTCTTTAGTCGATAATGTGATTCATTCAACCTTTCTTAACCACCTATTTTAGGATGAAACAACCTCTAAATGAGTCTTCATCTCTCTAGGTATTTTGACATCAAGTTAAAAGTTTATTTGACTAAAATGCAGTGAATTGCACCTAACATGTCATGGCATTACGGCAACTGAAGCAAGTGCAATATAGGGAAAAGAAAAATATGTAGAACTTTATCATATTTAGTCTTGGGAGCATATCAAATGTGATATGCTAGCAAAGCTGAAGCGTGGTCTCCACAAATAAGAACAAACATGTTTAATATGCCTTCTTGTCAAATGTTTTTGTTCTTTTGATGATCTACTACAAAACAAGGCTGAAAAGGCTGAACACCAAGGCTTTTTGTTTTTCAAGACACACTGTATTTTATACAAGCTTGTAAAAGAGTCATAATAATAATAATGAAAAACACAGAATTAAAGGCATTTTTCCCCTTTTCTGTCTCATCTCAAAGTATGAAGATGTTGTACAATAACGCCTTGATTAACCTTTGAACAATGTCCCTGAAAAGTAATTAAGAGTTCAGGACAGTCAAGAATAGTGTAAGCCAAAACTTGTGCCACTAAAAGCAGGAATTGATCTGCCAAATGAGCGTGAACGGCAGCAATAGATAAACAGAAGGTTCTGAGTTGAGGAGTTTGCAGAACCGGTATGTGAATTCTCCCCACCTTGATTTTATTGTAGATCATTACATTCAAGATTATGTTGTGGGGATAATTAATAGACACATTCTCTGCCAATACCTTAGCAATAATTCTTCAAGGCTTAAAAGATGACATTTGCTCAATTTGCACATAGGCATTGTGACTGTGTGTCTTAGTATTTCACTCTAAAACCAACTTAGTTTAACTTTGCTCCTTCATGTTTTCCATGTGCTTTTAAGAATAGTTCAAGACGCAAATTAGAAATTTATCATTAATGCTAGTCTCTAAACCATTACCTCAATAATAATTAAGATAAATAATGCGTCCCAGTTCAAGGGCTTGAACATGGTGATTGTTACCTTGGAAACAGGATAACTGAGTTTTGCACAGCACTTATTTTTTAGCATCATGACATTGTGAAGTACTGTCTTTCCAAAAACAGTAAACTAATTTTCCTTTCCAATACTTTTTGCTCAATATTTAAAAGTTAGTTTATTCAGTAATATTTTCCAATCTGCCTACTCTGTCAACTCAATTACATAAAATCAAGTGTTTAAATTATATTACAAATACTGGAAGCTCAATACTGCAGCATCTTTAGGTGGAACACAACACTGTTTTAAGTAAGTATACAGGGTTTTGTTTTGTTTTGTACTGCTCTCTCAGACTCACTCAAAAGGTCAACCTTTACTTTCATTATACTTTCTTCCTCCCACTGTGGCAACTGAAGGCACTCAAAACTACACAGTCGACACTTTCTCAAGGCATACTGAATACAGAAAACATACTTCATATTCTACTTAAACTTCTAATATTTCCACTTTACTGGAATTAACGTTTTTTAAAATGGTAAGTACATACACTTTAAAGCATTTCAGGATCACCTCTGATTTTAGATGGTGTAACTGTCACTTTTTTAAATATGAGACTTAATATCTTGAGCAAGCTTTGTATTTTGCAAATTCTACAAACAATGTGCCACTAATAATTTATTTGTTCACCTGATAGATCAGCTACTTGACAGGTTTGCAGTCTGGTGTTTATTTGAGAATATGCACAGGGAAAAGTTTGTGCCACTTCAAATAGTCACTCTCAAAACAGAGAGTCCTTAAAGAGTTACCATAGACAAACAACGACCACTTCTCTGATTCAAGAAGATAGTGGGAAAAGGGAAAAGCGGCAGAAGGGAGGACTCTCTCTGTAAAAAAGGTACAGAAGAAGGGACACTCAGTAGAATTGGAGCTGGTGGTCATTAAAAGGAAAGGAACAGAATAAAGGCAGCCACTTAAGAGCATCTGGAAAACAGAAAGCAAGAGCAGGATCAGGTGAGTAGTCACTGTATACTGGTAAACCAGGGGCCAAGAAATAATTAGTTGGAGTAAAACTTAAGAGCAGAAAAATGTTGGAGCAAAGAGTAATAAACAAATATTGTTCAAGGAACAAGCTGAATCTTAAGGAGTAATTCAAATCTGCATGAGTAACGTACTGAAGTTCAAAAATGCACATGAATAAAAGAAATCCAAACCTTTACTGTGAGTTTTACATTGTCTATCGTCTTTGAAGGGATTAAGGCAAACTTTTTTTTTGTTTCAACTCTAGAGAGTAAAAATTATCTAGGGATTCAACATGAAGGACAACCTTCGACCATGAGCTGGCAAGACATAACAACCTACAGTCCTAGTTCACCTCGAGATCCTAGCAGATTTTTATTTGTTCTCTTTCAAAAAAACCCAAACCAAAACACAACCTCTTCAAAAAACGAACACACACACACAGACCAACCTTCTTGCATCACTTCTGAAGAGCACATTTGCAGAATATGAGTGGTTTCACTTGTTAAGATCAAACGAGGGGAGAGGCACTAATAGAACATTCTTTAAAGAGAGCCAGACTACTGGCTTATCTTAGGCAAACATACTGCCACACTGTAGAACAAACTACTTATATTTGTAAGGCCGGCAAGTGGAAATACTAAAAAAAAAAATAAAAAAAATAAAAAAAAATCTAGAAAAGACTATGCAAATACTTTTGTCCTTGTGTACCCTCTAGTGGCTGTGCAAGGACACCCTGGCCTCACAGTAACTGCGCCAGCAATTGTGTCAAGAAAACAGAATCAAAGCACTTACCTACCTCTGCAGTAGTTTTTCTTATACAGAAAAAGATTCACAAGATCAAGAATTCTGATTAGGCAAAAGTTGGGATTATTTAAAACATTTAAGCTTATAACCAGTTCTGCCTTTTTAGCTTAATCCAGTGAGTCCAGGTTTTTCCACTTTAAAATATTATAAAATATATCAAGCTATCCAGACAGCAAGCTCTCAGGACACGTGCCTGTGTTACTGTGCAACACATGATGTGTAGGCTGCACGAAAACTGCACCAACATCAGTAAGTTAAGCTGAGTATTAGTTCTCCTGAAGTTCTCTAACGGTGGAAACAATCTGAGACACAGGTTGCAGAGATCACATAAAAGCTATTTATATATGAAACAGCAACAAATGGCTCAAGAGTATCATACAAGTGTGCTTTAAACTAGAACAGGCTGTTTTGCTGCTGAAGAAATGGATTATGCCAGGGGACTAAAACTGTCATCCAGCATAAGAACACTCTGCAAGCAAACAGCGAACATTTAATTTAGTTCAGCTTAAACAAATATAAAAGATTGTACAACAGATAAACAGAAAATAAAAACCTCACAAAACCCATCCCCCAAACCCTCCAATAAATAAAAGCAAAGGTCAGCGCCCTCGACACTGCACCAAGGCCCCCACCCCCAGCATGAAAAAAAACCCTCCTCATTAAGTTATGACTTAGCAAAAGGATATAAACTGCATTCTATTTTGCTGATGGAACACGCAACTGGTGAAATGGGAAAATAACAGCAGTCAAAAGAATATATATAGGTTTTTAGCACCTCCTGTTTACTTTCTCATTAACTGAAGATGCCACAGCTAGTTGTATCACTCAGCTCATGACAGCAGTGCCAGAAGAAATACCTCAGCAAGTGCCGAAGTGTTCAGCTTTCAACAAATCACTGCACAACCAGGGCGGGAAGAAAGTATTTCTGAGGAGCATCATCATGCTGTGCCATATAAGTGAGAGACTTAAGACTGTAAACACGATGAAGGCATAGATTGAAGTAATTAGGTTATATACCAATGCCTACATATGAATATAAGAAAAAAATATCAAAATACTGTCTTGAAATTATGTAAGATAATGCATATTCAAAATGAAGACTTCACAAAGAACACAATGCACATAACAGATGTATAACATGTCAGAAGTAAACTGAACCCCAGACTTCATGTACAATAAACATCGCTTTTAATGAAAAGGAACTTTTATCTTAAGTACAGCATGTAGTGACAGAGCTGACCAGTCCTCAAGACAACTATGAAGTACTTTCCCATCAGGTACAGCAACTGAAACCTCAGCAGCAAGAGAGCTGGCTCTGCTGTACAGCTGGCAAATACAGTGTTTCTTTTTCCTGTACCTAGTGTGCACGTAAGAAAAAGCTACAAGATCAGATAGCCTAAATAGCTCTTCTTTTATGCTATTCTTCTGCATCATTTTTATAAATGTACAGTCATAAGCAGAAATGCAAAAATCCTTCTTTCTGCATATTCACAGGTTAATTTTAAGAAAGCTTGTCCCTCCTCCATCTTTGAAGACAACATCCAAGCAACTGTATTGCTTGTCATTCATCCCCATGCCTGGGTTTTGCAATAATGCAGTACCAGTTTGCCATCGCTTCCAAAACACTGCAACAAAAAACAAACAAACAACACAAGAGCTATCAGGTTATTCATGGGCCATCATAAACATGCAGGAACACAAATAAAAAAGTACCCCAACAAGTAACTGTGCCATGAAACACCATTAATAATAACACAGCTCTCCATCATAATGGGAGGCATAACAATACACTGCATGTGGAGGAATGCACTTCCAGATACTGCATGAAGTCATGCCTCTTAAAAACACATTCAGACAGATCTGTGAAGATTATCAACTATGTTACATTAAATGCAAGATATTACCAGCATTACCAGACAGATTTCAAGTGCCAGAACTGTACTGAAAAATTTTGCTTAGCACATTTGGAAAGGATATTTAAGAAAAAAGTCACCTCATAGAGGGTCCCAACTTCTTGGTCTGGAGATGGAGCAAAAGACTGGTTTACATATATGAACTGGAAGAAAAGAAAACAGAAGATGGAGACCTACCATAGACCTCACAGAAAAAACATTCCACAGTCAGAAGTGGGCAAATCTGTCCTCTGTCCACCACTTCTTATAATCTTTACAATGCACATCAAAATACCCACAAATTAGTATTTTCATTTCAGTGTGGAGGAGCAGCACTAGTCCAGGAGTCAGTTTTGACTAGCCAACCAGACCAAGCGCGCTGATTTGCCTTCTCCTGCAAGCTGACCCGTCTCCCACACAGCAGCACAAAGTGAACTCATTGGTCCAGTTCTCACTCTTACTGCAAGCATCCAAAGTGCTTCTACTGTTCCAACTTTCCTGAATCACAAGAGCAGTCACAGAAATTAGAATTATTTTGTTCTTTTTTAAAGCCACCCTTCTTAACTTCTTGCTCCAAACACATAAATGCCTATAGTAGCTATTCCATAATGTAAAAGAGGGCCTTGGGATCAACAGTGTGAGATGGCAACATGTAGTAGGGTACCACACTACTTCCAAAGAAAAGTTATGAAACTCCTTGGGCTTTGCTCCTGAAGTATACACTTACACTTAAACCACAGTGGAAGACTATAATTTATTTCCTGAGACAATGAGATGGCAGTTAATGAATTAAACTGTTGAGAATATCCATGAACAGTAAATATTTGAACTATTACTCTTCTTTCAGATATTAAGACTTGGGAAAAAAAACCTTCATGATTTCCAGGTGAAAGAGATAGCTAATGAGACTGTTCACAGCTATATACTTAAATACCAGCCTCCAGATCAACAATAGAGTGATTTTGTCCACATTTCAGCTACACATTTTGCTATGAGTCTAGCTTTAACCTTGTGTTATAAACGAAAATTTTGAAGTGTATGTTTTTTAAAAGCTTACTGCTAATCACAAAATTAGTGCAATCGTATTTCTGAATATTCCAGCTCGTTCAGTGTTATCATGCAGCCACCTGGGCTTCACAGGAAGGAACATAAAGCAGTACTGGTAATGTTCTCCCAAAAGACAAACACTTCCAAGCTATGAATTTTAAGAGAAATCTCTCCTGTGACAGTAATGAAACTGTATAAATTCTGAAGGAAACAGACACCAATACTCAGAAATTCA
Organism: Tapera naevia; assembly: GCA_033556795.1. NCBI lineage: Eukaryota > Metazoa > Chordata > Aves > Cuculiformes > Neomorphidae > Tapera > Tapera naevia. The sequence goes on along the minus strand of JAUMJJ010000428.1, from coordinate 121,470 downwards.
ACCCCAAACACTCTAGACTTCCTCCGAAATACTCCTTACATTTCTCTGACTTCTACAGTTACTCTGCGTACATGAACCTTTCACTGAAATGCATCGCTGCACAATACATATATCTCTGCACATCATATTACAGAAGAAAAGAAGACACCACAAAAAGCCCGAAGGCTGGAGATGAGCACCTGAAAACATCCAAAACACATCACTAAAGCTCTTCTCCGCATTACACTGTACTGTGTGCTCTGAAGAGATTTACTGGTGCCTCTATTCTGCTCTGCATTGTTCAGACCACACTGCATACTGCATCCAGCTCTGTAGCCCTCAGCACAGGAAAGCCATGGACCAGTTAGAATGTGTCCTGAGGATGGCCTAAAATGATTAAAGGCCTAGAACACCTGCCCTGCGAAGAGATGCTGAGAGAGCTGTACCCTTTCAATACTTAAAGGGAACTTGTAAGAAAGATAGCGAGCAACTTTTTAGCAGGGTCTGTAGTAATAGGACAAGGAGTAATAGTTTTAAGCTAAAAGAGGAGAGGTTTAGAGTAGAGGAAGAATTTTTTTTCCTGAGGGTGGTCACCCAGAGAGATGGTGGTTGCCCCATCCCTGGAAACATTCAAGGCAAGGTTGGATGGGGCTCTGAGCAACCTGATCAAGTTGAAGATGTTCCTGCTTACTACCAGGGGATTACTGGATGACCTTCATGGTTCCTTCCAACCCAAACCATTCCATGATTCTCTATGCCAAGTCTCCTACTTCCAGGTGTAGCCTGGCCTCAAACAACCTCCCTGCAAGGTGTGATGGCTCGGACCCAGGACAAGTAGCACCCGCCCCTACCAGCTGTTCAGAAGCCATCAGCTTGAGGAATTTCTTGATGAAGTCCACAAGGCCCTGGATGGTCCGGGTCCGCTCCACAGCCCACTTCTTGGTTTTCATGATGGGGGTGTCACCCACGGCCTTGAGCAGGACATCAACTGCAGGAAGGGCTGCACGTTAAATCTAGTGGATGAACCACCTGGACCACCCGTTCCCACTGCCTCCACACCTACCCAACCCCGCACCATCCTGGCCCCTCTCCGCACCAGTCCTGCACCTGCTCCCCACCCCTCCCCTCCCTTTTTCTTCCTCCCTCCCCAGCCTTCCCCTCCCCCCACCCTCATCCCCCCTCTACCCCTTCTCCTTCCTGGAACTCCATCCCCCCCTTGCCCCTTCCCCTCCCCTCCTCATCCACCCCTCTCCACAACCTCCAGTCTCTCCTAGACCCTCTCCTCCCCACCCGGCCCCGGCCTCCCCCATCTCCCCTCTCCTCACACTGCCCCCCTGCCCCTCTCTACCCCCGTTCCTTCCTTCTCCCCTCTCCCTTCCCATCCCCGTCCTCCCCACCCTGCACGCCCAGCCACGCCTCGCACTAAGCCCTCCCTGCCCCTTCTCTCGACTCCCTCCCCCACACTCCCCTCCCTGAACCGGCCAGGCCCCTTCCGGCACCTGCTCCCCTCCTCTCCGCTTCCCTTGACCCCTCCTCTCCCTTCCCGCCCCAGGCCCTCCCTGCTCTCCCTCCCCGTTACGCAGCCCCAACCCCTCCCCGCACGCTTCAGCCCCTGTCCCGCCTTTCCCTTTCCCCATCCCCTCCCCTCCAAGCATCCCCAGGATCTCATCGCCCCTTCCCTTCCCCTCCCCTTCCCTGCTATCCTCGCCCCTTCCCTCCCCTCCCCGCCCCGGTATCTCCACACACCGCCCCCCCCCCGCCCCGCCACCATTACTTTTCTTTTTCGTATCCCCCGTGGGCTCCTCGGTGCCCGGCGATCCAGCCGGAGGGGGGATCGGCTCGACAATCCCCACCGCAGATCTGCCTCCCGGGGCGTCCTCCCCGCCCTCGCTCGGCGGCGACAGCAGCGGCGGCTGCAGCGACTGCTCCTCCGCTTCCGCCATGCTTCCTCCCACCCTCGCCCACCGGAAGTGACACTATGGAGGGCTGGATCCTCGGCGGGGGTGCCGGCTTTCCTGTCACGTGACGGGAGAGGATGGGGGTGCGGTCCCTCGTCACATGACCGTGAGGGGCTAGGGGGCCATTCTCTCACGGGGGCACCGCCTCTCCCAGCATGTAACCGCGAGGGGCCGGGGGTGAGCGGGCGTTCCCTTGCCACCTGACCGGGTGGGAACTGGAAATGGTCTTTCGTCACTTGATCTCGCGAGCTCGGAAGTCTTTCCGTCACGTGAGCGGGCGGGGCAGAGGGAGCCGCGTATCTGTTACGTAGTCAGGCGGGCCCGCTGTTCCCGTCACGTGACCGGCCGGGTAGGGCCGGTTCCGTCGCAGGAGGAGGAGGAGGAAGGGGCGCAGCACGGCCACCACTGCCCCCACCCCCCCCACCCCTCCGCCCCACCATGATCAAAGCCATCCTTATCTTCAACAACCACGGAAAGCCGCGGCTCTCCAAGTTCTACCAGCGCTACGTACGCCCTGCGTGGGGCCGGGGGGCGCACATGGGGCGGGGGGTCGCGATCGGGATGGGACTAGAGCCTGCGGGGGTCCCATTCGAGCTGTGCTGGGGCTGGGGAAGTGAAGGGTGCTGAGGCCTCGTGAGACGCGGCGGTAAGGAAAGAGAGACTTCGCAGAAAGGCTTTTTTCACAGTATCACAGTATCACAGTATCATAAGGTTGGAAAGGACCTCTGAGATCAGAGGTGCAGTGTGGTTTTCGCTGGAAGTTGTTCTTTGGGAGTGCGGAACGTGAAGGAAGGATGCGCCTGGAGGCAGGGCATTTAGGTTCCCTCACCAAGTTCTATGATTCTATCTGGTGGCTTTCTGTGATGGGTTGACCGCGTCAGTGGACACGGGAAGTCAGCTGATGTAATCTGTCTGGACTTCCGTAAAACCGTTGACACAGTCCCCCATAACATCCTTCTCTCTAAATGGGAGGGATATGGATTTGTTGGATGGACTGTTCAGTGGATAAGGAGTTGATTGGATGTTCGCATTCAGAGAGTAGTGGTCAGCGGTGTCCAGAGGGAGAACTGTGACAAGCGGTATCCCTCGGGACAGTAGAGGAGGGGGGAGAAAACTGATCGAGAGCAGCCCTGTGGAGGAGAGCTTGTGGTGCGGATTGATGAGAAGCTCGACGTGAGCCGACAACGTGCGCTCGCAGCCCAGAAGGCCAGCTGTGTCCTAGGCTGCATCAAAAGCGGCAAGGCCAGCAAGGAGAGGGAGGGGATTCTTACCCTCTTCTCCACTGTGCTGAGACTCCACCTGGAGTCCAGTTCTGGAATCCCCAACATAGGAAGGATATGGAACTGTTGGAACAGCTCCAGAGGAGGCCATGAAGATGATCAAGGAGCTGGAGCACCTCTGCTTTGAGGACTGGCTGAGAGAGTTGGGGTTGTTCTGCCTTGTCACAGTTTAGCCCTGACCCAGCTAAATTTTCAGCAGCTCTAGGTGTGCAGTTGGGATCCCAAATTCCATCCCCCCACCCCCAGAGGAAGGGGAGAGGAAAATGAGAGGAAAAAGGCTTCTGGATTGAAACTAGAACTACAGCTTTAATGAAATGATGATAGTAATAGTAATAATGATTAAAAAAATTAGAAAGTAATGGCATGTGTTCAAATATCCAAGTACATGCCCCCACCCCTCCCCTCAATGGCTACATGTCACCACAACTGCTGTAGAGCAGACACTGCGGAATGGGTCCACAGCCAGGAGGCAGCTGAACTCAGGAACTGGATTCAGGAACGTACAGATCCAAAGTCAGTAGCAGCCAGACAACGAGATCCTCTCTGGATGTCAGACATAGCAGAAGAGAGCAAGACCCTCGTAATCTCTTAGTTTTATACTGAGTGTGACCTATGTGGGATGGAATTCTCTGTTGCTCAGTTTGGGGTCACCTGTCCTGTGCAGCATTTTTCACCAGCTCAAGGATGACCTTGGTTACTAGAGGAGTAATTACAAACATTGGTCTTTTTGCATACCAATACACTCACTTCTAGAGAGAAACTGCCTTAAAAACGTAGAGTTAACTTTCAGAAAATGAAGTTACTTCAGGCTAAGGCTGAGCTGGAATCAGGAAGCAGACCCCAATTAACTCAAACCATAACATGCCTGGAAAAGAGAAGGCTCCAGGGGGACCTCATAGCGGCCTTCCTGCGCCTGAAGGGGCTGCTGGAAAGCTGGGGAAGAGATTTTTACAAGGGCCTGTAGTGACAGGATGAAGGGGAATGGGAATGGCTTTAAACTGAAAGGGAAAGATTTGGATTAGACATGAAGAAGAAATTCTTCATGATGAGGGTGGTGAGGTCCTGACACAGGTTGCCCAGAGAAGTGGTGGCTGCCCCATCCCTGGAGGTGTTCAAGGCTGGGTGAAATGGGGCCTTGAGCAGCCTGGTCTAATGGGAGGTATCGCTGCCCATGGCAAGGGTGTTGGAACTGGATGGACTTTGAGGTCCCTTCCATCCCAAACCATTCTATCATTCTGCATTTATCGATGGTACGAAATTGAGGGGAGCCTTTTACACTCTTGAGGGCAGTGTTAGGTTAATGGTTGGACTGGATCAGCTTAGAGGGCTTTTCCAACCTTAATGATTCTATGATTTTCTGTCAGCTTCACCACTTCGAGAGCGATGAGTAGGAGGCAGCAGTGAAGCCCAGCCCCAGTCCCATACGCGTCTAGGAGCCCCGGGACAGCACTACCACAGCATCCCCCCACTGCCTCCCACTGGACATAACCCATCTTTGAGCCAGTTCTCATTAACGTCTTCATAAATGACCTGGATGCAGGACTTGAAGGTTTACTAGCCAAGTTTGCTGATGACATGAAACTGAGGGAGCCATTGTCACTCTTGAGGGCAGAGAGGCCTTGCAAAGGGGTCTGGACAAACTGGAGAGCTGGGCAATGACCAACCACATTAAGTCTAACAAGGGCAAATGCCAGATTTTGCACCTGGGACACAGCAGCCCTGGGTTGTGAGAGGTTACAGGAGCAAGAGGCTGGAGAGCAACCCTGTGGAGAGGGGCCTGAGACTTCTGGTCAATGGCAAGTTGAACGTGAGCCATGGCAGCCAAGGGAGCCTGCGGTGTCCTGGGAGGCATCCAGCACCAACATTGCCAGCTGGGAGAGGGAGAGGATTGTTCGTCTCTGCTCTGCACTGGTGGTGCCCCATCTCAAGCACTGGGGACAGTTTTGGGTGCCACAGGATAAAAAGGTTCTAAAGCTATGGAAGAGTGTCCAGAGGAGGCCACAAATTTGGTGAAGGGTTTAGAGAAGAGGCTGTGTGCAGTGGCTAAAGGTAGACCTCAGTAAGGTCTACAGCTTCCTCATAAGTGAAGGAGGAGAAGCAGGTGCTGATCTCTTTTCTCTGGTGACCAATGATAAGACCTGATGGAATGGCAGGAAGATGAGCCACGGAGGAGTTAGGTTGGACATTAGGAAAAGGTTCTTCTCCCAGGACGTGGTGGAGCTCTGGAAGAGCTCCCCAGGGAAGCAGTCACAGTGCTGGAAGCATTTGGCCAACACTCGCAGACACATGGTGTGAATGTTGGGGTTGTCCTGTGCAGGGCCAGGAGATGAACTTGATGATCCTTGTGGGTCCCCTCCAACTCAGGACATTTATGATTCTATGCTTTTTAGCCTGATGTGTGGCTTCTCTGTTGTGGTGCTGTGTGTCCCAGTGCTGTGGCAGAAGTGTTGAAACTAGGAAGGTGACTTAGGGGGCTCACATGTTCGTTAAGATGAATGTTTTCCTTTGGAAGCTTTCCGAGTGCTATAAAAATGTATGAAAAAGAAATGTGATGAAAGAGAAAAGTATATTTTTTTTTACATGGAAGAAGGTAAATAGGAAATCAGCTTTGAAAGTGTAGCACAAGCACTTGATCTGAATGAAAAGGAAGTGCAGCTGCAGGGAATTAAGACACAATATGTAAACAGCTAATTTAATTCCAGGGTTAGATGTTAGATCAAGACATTACCTTATGTGTTTATCATGTATTTCTTAGCAAACAGGCTGACGCGGATGTTAAAACACAAAAAAAACCCTGATGCTTCCCAGAATAAGTTGTAAACAAAATACTCTTTCCCAGTAGGGCTGTTAGGTACTTGAATTTGTGGCCATTTACATGCAATTCTGGCAAATACAGAAATGATATTTAACTTTATTGGAAGAGATTAATCTTTTATGTCTCAGAGCAGCAATGATGACTGTGACACTTCAATTTACACTGTTAGGCATTTGATTAAAGGAGTGTACTGATGCATGTCACTGGTGGGGGTGACTGAATTTGATTCCTTCTCCCTGGAAAGGCAATATTGGGAAATTCTGCTCTGTGTTTGTGAACACATTTTCTTCTTTCTCATCCTTTCTTGGTTACCAAGCAGGTGTATTTCCTTTGTCATTTCTAATTTGAAATTAAAACACAATATTCTCACCTACAAATATCAGTGAACATTGCCCTTGTGTGCATCCTCACTCTCTTCGTGTTACCTTCCGTTGAAGGCCTATGGTAACTTACTGAGGAACATTTTTTGTTGTTGTTTCTTTTCTCTTTTTTTTCCCCTTCACTGTGGAGGTGACAGTTAAATAGTTGAAAGACTTTGGAAAGGTGTATAAAACTTGTACTCATGTGAAAGAGTTGACTTCCTTTCTCATTTTCCATTCAAATATAATTACCTCATTGTGTTTCTGTTACTGTTGTGTAATCAAAGTCCAAGGAGGGCGAAAAAGAGAGGAATGAATGTCCTGCATTTTCCCTGTCAGTGCTACTCTGATCTTCTCCTTTCATAACTGGAAGTAGGACAGATCCTCAGTGCTTGAAGTAGGGTAATATAGCCTGTATAAACGAAACACCTTGAAACTTTGAAAATGTGAATAGCACATGAAACTAAGAAGTATTCATGTGCTTCATGATAATAAAAGTTAAAAGGTGTGTGCAGCATTTTTCCCTGATATATATGAGAATGGGAAGGATTTCTGCTGCGTAAAATGAAGTTAAAAATCTTTTGCTATTAGGTGGCAAAATAATAACTCAAGGCAATTAAATAGGAAGACGTGTGCCGTGGTTTTGTGTTTCAAATTATAGACCTGTGGTTATAATTTCCAAGATAAAATTATGTTTCTGAACGACTTTTTGTATAAGGGCGGATTACAAAAACCAAAATTATTTTAAATACTTGGGCAGGGATGGGGGCTATTGGTTCTTCCTAACTTTAGAATTCTGTGCTGTAAAACAAATGCAGGATTTTGAAAACTCTGTCTAAATTTTTCGACTCTGTCAGGAGACTTTATAAAAAGGAATCCAGCCTACAGGAGCGAGATTAAATGTGCAGGAATGATGGAAAGAGTCAAGCAAATTCAGACTCTGAAGTGATGTTTCTGATCTGCTAGAAGGAAATTTGGTGGCTTTAGAGAATCTGTTGCTCATTGTATTTGAAGCTGTTTCTGAAATAGTTATGTATTGTGGCGTTTTTGGCTTCCCCAACCTCTTCAAGGTTTTGAGACTTTATTTTCCCCCTGTCTGTGGTGAATATAGTTTCAAAGCACGCCTGTAGCTGTGGTGGAGGTATGAAAAGTGCAGAATATTTGAGAAGTCTTCCTGTTTACTTGAACAAACTTTTTTTAGGTTGGATTTTTTTTTTTTTGCGTTTCTTAAAAACAATTTTTTAACAGTTGTTGCTCATGTATTGTGTTCATCTGCAACTTGTGACCTTATTTACTTAGCAATATGCAGCATGTTAATTGGCAGGTTTAGGGCGTCAGAAGTAGATAATTTGAGATACTAATATTTTGTGTGTTCTGTTTATTAGCTGTGTGTGCTGTTCAGTGTTAATCCGTTTTAGCTTGATAGCAAAATATGTTTTCTTTCACAGAGTGAAGATACGCAGCAACAAATTATCAGAGAAACTTTCCATTTAGTATCAAAACGTGATGAAAATGTCTGTAATTTCCTAGAAGGAGGACTGTAAGTATCAAATCTGAAATAAGTGCCCAATTTTTGTTGGCTAGTAAATATTATTACTGGTGATTGTACTGTAACTGGTTTTGGAGCTGTAATATAAATGCCATTCACTTAATGTATTTTAATACACAATAATATCATGCTGCACCAGGTATACATATTTTTTACTGACTCAAGCATGCATATATATGTATGTATCAAAATTAATTATGCAATAAAACTAATTTTTTCCAGCACTGTATCTGACACAATACCCTGTCTAATGCTATAATTGTTTGAGGCGCAAGATAGGGAAGAAACAGGCAGATGATACCTAACCAGTTTTCCTATAGTAAAGCTGAAGATTTCTGGTCTCGTTTGAAGAGGCACTGGCATTTGCCATACCTGTTAGGAAAATTAAAATATTTTGTGGCTGGTGCTTTGGCTTGAGCTCCTGCAGTCTAAGTGGACAGCCTCTGGTCGTAGGATTCCTCAGCCTTTCTATCAGGGTTCAGGCTTGCTGTTTAAACTAGGAAGAGAAAAGTAGGTTTTAAATGAGCAACTAATATGCAGTTTCATCCAAGTTTTATTAATATATAGAGCAAGGTAAGAGGAAAGCCAGATTTAGGTCTCCTGTCTCTGGAAGACACACAATATTACTTCTTGGATCATCCTGGTTGGTTTTTTTAATGTGATCTTACATTAGTTGAAGAGAAGAAACTCTAAAATGGAAATGTGTTTTATTTTGAGATACATGTCATCAGGAGTAAATTATTACAAAAAACCCTTCTAGGAAAAGGAATCGTTATCTCCAGTCTAAACAGAAAGATTGCCATAGCCCATTTAATGCTGTAATTATGGGCATTTCTGACTACTGAAAGTTAGTGTATTAATGCCTGTATTTTCTGTCTGCAGTCAGTTAAATGCATAGCTGTACCATGTCAGCTATGAATTCTTTTAGCTGATCAAAGTGATCCCTGATTTTTTTATTTTATTTTATTATTTTTGAAACAAAAATCATTCTCTTTGAAAAACTCATCTGTTGATTCTGTTATGTTCTTGGAGATTATTTCAAACTGGAAACGTGCTGGCTTGGATTCTGTAAATGAAAGACAGAAGCCATTTGGAGCCATTAAAAAATCACAGGTGTGCAACAAAAAGAAACTAAGACAGAGGACATAATTTTGTTTTTTCTCCTACTACTCAATTCTGGAGTTACCATTTTAATATATGTTTTCTGTATTCTTTTTTTCATTCAGGACAGGGATCTCTTTATAGTTTGCAGTTTACCTAAAGGTGTCAACATTTGATATGATTGTACTAACTCTGTGTACTGAAGTATTTAAAAAAATTCGACAGATAAAGCACTGAAGAGGAAACTTTAATTGCTATTTCTTTCCACTTTTGTATTTATTTGTGGTATTTTTTCTGATATTTCTTAAATGTAGTTCCTGTTCTTCAGGAAGAAAGGGTTCCTCCCGCTACCCAAGCATTAATGCAAAGCAACGTGCTTAAGCAAAAGTGACATTATTATTTTTATTTACTTACATATTCTCTCCCTATTGTACAGGCAGAAACTAAAGAGATCAGTTATGATACACCAAACAGCTGATTCAGTACTGGTACAGAAATAAGGGAGAATTAGGATATTCATAACTATATGGCTACGGGCTGCACAAATTTTCATTTTTGTTTGACCGACTATGCCTCCTGCTGCGCAGAGCAAATGTCAGTGATCTGAAGAACATCTCCCCTTATGATTTATATACTTCTTTGAGAAGGCTGTAGCAGAAGAGAGGAAGGAAATCTCTCTTTACACCTCTTCTCTTCTTATTCAGTGATTTGGTGGCTACTGAGTCAATAAAAATTTAATTGCTTTTGTGACTTTTAACACTGCATCACAAACTATTGGTTGTGGTACAATCTTATTCTCAGTAATCAGACATTTTGTAGCACATGTTACATGTTCTTGTTCATTAAGCAAACCATAAACTCTATTTGAGGCTTTGTCTGTAATCCTAATGCCAGTCTGTGTTATAGGTTTTTTTCCCCTGTTAATGCTCCTGAGAAGGGCAGGAAAGGATTCATAGGCATATGCTCTGTTAATCTGTAAAGCAGGTTAATCCCTGTAGAGTGCCTATGAGTGTGTAGTGGAAGTGCATGTGATACCCATTTTTGGATGAAACTCCATGAATTGAGTTTAATGAAAAGGTGTGTTTGTTGATGTAATTCTTATCCGTATGGATAACTATAACTGTGCTGTGATAAGTGTGACTTGGCTGCCTTGTTGCTTAATATTCTTCCATTGTAATTGCATCACAAAGTAAAACTTGTGATATAGCTGGATTTGGGAAAGCTCCAGCCAGCCATTGACAATAGGCCTCCTATTAACTGAAGTAACTATGAGGATTTGCCCATCTTATCCTGGGATGCTAACTGAGCTTTCCTGCATTCTTTCCTGTTTAGATTAATAGGTGGATCTGATAACAAACTAATTTACCGACACTATGCCACCTTGTATTTTGTCTTCTGTGTGGATTCTTCAGAAAGTGAGCTTGGCATTTTAGACCTCATACAAGTAAGTTTTTTTTTTTCCTGCTTTGTTTTTTCATAATAAGTGGAATTATACTTCTCAGTACTATAGAATTTCAATATTTAGCTGTCTTTTCCTGGAAATGACGGTGACTTTCATACTGTGAACATACCCAAAGGATGAGTATTTCTTTTAGATTTATTGCAGTTCTCTGGACTATCTTTGAAAAAGTGGTTTTCCAAGTTGTTGAGAAAATAAAGAAACAGTTTCTTTGGAACCTAGTGAACAATTAGCAGCTATTGTTTTGCTGCAGCTTTTCAAGACCTTATTTTGACTGCAGGTAAAAAAGGTGCAGTTCAGACATTTGCTAGACAAGTTTAGACTACAAGAACCTGGATACATAAAGCTCTGTGTGTCTGTGTATACACACACAGATATGTGTATATATACACGTATTCACTACAAATATATAATGGTTTAATGCGTCCAAAACCTGTTTGGATTAAAATTCCCTGTGGTTTGTGACCTTTTGTCCAGATGCACATTAGAAAATGAGTGGAAATGCTGCCCTGGGCATGTGTTCTGCACCAGGACAGGTGGGTGAGGAGGGGTAAGGAGAAAGAAGGCTGGTACAGGTTCTTTCTGGATCACAATAAGAAAGGCTTGACAACAAAATGGCTTTAAAAGGTAACTATTGAATAAAACATAGTAAAGATAATTAATAAGATACAGACTTTCCAAGCCCAATGGAGCAGACTTCACTTATTCAAGATCTCTAATTCCTTGAATACTATTGCAGGGCTCCCTGTAAAATATGTGTGATTTTAACTGTTAAATACTTCTGTATCAACTTAGCAACGAAAGTCATGTCTGGTAATACGAACACTCTTATATCAAGAGGACTCTTGCTATATCAGTGATTTTTCAATTTAAAATCTGCACATAATCCAATTCACTGATGATTGATCGTCATTTTTGGCAAAAACCATGAAGTGACATATGCTATTTCATAAAATGGGTCTTGACTATATAGTGATATACGTATGTATTACTCACTTACTGTTAAGACTTTTAAAAGGTTGCACATCAAGCGATTTTATTTATTACATAAGTAAAATTTGTGTTGTCCTGAGACATAGGCCTGTATCTATTGGTTGTTTCACTGCAGAAATCATTGTGAGCCCTACAGGCATCGCAGCTCCCTGCAGCCCTTTCTTAGAGCTGAGTAGCTGCTCCTAGTCACCTATTAGTGTTCAGAACAGCTCTTGTGGACAGTTGATGCAAATTGCCTTTCTGCATGCCTATGTGGGCAGCAGGGAAAGGAACTCTTTTTCTAGATTTTTGGTCATAGAAATGTGCTGCAGTATCTGAACACTGCACGTTACTGAGTGAGGTCAGGAATGGTCTTACCTGTTCTTAGTAGTTTGTTGTACAGAGTTGTTGAGTTGCTTGTTGCATAGCGTGTCTTCTTACTTGGAAGTGCTAAAATAATTAACTGAGAAAAGAAGCAGGTGTTAATATTTCATGTGATTAGGGGTGCTTTTCAGAAAAAAAGTGGTTATGTTTAATCAGATAATAAGGATAGGAAAGACCGTCTAGGTCTCAATCATTTTGACCTGTTTTGTTTTGCAGGGCCACCATGCAAGTTTGACTTATTTTTTTATGATGTTATATTAAATATACTACGTCAGTAACTTCCAGTTATTGCCAGTTACACTGTGTAACCTAAATTTTACTGTAAGATGTTGAAACAAATTGCCTGAGTTTATAGTCCTCAAGCTCTATGAATTAGGGACCTAAACTTTCTTCTAAATTGTGTTGCACCAGAAGTACTCTGATGGATTTTGATTTCTCAATCTTTATTTCACATCTTTTCCGTTATGCCCTGATGTTTAATTACATGCCAGTATAATTACTTAAATGAAGCAGAACTAATGCAAATACTGTTTTTATTTATAGAAATACTTTTACTTTCTTCTGACCCATATGAATTTGTTTATAAATACAGTCTCATCACAATACCTGAAGCTGTTCAGTATTCCCATTTCTCTACATGATTGTAATTAAACTGTTTGATTACAGTGGAAAGTATACAGATTAATGAAACACTGATTTCCAGTCTGGCTCAAAAGAAGTATCTGTTTGATCCTCTTAGCAATAGCAAGCAGAATAAAAAGTGTCTTACAGTGGGAAAGCACCCCTAAAAGGTTTATTATTGTATCTCAACCACATGTGCAGTGCAGACTGACAGTGTACACAGATAAACATCTACTCCAGGAAATAAGCTTTGGGGTTTTTTGAGACATGTTGAACTGTTTTCGTACGTCTTTGTTTACTGTAGTTCAGAGACAACACAGGTAAAAGTAAGCCATCTGGAGTTTATGAACCTTACATATACTGAACTGTTTAAATAAGTACTTATGTAGAGGGCCAGCTTGTGATCTCATGAAAATAAACATAGAACTCAGTCTAACACTTAGGAGTTTTCTGTCTTGTAAACTCAGTAAATCTATAATTACATATGGCAACCTCCAGTTCTCTTCAGTATGAAGGTTTTTCTTGTAATACCTGAGGTACTTCTGTGAAGGCCACTTACATCACTGTTGGGTCAGAACTGTTTCACAGGAAAGTCTTGGTTCAGGCTTCATGAATACATTGTATGTGTTACGTGTCATAAACTCTGCCTTAGATTTTATACTATATTCAAACTAGATGTGTTCGACCACCTCAGGCAAGTAGGGACTGTTAATTGTTGTCAATTTTCTTTCTTTCTTTTTTTTAATAGAAACACAGGTTGGTTCTTATTGTTTTTGATAATTGGATGGGAGGTAGGTTGCTGTCTTTGGTAGGTTTTGCAGTCTTTTGGTTTCAGTGTACATTATGTCACGAGTTGTAGCTATTTCAGACTCTTCATATTAGCCTGTAAAACATAAGGATATAGCACATGTAAATAAAAGTACGTAAGAAAATGTAACTAGCTATAGACTTCCATGAGGAAAAATTGTGAGTGACATTTACAATAGTACCTAACTATTTTATGGACCTAAAAGCTGGTGCCAGCTCCAAGCATTATTGCAGATTTTAGGCCATTGCTGCACTTCCAAGACACGTTGACTCAGTAAGCCACTAAATCTGTGAGATGGGTCCTCCATAAAGAGTTGGATACAGCCTTACAAGACAGTGTTGTTCAGTAAGATGCATATGGGAAATGTAGGGCAGTTCAGGAAAGATGTTTTTCTCAGATCCTAAAGATAAATCATCCTGACCAGAGATACTTTTATTGATCAGGTGTTCTAATTTTTATGCTAGCTGTGTTATCTTCCAAATGTGAATGTATATTTTATTCCTTTGCTGTCTTATTTGCCTAAATAAAACATGAGCATTACATGGCAGAGTTAGTGGTTTATGTTTTGACACATTGCTGACTGTAGAGAGCTTCTGGCTTGTATATAACCAATAACAATTTGGTATTTTGATTTGTATACTATATTCTCCAGGTACGTATCTAGATTAATTAAAGCATATTTACTACCAAAGAAAGGTGTGGGTATTTTGTTCACTTGCATAGAGAAGTACTTGGGTTTTTCTTTAACTGTAAAGATTTTGATTTAAAAAATTAAGCACAAGGGGGCGCTAGTAATTCATTGTGCGTGCATCCTTCTATTCCTACTATTTGACTAATTTGGTGTTTCTTTTCAAATAATATCAAAAGATTTATTTGAACCGATGTGAGGAGGGATGTGTATCCAGAAACAATTTGTGTATTTTCTTGTCTGCTTATTTTGATCTACAAGTCTGCAGCGTGTGAAGTGATTACTGAAGTACAGAAATTCCAGCACTGCTTACCATAGTGTGCAATGCATTTGGCCGTCAACTAGAATTATGATGAAAGCATCTCTAATTTTATTTACCCTATTGATTATTTAAAGGGGTCTTAAAATAGGTGAAGAAAAGTTAGTGTAAAAAATCTAGTTGTCTTTGTTGACTAATGTTTTTCAAGGCCAATTACTTGCATTAGATGTATGCCTTGTCAGTGCTGGTGTTAACTCTGAGTGATGAATGATGAATGGAAAATTGAGGAACTTTCCAAAGTTTCCATGAGAAATCCTTAGCCAGTGAAAAATTTCTCCAAAGGATATTCAGGTTAAATAGGTTTAAAAATGTTTGTGCATTATTGGTTGTGCATTGCAAGCAGAGATCTGTGAGTTCTTTTGGTATGTGGTCATCTCATTATGTAAGAAGTAAAGATTTAAAGATAACTATTGTATCCTGGGCTACATCAAAAGAAGCATGACCAGCAGGTCAAGGGAGGTGGTTCTTCCCGTCTAACTCCTCTCTCTTGAGGCCACACCTGGACTAGTGTGTCCAGTTCTGGAATCCCCAAGATAAGAAGAATATAGAACTGTTGGAACGGATCCAGAGGAGGTTACAAAGACGATCCGAGGGCTGGAGCACCTCTGCTGTGAGGACAGGCTGAGAGAGTTGGGGTTGTTCAGCATGGAGAAGGCTCTGGGGAGACCTTAGAGCAGCCTTCCAGTACCTGAAGGGGGCTACAGGAGAGCTGGGAAGGTCAAGTAGTGTTAGGACAAGGAGGAATGAAAGGAAATTTACAACCCATCCCTCTTGCTGCTGGCCACACTTCTTTTAATGTAGGCCAGGACACATTTGGCCTTCTGGGCTGTGAGCTTGTGTCGAGCTTCTCATCAACCAGCACCCCAAGTCCTTCTCCTTAGGGCTACTCTCAATCATGTCAGTTATGTGTAGAACCTTACACTTGGCCTTGTTGAAGAACCTCATGAGGTTCACACAGGGAGCTGTGCTTGCAGGTCTCTAGAACTGGAGTCTTTGTCAGCGCTCACCATCCAGAGCAGAGTAACATTCAGTCCATGTCCTAGAGATCATCAGTGGCTGGATTTAGCAGCTACTTGAATTTTTATGCTTTGTGCACTTACATTCCAGATTCAGGGAGGGGTTTCTTGCTTGGGTCATCATCCCTGGAGTTTCATGGTTTACTAAGGGAATGGGTATGGTTGGACTTGATGATCTCAGTGGTCTTTTCCAACCAGATGATTCTATAATTCCATGATTCTATGGGTATGAACTGCTGGACTTTTCTGAATTTATATGGTGCTATGCTTGGCAGGATCAGCAGGAGTGACACTAAGAGAGCTGCCTTTTTCCTTGGTCCATCCTGAATTCAGCGGGTCTAAACCAGTTGAAAGCTGCTGTGCTGTTATTGGAAGCCATAATGCTGTCCGACTTGCATGATGCCAGCAGTTTGCATTGCACGTGTATTTGTGTGTGGCATTGTTAACAGTGGCCTGGTTAACAGGGAGATGCATGCAGTGTATTAATGGTTAATAATAATGAAAACAAAACCTAGCTGATATTTGCTTAATAATTGGGTTCTAATGAAATAAGAAGAAACTCTTTGAATCACAGCTGAGAAAATTGTATAGGTGATACTACTGTTTTTTCAAGATGCAGCTTGTTTTTAAAACTATGACTTTTGGCAGGGTTATAACTTAAACTGATTTGTGCATAAATTTTTGCCCTCTACAGATTACGTCCTGTTGACTTAATAATTTTAACCACATAGTTTCTGTAGATGCTTTTAATACCTTAAAATCTGTCCAGTGTTCATTTTCTGTATTTGCTTTTGTTAAACCTATTGGGTTTCTCTTAAAGTTTGACCTCTGACTTTCTTTTCCTCTTTGCAGGTATTTGTGGAAACACTAGACAAATGTTTTGAAAATGTCTGTGAACTGGATTTAATTTTCCATGTAGACAAGGTACTGTGATGAGCTCCTGTAATATTTTTTGTCATATAAAATATTTGGTTCAACTGATACTTTGTATGAAACTTTGCAGTGATTCTACTTTTACGATCAGTGAAATCTAGACAGTTTCTATCAATGTGTCTTAAAGATTTGAAAGCCCTGTTGGAACGTGTCTTTCTGATGAAAAATAAAATAATGCTGGAGATCTTTGTAGTGTTATTGCACTTATAATTGTCAAATTGGAGACATCAGAATATTATCAGAGTAGGACTTAAGTTTCAAGAACTAATTTGTTCTATTTTGTTTGTGGTTAGTTGTTCTATCACTCAGAGTGAAATTGTTACAGGGATTTCCAGTTAAGGCTAGCAATTGCCTTCCAAGTGCTATGATAACGTAATTTAAATGCTGTGTGGGTCTTTGTTGTCTAAATCTCAGACAAAAACGTGTTTTTTCAAACATTTAGAAACAATCTTGTTTGAATATTCCCAGCTATCAGCAGTCAAGTGTTCTGTTTCTCAGTCTAGCTTTAAGAAATCATCAAATCATAGAATGGTGTGGGTTGGAAAGGACCTTAAAGGTCATCTAGTTCCAAATCCCCTACCATGGGGCAAGAGAAATATTTAATTTTAAAGGACATTGGCACTTCTTGGTGTAATACCTAAATTGTTGAGAATTGAATATAGAGAATTTATTCCTTCACTTGTGTTTTGTGCCTGCTTTTGCTTTCTGTACCATCACGTTTCCTTATCTATGAGCATCTTTTTGCACCAACAGCAAAAGATGCAAAAGACAAAAATCACTAAAAGTGGGTTAAAACCAGTAACAAGTTAAGTATCTGAAATAACCATTTGGATTAACTCAGTTTGTTTCAAAATCATGAAGTTCTTTTGGAAAAAAAAAACCTGTATCTCGACCAGACAGTGAAATACAAATGGCCTTGAGCAGGTGTTTGAACTGATAGCATGCTCATGACCAGTGTTTAGGATTTCTAGCCTGCCTGGAACATGTTGACTGTTTCCAAAATGTCAGATTAAAGTACAAAAGAATTTGAGTAGTTTATTTATTGGCATCTGAGCTTAAGGAACCCAAATACTGCGAATGGTTTGTGGCAAGAAGTTTGATCTTTATCTTTAGGTACAGAATACTTTGGCTGCTATGTAGTTCACGCTCTTCTCTGTAGTGTGTTTCATTCGGTAGCATTCCTCAACATAACTAGTCTTTTATGTTTAATAGGAGAAATATCTTTCCAATAAAATGTAGATAACTTAGGTGCTTTACAAAATAAATTTCTTGAAGAATGTTTTACTTTTGTTGGATATGAGATGACATTTTCTTATTTTCTTTAAGTGTTTCATTTGGTTTACTAAAAAGCTGTATGAGAATCCCATGAAATGCTTAGGCTAGAATTTTCAAACTGAGGAGAATGTGAACCCTGAATGTTAATTAGATATTTTGTCAAAAGTAACTCATTGCCAAAATAAGAACTCAGTGAAAACTGGAGTTAAAAATTTTTTGAACATGTTGTTAACCACTATGGTGATTTTCAGCTTGCATATATAAATGGACAAGAGAATACAGTACAGTAAGGCTGAGCTGTTGCAATAATGCAAGGCTACTGCCAGCAGCACAGTAGCATTCTTTCTCCATTTTTTTTCTTTCCTCCAGTGCAATTGGTTTGTAAGACTTAATCACAGTATCACAGTATCACAAGGTTGGAAAGGACCTCTGAGATCATCAAGTCCAACCTATAACCTAACACTAACACCAACCATCATATAAACCATGGCACTCAGTGCCTCATCCAGTCTCCCTTTAAACACCTCCAGGGTCGGTGACTCCACCACCTCCCTGGGCAGCCCATTCCAATGGCCAATCACCCTTTCAGTGAAGAATTTTTTCCTCATATCAAGTCTAAACTTTCCCTGACGAAGCTTAAGTCCATGCCCTCTGGTTCTGCCACTGGTCACCTGAGAGAAGAGACCAACCCCTGCCCGACTACAACCTCCTTTTAGGTAGTTATAGAGAGCAATGAGGTCTCCCCTGAGCCTCCTCTTCTCCAGGCTAAACAGCCCCAATTCCCTCAGTCGCTCCTCATAGGGCTTGTGCTCCAGCCCCCTCACCATCTTCGTTGCCCTCCTCTGAACACATTCCAGTATCCTAACATCTTTCCCAAATTGGGGGGCCCAGAACTGGACACAGTATTCAAGATGAGGCCTGACCAGTGCCGAGTACAGGGGGACGATAACTCCTCTGGTCCTGCTCCCCACACTATTCCTGATGCAGGCCAGGATGCCATTGGCCTTCTTGGCCACCTGGGCACACTGCTGGCTCATGTTGAGCTTCCTGTCCACCAGCACTCCCAGGTCCTTTTCTGCCTGACTACTCTCTAGCCACTCTGTCCCCAGTCTGTAGCTCTGCATGGGATTGTGGTGCATAACATAGGTTGAAAACATTTGAATTGGTGTGGTTTTAGTTTTTAGTGAGTGAAAAATGTTTTAGTTTTTAGTGAGTGCTGTGAGTGAAAAGAAGTTTTCATTGAAAGGAAGTAAATATTGGTGATGTCTTTCAGTGCGTTTGGATTGCCAGCGTAGAGTAAATTGTTAGATTGCCATTTTTTTATTTTTTTTCTGATTGTGATGCTTCTGGTGGTCCAGGCTGGCGGTGATGAGCTAGCTAAAAAAGGGTCAAGGGTTGTTAAAATGAATTCCAGGAGCTGGGTCGGTCAATGGATAGGGCAGGAGCAAAGGTGATGTTCTGCTATGTTCCTCTGGTGGCAGAGATGTATACTGAAAGGAACAAGAGAATTCACGCTCTTAATAAATGGCTTAGGGGCTGGTGCCGGCAAAGGAATTTTGGGTTCTACGATCATGGAGAAACCTTTACGGCACCTGGTCTGCTTGACCCAGATGGGTCTCGTCTAACTCCAAAGGGTGAGAGGATTCTAGCCCAGGAGCTGGCAGGGCTTGTAGAGAGGGCTTTAAACTAGGTATGAAGGGGGAGGGGGGAGTAACTAGGCTCACCAGAGATGTGGCTGTGGAGGATGAGCCATCTCAAAGGGTGTTGTCAGTAACCCAACTGAAGTCCATGTACACAAACGCACGCAGTATGGGGAACAAACAGGAGGAGCTGGAAGTCCTGGTTCAGTGGGAGAACTGTGACGTAGTTGCTATCACGGAAACGTGGTGGAACGACTCTCATAACTGGAGTGCTGCCATGGAAGGCTACAGGCTCTTCAGGAGAGACAGGCGTGAGAGGAGGGGTGGAGGGGTAGCCCTCTACACTAGGGAAACCCTGGATGCTGTTGAAGTCGAGATCGGTGATGACCACATTGAGTGCGTATGGGTAAGGGTCAGAGGGGCAGTCAAGTCTGACCTCCTGGTTGGAGTATGTTACAGACCGCCCGACGAGGAGGAGGAGATGGATCTTCTGTTGTTTAAACAGCTGGAGGCTGCCTCTAGATTGGCTGCCCTTGTCCTTTTAGGAGACTTTAATCTTCCGGCTATCTGCTGGGAAATTAACACTGCCAAGAGGAGGCAGTCCAGGAGGCTCTTAGAGTGTGTTGAGGACTGCTTTCTGTCACAGCTGGTGAGTGAGCCCACCGGGGGTGAGGCTCTTCTTGACCTGATGTTTACAAACAAAGAAGGGCTGGTGAGTGATGTTGTTGTCGGAGGCTGTCTGGGGTGTAGTGATCATGAGATAATTGAGTTTTCTGTAAACAATGTAACAAGAAAAGGCAGGAACGGGACATTGATGCTGGACTTTCGGCGGGCAGATTTTGGATTATTTAAGGAACTGGTCAGGAAAGTACCCTGGGAAATAGCTCTTAGTGGCAAGGGGTTCCAGGAAGGCTGGATGCACTTCAAGAATGAAATCTTGAAGGCGCAGGAGCGGGCTGTCCCCATGTGTTGTAAGAAGAGTCGTAGGGGCAGGCGGCCAGCCTGGATTAGTAAGGAGCTTCTGAAGGAGCTAAGTAAGAAAAAGAGGATGTATCACCGTTGGAAAGAAGGGGACGTAAGCCACGTCATGTTCAAAGATGTTAAGTCGTGTAGGAAAGAAATCAGGGAAGCAAAAGCCCAGCTGGAGCTCAAATTGGCCACTTCTGTAAGGATAATAAGAGTTTTTATAAATGTATCAATGGTAGAAAGAAGGGCGGCAGCGACCTCCACTCCTTGTTGGATATGGAGGAAAATATAGTAACCAAAGATGCAGAGAAGGCTGAGGTACTTAATGCCTTCTTTGCCTCAGTTTTCAACAGTAAGGAAGTCTGTTCGCTTGACAGTTGGTCCTCTGAAGTGTTTGATGGGGGCAGGGTGCAATATGGCCCTCCTGCAATCCATGAGGAGGAAGTTAGAGACCTGCTGAGCCACTTGGACCCTCATAAGTCTATGGGGCCGGATGGGATCCATCCTAGGGTGCTGAGAGAGCTGGCGGATGAGCTTGCTAAGCCGCTCTCCATCATCTTTCAACAGTCCTGGCTCACTGGAGAGGTCCTGGAAGACTGGAAGTTGGCCAATGTGACGCCCATCCACAAGAAGGGCCGTAAGGATGATCCAGGTAATTACAGACCTGTCAGCCTGACCTCGGTCCCAGGTAAAATTATGGAGCAGATAATCCTGGGTGCAATCATGCGGCACTTGCAGAACGGCCAAGAGATCAGGCCCAGCCAGCATGGGTTTAGGAGGGGTAGGTCCTGCCTGACCAACCTGATCTCCTTTTACGACCATGTGACTCGCCTGGTGGATGAGAGGCAGGCTGTTGATGTGGTATACCTGGACTTCAGTAAGGCCTTTGACACTGTCTCCCACAGTAGACTCCTAGAGAAGCTGGCAGCCCGTGGCTTAGATGGGAGCACTCTGTGCTGGGTTAGGAATTGGCTGGATGGCCGAGCCCAGAGAGTGGTGGTGAATGGTGTTTCATCCAGTTGGCGGCCGGTCACCAGTGGTGTCCCCCAGGGATCGGTTTTGGATCCAGTCCTGTTTAATATCTTTGTTGATGATCTGGATGAGGGGATTGAGTCCATCATCAGCAAGTTTGCAGATAATACCAAGCTGGGAGGAAGGGTTGATCTGTTAGAGGGTAGGATAGCCCTACAGAGGGATCTGGACAGATTGGAGAGATGGGCTGATTCTAATGGGATGATGTTTAATAAGTCCAAATGTCAGGTACTTCATTTTGGACACAACAATCCCATGCAGAGCTACAGACTGGGGACAGAGTGGCTGGAGAGTAGTCAGGCGGAAAAGGTCCTGGGAGTGCTGGTTAACAGGAAGCTCAACATGAGCCAGCAGTCTGCCCAGGTGGCTAAGAAGCCAATGGCATTCTGGCCTGCATCAGGAATAGTTTGGTGAGCAGGACCAGAGAAGTTATCGTCCCCCTGTACTCAGTTCAGGCCTCACCTTGAATACTATGTACAGTTCTGGGCTCCCCAGTTTGGGAAAGATGTCGGGATGCTGGAGTGTGTCCAGAGGAGGGTAACAAGGATGGTGAAGGGGCTGGAGCACAAGCCCTACGAGGAGCAACTGAGGGAGTTGGGGCTGTTTAGTTTGAAGAAGAGGAGGCTCAGGGGAGAACTGATTGCTCTCTACAACTACCTAAAAGGAGGTTGTAGTTAGGCAGGGGTTGATCTCTTCTCTCAGGTGACCAGTGACAGAACTAGAGGGCATGGACTCAAGCTTCATCAGGGAAAGTTTAGGCTTGATGTTAGGAAAAAGTTATTCACTGACAGGGTGATTGGTCATTGGAATGGGCTGCCCAGGGAGGTGGTGGAGTCGCCGACCCTGGAGGTGTTTAAGGGGAGACTGGATGAGGCACTGAGTGCCATGGTTTAGATGATGGGTTGGTGTTAGTGTTGGGTTATAGGTTGGTCTCGATGATCTTGGAGGTCCTTTCCAACTTTATGATACTGTGAAACTGTGAAATCTTTTAAATTCACTTAATAATAAGCCAAGACAATTATTTCTTTGGCACCACTTTTATATTATGCATTTTAGCTTGATATGTTGTGAGGAATATAGAAGCTAGGAGGGAAAGAGTGGCTCAGTAGGGATTGTTGTAGTTGATTCTTAAAAGTTCTACTCAGCAGGAGTAGACAGGGAGGAAGAGCCTCTCTAAACACATTCATTTTAAGTGTCTACTGAAGTAGACCTTGTAACAGACTTGCATTACTGAAAGGGGCCTCCAGGAAAGCTGAGGAGAGGCTCTTTGTCAGGGTGTGCAGGAATAGGATTGGGGGGGGGATGTGGTTTTAAGCTGAAAGAGGGGAGACTGAGAAATATTCTCCTGCGAGGGTGGGGAGGCCCTGGCCCAGGTTGCCGAGGGAAGTGGCGGCTGCCCCCTCCCTGGAGGTGTTCAAGGCCAGGTTGGGTGGGGCTTTGAGCCAGTGGGAAGTGTACCTGCCCATGGCAGAGGGTTGGAACTGGATGGGCTTTGAGGTCCCTTTACACCCAAACCATTCTGTGAATTTGTAATTCAATATACTAATGACTTACCAGGGAAACAACCCTTCAGTTTTGTTCTTGAGGTATGACACAAAAAAAGGGAAGTGTGATGGGTTTTGATATACTGCTTACAATTTATCTTTAGAATTGTTTACTTTAAGAGATTTGCTTCTATCTTTGGTCCATAGCAAAATTGCTAGAATTGCCAAAATAATAGCAGGATTAGGCTTTGAAATGTCAGATTGTACCATGTGTATGGAAATGTAATAGTGTTTCTTGTCTTCTGTATTATAATAGGATTAAATAATTATACATTACATATTAACTCTGGATTTTTTACTAGAAAGTATGTGGAACCATGCTTTTTAACAACAAAATTAATCTTTGTCTGAAGTTGAAATACAAACTCTGAAGTAGAGATCGATGAACCAGGGCATCCCCAGGTCAGGGTTGCAAGGCATATGAATTAATGTAATGCATTAATGTCCCCAGTCCAGCTGGCTTACATAGTCCCTCAGTCTGAGTTCTATCTGTCACTTCTGGTCCTAGATGCTGATGAATCCCTGAGCAAGTTTGAGCTTCCCACCAAAATCTGGAAGAGCTTCTTTGAGCTTCTGGCTTCCCACCAAAATCTCCAACGCTCAGTGAAAGCCCCGTGCCCGCTTCCCCCTTTAGGCAAAGGGAAGAAACTGTAGAAACTTAGATAAACCGAACCACACCAAAGTATATGTGTATTTTTACGTATACACAGTTATATACAGTAAGGATATTACGTAAAACTACCAAGAAAGGGAAAAGGGGAAGGGAAAATGGGAAAAAGGGACAAAAACAGAACAAGTATGCACAATTGGAAAACCCTGTAACTAACAAAAAAAAGAACTAGCAAAATCTCACCACTTCCCTTGAGAAAAGCAGGACAACCAAACCCGGACCAGCACTCTCTCCTCACACATGGGCAGACAACAACAGTCACCGCAGGCCTCAGCTCTAGACAAGCAAGACCAACGCAAGGGACCCACTGTTCACGAACCTCGCCAGAAGACAAGAGAGCAAACTCTCTTATCTCTGCCTTATTTATATGTTGTGTTACGTTAAAGGAAGATATGGAATACTTCCGTAGATTTCTGACCCCCATTGCTGAGGAGGGCCTAAAAAATCCAAAAGCCAACCCACTACACTCCCTCTTTATGGTGTAGTTCAGTCACATTAATTCTGCTTCTAAACCTAGTCTTGGTACCCATGGTGGCTGACCATCACTATGTGTCTCTTCCTTCATAGGTGTAGCCTATGAAGGTGTAGTTTTTACACATTTATTTGTAAGCAATTTAGTTAACTTTGTGGAACATGCTCATTAGAGGTATTCCTACCGTCGAGGTTAATTAGAACCCTTGTCCATAGTCCTAGGGTAGAAAAGAGATACTGAAAGAAAGATGACTGTGAAAATTTCTTCTAGCATTGATAGGCAAAGTGGTAGAGCTGATGAGTTTGTGACAGAACTGTAAGCAAAGAAGATATGGAGATACTAACAAGTTACCAGCTTTATTCCCAAGTGGTTTTAAATAAATTGCTGACCTTACGTAAGTGACTAACAAAATATCTGTGTCTCTGCATTGATGAATCTAGATGTCATTTGTCCAGATGAGTGTAAGACATTTTGCATTTTTAAATTTTTTTTGGTCTTTTTTTAGGTCCATAATATATTGGCTGAAATGGTCATGGGTGGAATGGTTTTGGAGACCAACATGAATGAAATTGTCACTCAGATTGATGCTCAAAATAAACTGGAGAAATCTGAGGTAAGAGTGATGCGCTGTGTAGTTGTAAACTAAAAATGATTGTAGTAAAGGCATGCTATATAATGCTGTTTGTTCTTCAATAGCGAACTGTACAGAGCTGCTTGCTTGTAATGCTAGAAATAGAGAACGTGTCATTAGGTTAGGATGTCCTACCTTTCATCATAATTAATAATTGCTTAGATTTGCTGCTGGTAAGATTTTACTGCTTGTATCTAACAGCGTGATGCACCATTGCTGTTGAGAGACTTTGATAGTTCTCCGAGTTTCTCCTGCAGAAAGTATTATTTCCACTGTATTTATTATGCCGGACTAGTGACTGTAACAGTGAATTGAAGTTAGATAAAGAACTGAGAACTTTGTCTTGTAGACAAAGATAATGTTTTTCTGCCAGCTAGCATTTGAAATAAATGGCAGCGTATTTAGTGTCACAATAAAGCTGCAACACGAAATAATAAATTGGACCAAAGTGGAATAGACAGAATTCAAAATCTAGTTTTCGACCTTTTAAAGTAAATTCAAATTCTGCCATTTTAGTAATCTGAACATTGGTCGCCAAGTGAGCATAATTGAGTGAGAAAATGATAGTCTGTGCCATGACAGTCAGAGTGAAGGATGCTCACATAAGTTGTGAGAATCCCTTTTCAGTTCAACAAGTGTTGAATTTGTGTTTAGGAAAGAAACTTAGACTAAGAGAGGATTTTAGAATCACTTTAGCTGTGACACAGAATATTAATGTTCCTTCAAAATCAGACTTGCCAAAATACCTCTAGTACATCTTAGCTAAGCCTGTGATTGATTCTTATTAATGAGAGTAATTCCACAGAAGAACATGTCAGCTGATTTGAATTTCTAAACAAACTGTTACTTGAATTGGAGGCTGTTTCTAAAGTTGAAGTCAGCTGAATAGCTGAAATATTGCAGGTGGCATATATATGAACTAAATGACATTTCAGAAGTGCCAGAAAGCTTCCTAGTTTTAATTTAAATGCAACAAGGAGAGAAATGTATTATTCACCTTTTTTTTGTGGTACAATGTATACTCCTAATTCTGCAAGCCCATGCTGCACCACTTCAAGTCTTTTCATACATTTAACTGTCTCTTTTACACAACTTCCGCACTGTATCCAATAACAGGACAACATCTTGTGAAAAACAGGGAGAAATTAGATGTGATGTTATATAACCAGAAGCATTATGTTGTAGATTATGAAAATGTCCAAAATGTTCATTTTAACATTTTTATGAAACTTGGATTGTCATTTATCACAGAGATGAATATTTGGAATTATTTAGATAAATTTTTACTATATTTGAATAACTTCTGTATATATGTATTTTTCTTTATTTGATGGAAAAGTAACATAGTGTCCTGAAAGCTAAAGTTGCCTAACAGCTCTGTTCTACATGTGTATTAAGCACATATTAGTTTTCCTAAACTTATTTAATTAAGGTATTTTTTTCTTTATTTGGTAACACAATTCACATAATTAACTGTAGACCAGATTCTGACCAGTCATCTGAAACACGTCAGTTCAGTGCAGCCACCTACAATACTTGTTTTCCATTATTCATCAGTCGTTCTTTCATTTAAGATGCTTTTAGTACAAAAATAGGTGGTAGAAGATACTAAAACCCAGGCAGAGCTCAAGAGCATAAGCAAGGCAAATAGCAACTTGTTCCTTTACATTCAGCAATGAATTATAGAAGGTAAAGAGTAGCAGTGATAAATTAAAACACTTGGTGACTGGGATGGAGTAGAACATTTCACAGTCTGCTCACCATAAACGGAATTTTTTTTTAGTTCAGTAACTGTTTCTTTTCAAATTTAACAATTATTGTAGTGCTGAAATACGTCACAATACCTGCTATTTCCTCAGATCATTTATCATGTTTCATGTATATCCACAGAAATTTCCTGATTGCTATTTGTTTTTCTTTTTTTTTTCTTTTTATTCAAGATTGTAAAACTTTCAGCATGTCTTTCCTGAACATTTAGTCTCAAGATAAAAGCAGTTCAGTTCATGTAAATCAAAATCAGTAAAAACTTAATATGTTTGAATGCTGGTCACTAAGAAATCAAAACTAGTGGATCTACTTCGTTTTCTTTAATTTAAAAAAAATTATATTTTTTAAATTTAGAAATTATTATTGTTATAGTCTGTAGTTGTCAGTACTGCTACCTGTTCCACAGCTCTCTCACTTTAGTTTTTTCGGCTTCTTAGACCTCTGTCATAGCTCTCCTGTCCATAAATTAGCTGCTTTTGTGTTAAATTGCCTTTTCTTTTCTTGCTGAACTGATGAAACCAATAAAATTATAACTGAGCTAAGCTTTCAGAAATATTTTAAACTTTGTATTGTGCGCAGCTAGCATCCCTTAACATAAAAAATTTCCCAATTGACGTTAGGTATTTGTTTAGTTACGTATTAGGTTTATGATCAGACTTCCAGTTAGGAATTAGTAAAAGAGATTAGATTTATTTATTACATTTGCAAATATTAAGCAAAGTTATTAACTCAAAGAATTTGTCAATGCTTTCAACAGAGATTATTTTTTAAACCACTATAAGGGAGTCCCTAGCTTTGATTTCTGATTCAGCTCTTACATTGCTTGAGTGGGCTTCAAAGGAAATTCTGTTTCTATCCTGAGAAGTGTTGTCTTTAATGCATTTCCCTACCTTTCAGTTTAGTGTTTATCTGTGAATGGATTTCTAGTCAATCCTCTTAAAGCCAACGGACCATTGTGATTAAGGGAGGGAATTTCTGGGAGAGGGGTCAATGGGGATTTATCCAGAGCCTCTGGAACTATTGTAGGTAAACTTGGGCTGCCTCTTCTCTATTTGGAGTGTTCAACTGCGTGTGATTTAGTCTTTTAAGTTGGACCTCATTTTTTCCGAACCTCCTGATCTTTTCTAGCTCTTTGCATTCTTCTCTCTTTACAGACCTTTATCTTTCAGTCTCCCAGACAGGACAGGTAGACAAAGGTATTGCTACTTTTAGAACAATGTACTTTTAACAAAAAGGGAAAGCAAAATGATGTCAAAGGCAATAAATTATGTAGGCCAGACTCAAAAATTATGTGTAACAATACCCATACTAGTCCTCGTAGCCTACTTTTTGTGCTAGTTTCTTCTTGTAGTTACCTCATCTTTTTTATTGGCTATAGTGTATTTTACTAGCTTTCCATTTGACATCATATTTTTATTTCATTTATCTTCCTGCATTTTAGAATTTAACTTTTCTTTATATCATTGTTTGAGAAACAAAGGAATTTGAACTTATATAAATATTAATCAAAAAAGGCAAAACTAGTCTGAATAAAAATTGAACACACAGATAACAAAATATCATATGATGACATAATTGAAATAACTTCTTTATTGGGAGAATTTTGTTCCTGATGATAATTAAAAGCGTAGTATGAACTCTTTTGCTTCACCGTTTAGTATTTTCAGATGAAATCAAAGAACTTCTGCCTGCTTGCAGAGAGGAGTTTCAAAATAAATTTCAGGTAAACAGAACTTTAAAAAAAAAAAAACAAAACCAACAAACTCTTTAGTTTCATACGTACAGAATAAAATTGCCAGTGCAATTTATAAAGGTTATGTGGAAATGCCAAAGATGATCTTTCAACTTAAGTATATCACACATAAAACGAGAAGGATTGTCAGCATTTACTCAACTTCAGATATACATTTGCTGCCCTTGCAATCTGAGTCACTGGATTTTGCCTTAAGATATCTTAGTAACTGCAGTCACTGAATATGAATATTAACAAGGAACTGAAAAAGGAGGAAAATGTATGTTTGAAGTTCACTTTATGGTCATTGTCCAGTCATTTGCTGTTTCAAACACTTAGTTCAGTTCAGCTCAACAGTTTGAATGTCACTCAACGTTAATTGCAGTACTTCAAAATTCATTTTCACTCATTTTAAGTATCTGTGTATTCAAACTGTAGGTATTTGAATAGCTGGAGTCTTAAGCAGATGAGGTTTGTTTAAGTTATGAATAGCTTTGATCTTTTTAAGTGATTTTTCTAGGGTAATGTGATACCTTTTAAGATTTAACAAATACAATTCTATATTTGGATTTAGTAGCACTAATTTGTAAAGCATTAATTAAAAGTATTTTTGGGTAGTATGAAGTGATTTGCCTAAATTTGAAGTACGCTACACCACATGAAGAAAATCAAGCAAATTACCTTCCTCTCTCTAATATGTCAACACTTGTAATATATAATCTGTGTTTTGTTGTAACAGTAGGGAACTTGATTTCAGGTTTGGTTCTTTTTTTGTCTTTTTTTTCTTTATTTGTGCAGAGCTACTTTCCTCTTTCTCTTGTCTGCTCACACATATTCTGTTTTTATTTTTGGGTCTGGCAATGAAAAACAAATGAACAAACAATTAATCATTCCCATCCATTACTCTCTCTGTGATTCAAGTGCTTAAAATTTCTAAGAGTATGTTGTTAAGTCTTCTTATCTGTTTGGCCTCATTTTGATATACTTGCAGACTTCATTTTGTTTTTTCTCTAATTATGTTCATTTATTTAACTTCATAAGCAAGGGACATGATCATTCCTTTCTATTATGTATTGCATCCTTTCATGATTTCATAACCCTGCTGCTTTGAAGTCGTACTTGTTCTGGAAATAAACATTAGTACAAAACACGAGCAGCAGAGAGGTCTCACTCAATACCTCTGAAATACCTGGAAAAGGGTAACTTGTTTTGCAAAGCATTAGCCTTCATTATTTTGTTTTCCAGTAGGCTGTATATTTTTATATGTTTAATTTAGTGATAACTAGGTCTGTGTCGAGTTGTTTGAGATGGTGTTCGACTCTTTTTTTAAATATATTTGTATATGCATATTAACTACATTTGTGATGTGCAATAATTCTTCCAAATTATCTGAATTTCTTTTAAAGCATAAAACAATGTTTCTGAGTCACTTTCATATAAAGTTATCAGTGGGACGTTATAAGAAAGGATGATGATAAGAATGAAGAAAATTGATGCTGGTAGTGATAAAAAATGACCTAAGTAAACTAAGAACAGCTCATATTTCTCACTTGATAGACTAGGACCAGTAAAATAAAAGTTATGTTTTAAAATGTTTCTAATTCAGTCTTTAAAATAACATTATTATTTTGTGTATATGGCATTGCTGTTTCATTCTAAAAGTGTATGAACATGTTTACCAGCATTTTTTTCAGTAACTGAACCTAAAATTTTAATATACAGCATTTCTACATTAAAATACAATCTTCAGTAGCGAATGAAACTGAGAATACAAAGCAGCTGTGGCAAAAATATGGTGTGCAGGCTTCTGGTACTACCAGCTGTATGCAATTCGTACTGTATTTCTGAAATCTCATTAATATGTTTTAAGAAGTTTCACTTTCACTTGCTTAAGTCATTTGCTCGCTGTGACAGTTCATCATTCACTGCATGTTTAAAGCTTGCTGCGTGTTTTGTTTTGGGTTTTTATCAACTGAAACAGTTTTTTCTTTGCACCTCACCAACCTCTCTGCTGAATTACTTGATAAAAAAGGCAGTTGAAAGTTGACCAGTCCAATGTTACAGTGATGGCTCTTTTAAACAGGTACCTCTAAAACTGCTTAAACGCACTCTGGGCTCGAAATACTTATTGTAGTGCCATTGTGTTTGTGAACAGTTCACTTTCTGTAAAACAAATTATAAATTAATCAAGGGGTTGCATACTAGTTCACTCTTGTCCTGCTAAAAAGGAGTGTAGACACATTTAGATGTAATAGTATTTGAAATACTGTATTAGTTATCTAGTTAGTTTAAGTACTTTTCAGTCGTTTTATCCATTAGACATTTTTTATGAACTGTTTACTCTCTCTGTATGACTGTATTGTGCAGGACAGGGATGGCATTAATTGTGATAAATAGCATTCTGCTATGCATATTATGTACAAATGGAATTGCACACACACTTAATATAGAGAATTACAGGAGAAGAAAATGTAATAGCTAGAAAATCTCTGCTTCAGCATATGGTAGTGAAAGACAATCTCATTGGCAAAAAAAGAGACAATCTGAAATTCATAATATTTTTGTCAGGGGTCTTCACTGATCCTGATCCAGAATGGTCCTCGGAAATGTACCTGTTGGAAGTCGTAACTGTAGGGGGGTGGAAGGGCAATGGTCATGTAAATTGTGGTACTTAAATAATTCTCAATTATGTCTCCATTGTATCCTATGCCATTGGGGCGGGAGGCAGGGACTGTAAGTCTGTGTAAAGAGGATAGCTGCAGGTAGGTAAAAAATAATGACCAGTTATACTAAAACTTTTATTTGTCCATTAAGAATAATTAACTTTCATTAAATTAGGGTAAGGAATCTCCATCCTAGTCACCTAGAAGGCATCTCTCTTTTGAATTGCCAGCCATGCCTGTTTGTGTGGACCATGTCCATCACTTAAAATATTTTTCTGGTTTCCCATTGTTTCAGTTACAAATTGTATAATTTATTGCTTTTGTTACTACTTTATTAGTATTTTCATCTTCTCTATGGAAAACAGTTTACATTGCCCCAATTTTGGTTTTGCCTAAAGGATATATCTCCAGTTACTGAATATAGAATTTGAAGGACAGAACCGAGTAAAAAGGAAATGTATTTATTGTTTTATCTGAAAACACCTCACTGTTAGTTACCTCTTGATTTCAAATTAGTACTTCCAGGTTCTGAATTATAAAAGGATAGTTTTGAGCACGCTGTGTCTTCTTTTGCATTTTTTTAAATAAATAGCAAGAAATTGTGGCATCTAATACTGCTTCTTTAGGATAGTCGAGATTTAGGAATGCAGATTTTGAGTACTTGCATTTCTAAATACTACTAATGTTACGTCCAGATTTTACCCATCATGAAAGTATTGGAATTGGAACATCCTCTGAAGGGAATAACCTGATAGACTTGGTGATGATAAGAGAAGCCAAGGAAAAAGAGACTTCAAAAATACTTTTTTGCACCTTCTTAGTTTTATTTAGTCTGTACTGCTGAGAATCGAAAATTTGGGTTATGTTAGGGCCAAAGTGAGAGCAAATTATTTGATTTCATTTAAGATTTTCTGAGCTTTCTTCTCTATCCCCACATGCCTTTCCCAGCTTTGGCACTTCTCGTATATGAGTGTTCAGCAGAGGGGATGTTATAACAGATGACTCGTGGCTTTCTGGTCTCTGTTCCTGGTACTGGGAATCCTCCTGCGACTAAAATCTAGAAATTTATGATGCTTTAGCCTTTCCGCATGATATAAAAGGGTTAGGTCAAAATTGGAAACTTCAATCAGTTTTATATTGACTGTGGATTATGTTGCTCTCCTCCTTTCAAAAAAACAATAGGTAGGAATTTAAATGGAAGTCTTATGTTAATTTGGCCTTACGTTTATTTATTATAAGAGAGTATTAAAAGGAAAAAAATATTTTTTGGACAGACTTCAAAAAGTAGAGTTGTTACCTGTGGCATATGTGGGGTGTTTGCCTCCTTTGATGCAGTAGTGCAGGTGGACACCATGGAAGTCAGGTGTACTCCTCAGCCTAACTAAACCCTCTAATTGCAGTGAATCAAGAATCTGAAAAGGTTATACTTCGAGCAGTGGTCACCTAGCAACACTATTTTGTAACCAAACATGACACAAGCTTTTCCAGAAGTTTTTCTTCTTTCATTTAGATGGATTTATTGCATGGAATTATTTTATCTGCAAATACACTGTTTACTTAGTATTTGATACTCCTGTAATTTCTACAGGTGTAGTCTTGTTTAACCAGTTCTTGGCATGCTGCTTTGTTTCTTGTGGTTTGCTCCTTTTTACGGGGCCTGCAAGATGCCACACTCTGAAGCTACAGTAGTTCTGAAAGTCACTTTTTGGTCTTTATTGTTTTTAAGTATTTTTAATCTTGCTTTTAAAACATCACAACAAAAAAGTTGTGGGTTTTTTTTACGTATTCACACAATTTGAAATATGATGTCTTTTTCTGCAAATAGAACACTGTTTTTAAAATCTTCTAGGTGTTCTTCCACTCCCACAACCCCTGGCAAGAATAAAAATCATTTTTACACTTTTGTGTCAAATCAGAATTAAAACTGCAGAGTTCATTCTAATTGCACATAGAGAATATCAACTTTTAGGTGAAACATTTCCATACTTTTTTTTAAACAGCATCAAATACAGTAACAGCTGAAGTATTGGCCTTTTTTTAGTCATTATTAAAATAACAAGGTTTCAAACAGCTGTTCTTCAGAAGCAATGTATGTTTTCAGACCTCTGAGCTGTAAATCGTCTTTGCCAGCCTTTTAGTAATATACCATAGTTTGTAAACTTGGCAGTTATTTTATCTAAAATGCAGATCTGAATGGAACTCAGTTATGAATGAACTTCTATGTTGTAAAACTTGCATATTTGTATAGAAAGACTCTGATTTTAAATGAAGGGAGACTTCACATGGTGAAGGACTTTAATACAGATTAGGTACTTCAGTGTTTTAATTTGGCATAACCAGGTGTTTCTGAAGTGTTCCAGTATGCCTGCAGGCTGCAGATAAGTTAGCATGTAATTAGATGCTTTGGGACAAGAGATTATTCCAGTTGGTCTATAGAAATAATCTCTGCATGCTCTTTGTCACCCACAAATGTAGGTGTTCATCCTTTTCATTTTAGGCTAAGCCACCTTGAAATACCTTATACATATATTCTCTTAGATCAGTAATATGGTTCAACTGACATTCAGTAACTTGTTACTTCGAGGTTTCATATTCTGAACTTGTAACCAATGTTAGTCAACTGTAAACCATGTGAACTTTTAGAATAGGTAAGAGACAAAGACAGCACATTGAACTTTAAATACCTGAGAATTGTCTGTTCTATAACCTACATATTACACAAGCTTGAATAAGCCTCCTATTCCTACCCACGTACTTCTCCATCAAGTTGACATTACATGTTTTACCATATAAAAAGGAATGTGTGAACTGTTTTCTCTTTCTGGTTTAATATTTCCAAATAACCCATCTCATTCCAAACACGATTACCATCTGGTCTTTCTAATTGTGTAACCATGGAAATACTTGCGAAGTTAGTTGTCTGTGTATATTCCTAGTGAATCATCTTCTGACCAGCTTTGCCTGACTTGCGTTTTTCCTCACTTTATACACAGGCTGGTTTAGCAGGAGCTCCAGCCCGGGCTGTTTCAGCTGTAAAGAATATGAATCTGCCAGAGATCCCAAGAAATATTAATATTGGTGACATCAGTATAAAAGTGCCAAACCTGCCCTCTTTTAAATAACTCCAGGTAAAACCAAGGAAGAAATGTAATAAGAGATTTACCACATTATTGTTTACTAAATAAACAACATGTCTAACTTTTACTATTTGGATAAAACTCAAGGTACTTCATAGACGTAATTTGAAAAAAATCTGTGTGTGGAGTTGAATGTTGCTTTTGTCTTATTTGTCAAATTAAAGGAAGTGGGCATTTCCCATGTGATTTCTAAGTTACATTCCTGTGCCCTTGTAAGGCACTTCACTGTCTCTCGGCTGCTGCAATATTTGGGGAAAGTATCTAAGATGTTGTATAACCTATAATGCTGAGGTTTTGTATATTCACTAAGGTCTATAGTTAGTGCATTCCTTAACTACTTCTGCTGTTTGTCATGATTATTTGAGTCTTAAGTGCAAATGTTGCATGAAAACGTTGAACTCTTGTTTTCTTTAAATAAAATCATAGCAAACTAGACTTCTAAACACTGTTTGTCTGAGATCTGATCTTTGCAATAAATCATTTTATTTCCTATTCATGCAGCCAATTATATATACATACTGTTGTGGAAAGCATTAATGTTGTAGGTTAATCTCTGAAGGAGTTACACGGGGGTGCCATGTTGAACATAATGGCTATTTACATTCCCCACAAAATCTGTTCATTATTCTTCTGAAGGATAAAGTACCTTTACTGAAGATCTGATGACTTCTGTTTACATATACATGTTGAGAAGATACACAATCCGATACACTTGCCCTGGCAGTGTTATTATTACTGTGTGTGTTGTGAGAAAATACAGAACAGGCTGAGGAGATGGGGCAACTCAGAATTGTGAATGTGAGTGAAGCAACTAATGTGATAGAGAAGCACTCTATAAAGGTAAACGAGGATACTAGAGCCTCTGTGCCTGGTGACACTTGTGATTCTCTACTTAAAAGAATTATATTTATGAGATATTCAGTATTGTCCTGACCTCAGAAAATCTAAGTGCTTTCACCTTTGTGTAAGTTGCTCAGCAGTTAAACTCTTCTGTGATATAAAAAAAATAGAGGGGTAGTGATCAGGTTTTATAATCGTGCTGTTAGCACTGTGTGATGTACAAGTGTTTAAATGAATAATAAAAGTATCATTGGGATATTTAAAAATTCCTGTACAGTTTTCTTCCTCAAAAAAGTATGCAGTTAATACTATATATGAAAATACAATAAGATTGTATCAAGGATAACAAATTGCAGGACTAGTCTGAGAAGTCCTGTGTTGCTTCAGGAATTTGGATTTGATGTAAATCAAGCATTCTTATTCCTTTGAGTTGAATGTTAAGATATACCCGATAGGGTAAACTTGGAATCACATCACATTCTCTGTTTTATCCATATGATTGATGTTTTTTGAGAACCCTTGAGAGAGAAAAAGAAATTACTTTTGAAAGAAAACATTTCATACAAAACAAAGAATTTTAATGTATTTCTTAAGGGGGGTAAAAGAAAATTGATATATATTGTTCGTATTACATTTAATAAGTATCAAGTAATGCTATTTTATAAATGCTATTGAAAACATAATTGCCCTCGTCGTGCCTCTTCAAAAGAATGTTTATTCTTCCAAGTTAACTTTCAGAGTTTAAACTTTGAGGAAATTTCAGGTGAAGTTTTAAGTAAAAAAACTGCCACTTTCTCGTTTGCACAGAAGAAACTGAGAGGATGAAATGTGCAGCATTTTTTCCCTATGAAGCAGATTGCTCTTCAGAATTCCCAAGTTAGACAGCTTAGCTAGCACAAATCTGGAACTGTTATAATTTCACCTGTGTGTGCCAACTTTTGTTTTTCTGCTTAATGTGCAGACCATATGACATTCAGAGTAAGGGTGTTGAGGATTTTCCACATTGTTCCCCCTGTGTGAATTTAGTTAGTGCTGCTGCTGAAGAATAAATAAGAGATTTTGAAAGATTTGGTCCTATGACACATAAAGAATTCTTCTCACTGTTTGTGGAAGAGCTCACAATTTAAGAAATGCTTCGAAGTACTCATTTTTTGTCTTGCCTTTTTCCCTCTGATTCATCTTCAGATTTGTAAGCTTTTGTAGTTAAAGCATTTTTCATTCCTCAGAGAAAAATGTATTGTAGCTTTATTTCAACAGGGTTTTTTTCCAAATCCTTAGAGAAAATATGTCTGACATGTATCTTGACATGAAGCATATTTCAGATTAATTTCTCACCTCTTATCTGTCAATAGCTAAGCTTTCATTCATTTTAGTGAACTAGGCCGTAGCTCTTAACAATTACACATCTGTCTTACAGCTTAGTGGTTTTTTATCTTTGTAATTTGAATTACTGTTATTGACACTACCTTTCTCGTAACTGACAACACAGCTTCTGCCAGAAAGGATTTTTCTCTGGACAGCACTTCCATAGACACCAGACTTTTCAAGAAACTTCTCTGTTTGAGACTGGCCAGCAAATGATTAATGCAAGGCTGTGACTAATGACTGGAGCTTTCTTATTCAGAAAATCCTTGAATTCGAAGAAATTATTTGTCAGATTTTCACAGTAAAATTGCACTCCTTTCAGATATAAACTCGCTCTTTCACACAGGAAATGTACATAGAATCATAGAATGATAAAGGTTTGAAAAGACCTCTAAGATCATCCAGTCCAATCATCAGCCCAACACCACCATACCTGCTAAACCATGTCCCAAAGTGCCACATTTACAAGTTTTTTTCAACCTCCAGGGACAGAGACTACACCACTGCCCCAGACAGCCTCTGCCAGTGTTTCACCACTCTTTAAAGACGTTTTTCCTTATATCCTCTCTGGTGCAGCCTGAGCGCATTTCCTCTCATCCTAGCACTTGTGACTTGGGACAAGAGCCCTGCACTCCCCTTGCTACAACCTCCTTTCACGTAGCTGTGGAGAGCAAGATCTCCCTTCTGCCTCCTTTTCTCCAGACTAAACAAACCCAGGTCCCTCAGCTACTCCTCATAAGAGTTGTCAGCTGGTTTGGGTTAGCTTTCCAAGCTCTATGGTGCTCAGCCAAAGCTTCCTGCTTTTTAAAGAAAAATAACTATAGAAAAACCAAAATCACGCTAAATATATATATGTATTTTCTAAATAAAGAACTACATTCAGCAAGGATATCATGTAAAACTCCCAAGAAAGGGAAGAGGGGAAAGCAAAATGGGAAAAAGAACAAAAAAAGAACTAAAACAAAACAGGCATGCATAATTGTAAACCCCAGTAACTAACAAAGTAAAGAACTATCAAAATCTCACCACTTCCCTTGAGGAAAGCAGAACAGCTAAATCCGACCCAGCGTTCTCCCCCCACGTGTGGGCAGACAACAGCAGCTACTGCAGGCCTCAGCTCCAGACAGGACCAGCAGCAAGGAGCTCCTGCTCTCCAGCCTCCTGGAAGAAGAAGAGAGTGTATCCTCTTATCTACACCTTATTTATATGTCATGTTACTTTAAGGGAAAGTATTTAATACTTCTGTGGATTCTGACCTCTGTTGTTAAGAAAGACCTGTAAAGGCCATTTTTAAGGAAGATCTGGAAAATCTGAAAACCAGCCCACTACAACTCATTCTCCAGCCCATTCCCAACCTCATTCGCCTCCTCCGGACGTGCTTCAGCAGCTCAGTATCTTCCTTGTACTGAGGGGCCCAAAACTGAACCCAGTATTCAAGGTGCAGCCTCAGCAGTGCTTCATCTCATACAAAAAGCCCAAATGGCAATATTCTTTTGTTAAATAGAAAGAGATGTATGACAATGTGGGCTTCCCCAGGGTAACTGAACCTGTCCATTTGCCATCCCTTTGCCAATGGAGCACGTTTTGTTTACTGGGTGAGATGTTATCCCCTTACTATGCCACTGACACTGCCAGACCTTAAACTAAAACCAATCAGAGGAAGATGAGATATTTGATTGATGGAAATCATGAACTTGTGCAAAGCATTTGGCACTGTCTCACATGACATCCTTGTCTTTGAATTGGGGAGACATGGATTTGACAGATGGACTACTCAGTGGATAAAGAATTGGCTGGATGATTGCACTCACAGGGTTGTGGTCAGTGGCTCAATGACATAACGTCCAAGTAGAGGCTGGTGACGAGTGGCATTCCTCGGGGGTCGGTATTGGGACCGGTGTTGTTTAACGTCTTTGTTGGTAACATTGGCAGTGTGATTGAGAACACCCTGAGCAAGTTTGCTAGTGATGCCAAGCTGAGTAGTGCAATGGACATGCTGGAGGGAAGGGATGCCATCCAGAGGGACCTTGACAGGCTTGAAAGATGGGCCTGTGCAAACTTCAAGAAGTTCAAAAAGGCCAAGTAGAAGGTCCTGCTCCTGGTTTGGGGAAATCCCAAGCACAAATACAAACTGGGCAGAGAATGGATTGAGACTAAACCTGAGGAGAAGGACTTGAGGGTGCTGGTGTTTGAGAAACACAACATGAGTTGACTACATCAGTTGGCTGCTCGCAGCCCAGAAAGCCAATCATGTCCTAGGGTGCATTAAAAGAAGTGTGTCCAGCAGGGCAAGGTGGGTAATTCTGCATCTCTGCTCTGCTCTCATAATAGCTCATGTGGAGTCCTGTGTTCGTAGAATCATAGAATTTTCTGGTTGGAAAAGAACTTTGAAATCATCAAGTAAAACCACACCTATCCTCGCTAAACCATGTCCCTCAAAAACTCATCTACCCGTTTTTTAAACACCTCCAGGGATGGTGACTCAGCCACCTCCCTGGGCAGCTGTTCCAGTGCCTAACCACCCTTTCAGTAAAGAGATTCTTTCTGATATCCAGTCTGAACTTCCCCTGGTGCAACTTCTAGCCATTTCCTCTTGTCCTATCACCTGTCACTTGAGAGAAGAGATCAACGCTGGCCCTGCCACAGCCTCCTTTCAGGCAACAATGAGGTCACCCCTCAGCCTCCTCCAAGCTAAACAGCCCAGTTCCCTCAGCCCCTCCTCGTAGGACATGTTCTCCAGCACAGGAAGGACCTGAATCTGTTAAAGTGAGTCCAGAGGAGCCCTCCAGAGGAGGTCTGCGACAATGATGCAAGGGCTGGAACACTTCTCCCATGACAACAGGTTGAGAAAGTTGGGGAAAGTTGTTCAGGCTGGAGTAAAGAAGGCTCCAGGGAAACCTTACGGCAGCCTTCCAGTAACTAAAGGGGGCCTTCAAGAAAGCTGAAGAAGGACTTCTAGGGACATGTAGTGACAAGACAAAGGGTCGTGGCTTTAACCTGAAAGAGGGGAGATTTAGATGAGGAAGAAATTCTACACTTTGAGGGTGGGGAGG
The DNA here is from genome assembly GCA_033556795.1 of Tapera naevia. Classification (NCBI taxonomy): domain Eukaryota; kingdom Metazoa; phylum Chordata; class Aves; order Cuculiformes; family Neomorphidae; genus Tapera; species Tapera naevia. The sequence continues at coordinate 82,442 of JAUMJJ010000428.1, read as the reverse complement.
CCCTGGCCCAGGTTGCCCAGAAATGTTGTGGCTGCCCCTTCCGTGTAAGTGTTCAAGGCCAGGTTGCATGGGGCTTTAAGCACCTTGATCCAGTGGAAGGTGTCCCTGCCCGTGGGAGGTGTCCCTGCCTGTGGGAGGTGTCCCTGCTCGTGAGAGATGTCCCTGCCCATGGCAGGTGGGTTGGAAGTGGATGGGCATTAAAGTCCCTTTTGACCCAAACCATTCCATGATTCTGTGGAAATAGTGTTCCAACTCTTGACCTCCTAGGGCTTGCCCTGTGTTTGGAAGTTTTCCACGATGCTGATCTGCTCATATTTATCACCTTCATGAGAGTGACGTGCCTTTTGAATTCTTTTTCCTTTTTTACCAGTGTTCTCTTAGCTACTCCTTAGCATTTAAAATGAAAATAAACTGTGGGCTTTAAATGAATAAGTGCTTGATTATAAACTGAAATAGTTTTAATGTTTTTGTAAATGCAGAAAGAGCCCCTAAGCCTTAACATATATATGTGTATACATATATATATATATATGAAAGACACATGTCTTTTACAGTAGCTGTTAAGAAAAAGTCATCTTGACTCATTCTTTAGCTGCAGAAGCCAAGTAACTCATTTGCGATGCTCTGTCTCCCTGGGGCCTGCCTTTTAAGTGACATTCACCAGGTTGCCTGCATATATAAAGGAATCACTGAAAGCCTTTGCTCCTGACTCTGGGCATTTCTTAGAATTGCAAATGAAACATTATTAAACAGTAACTGAAACAATTTAGTACGTTAGGCATCTGAGACAACACCTCATTTGTTTTTTTCCTGTATTAGGTTTTATTTCCTGTTAGGTTTAGTGAAATCCTCTGGGGAGAAACCTTTACATGCAATAACAGAAATTTAATTGTAGTAAGTAGTATCTGTGCTACTTTTTGATAGTTCTTGATAAATCATGCACGGAGATAATTTTAAGAAGACTGTGAAATAACAATATGAATTAGTAACTCAGCCTTTAGGATGTCTGAACTAATCTCTTTTTCATGCACTTCCTCACATCTGTTTTTCTGTTGTCAGAAAGTCCCTGTATCACAGGTAGTTACTTGTCTCAGTGTTCCACGATAAATATTTTGCACATTTTTTTGTGTTCTGGTGATGCAGGTTGAAGTGCTCTCGGAAAACAAGCTGGAGGCTTGGGTGTAGTGCCTGTTCAGATTGACTGTCTTTAAACTGTGACTGTCTCATTAATTATACGTTTCAAATTTGGATATATTTATTGTAAAATTGACTAATGGGGAGAAGATGAATCCTGATTAGCCTGTGAGAGCAACTGCTATTCTGGCAAATGACTTTTGTATCCTTTGGAAGAAAAATTACTTTCTGGGATACAGACTCCCTCTTGACTATAGACAAAAAAAAGATGTTGGAAGCATTTTGTTTTTGGAAGCCAAAGCCTTCACATGATTTTCTTCCTTCTTGTAAGATTGTTTCTAAACACACAGAGAAAGGGCAGAAAGGACAGAAGTTCCACAGAGTGAGTGGACATAACCAGCTGCCTACATAAACTTGAAAAGGCAGCTTGTCTTCCAACTGCAGCAGGGTATCACAGAATCACAGTGTCATAAGGTTGGAAGGGACCTCTGAGATCATCAAGCCCAACCTATAACCCAACGCTAACACCAACACTAACACCAACCATCATCTAAACCATGGCACTCAGTGCCTCATCCAGTCTCCCCTTAAACACCTCCAGGGTTGGCGACTCCACCCCCTCCCTGGGCAGCCCATTCCAATGACCAATCACCCTTTCAGGGAAGAACTTTTTCCTAACATCAAGCCTAAACTTTCCCTGACGAAGCTTAAGTCCATGCCCTCTAGTTCTGTCACTGGTCACCCAAGAGACGAGACGAATCCCTGCCCAACTACAACCTCCTTTTAGGGAGTTGTAGAGAGCAATGAGGTCTCCCCTGAGCCTCCTCTTCTTTAGACTAAACAGCCCCAACTCCCTCAGTCGCTCCTCGTAGGGCTTGTGCTCCAGCCCCTTCACCATCTTCGTTGCCCTCCTCTGAACACATTCCAGTATCCTAACATCTTTCCCAAACTGGGGGGCCCAGAACTGTACACAATATTCAAGATGAGGCCTGACCAGTGCCGAGTACAGGGGGACAATGAGTGCTGCTGAAAAATATCTTTTGACTCTTTTTGCTAGAAGTATCTCATGTTAGAATCAGCTGAGAATACTGTCTACTTGGATGCTGTGTCAGTGTGCTCCCCTGTCCTCCCTGAATAGTGAAGCATTGTTCTCTGTAAGTGGGAAGAGGGAATGTTTTAAACATTGGAAGGGTATACAGAATTCCTCCTCTTAAAGAGAGGTTGTTGCTCAGATTTATTCTGCTTGACCAGAATGGGTGGAGGAAAGAGTCACTTGTTGCAAGGGAGAAACAGTTTTAATCCAGAAGCTCAAACTGATGCTACCTTCCTGTGAGCACATTTGACCTTTTCTTTCTAGTGGCACATCCTAATAAATGCTAAAATTAGTCCTGAGTTTTATTTAGGCCTATGCTGACAGCCAACTGCTAAAGTTGTAAAGGTTACCTCATAAAGCTCCTTGATACTGGATATAGTGCATACAGGGCATAAAATACTGAAGGAACTGGAAATAAAAATGTCACAGATCAAATAGTTGTGTGTTTATAACTGTTAAAGAAAAGCAGAGCCTAAATCTTGTACAAAATGTATTTCTCAATTTCCAAACAGTATTCGTTATTTTAGCAGGAGCAAGGAAAGCAGTGCAATGCTGCCAAAACTGACTAAAGGTGAACAGTTCATTTCACCAGAAAAAAAGTCTTTTATTATTTACTTTTATGATTATCATAACAATTTGTAAATATCTTTTCCTATCTTCGTATAAGGAAATGATCTGTCCTTGCTATTTTTGGTGTTCACTGTTTACTCCAAAATACTGAGTGAGCTCGGGTCATGATATTACCTTTATTCCATGGGTGGAAACGTAAAGGTAATCACATTGCAATATCAGCCTACCAGCCAGACTTCGTATCTGCAAAAGTTTTGGCTCTGTGATACATTAGAAATCCTGCAACAGTGCAGTCTGACTGAGTTGAAACTGAAGGTGGAGTCATCCTTTCTTTGCACACACTGAGTATACCTGTGACTGGAGTGTGAGGGGCATTTGAGTTGATCTGTCATCCATCCCATAAGGCAGAGTGAGAGGCACACTTGTACCCTGTTCCACTGCTTTCCTTCCCAGTTTGGCTCTTCTGAACCTCAGCAGCACACACAGGCTCCAGGTGTCACTTTCTAGGTTGGCTCCACTGTCCAGCCGCCAACAGGACTGCACCAGGAGTGGAGCAAACCCCCCTCTTGGTGGTTGGAAGGGACATTTACAGGTTGTCTTGTCCAACCCCCCTGAAGGAGCAGGGACATATTTAACTCAATCAGGTTGCTCGGAGCCCCATCCAACCTGGCCTTGAATGTTTCCAGGGGTGGGCCCCCCACTACCTTCCTAGGCAACCTGGGCCAGTGCTTTACCACCCTCAGTGTAAGAAATTTCTTCCTTACATCCAGTCTAAATCTCCCCTCCCTTAGTTTAAAACCATTAGTCCTTGTGCTGTCACAACAGGCCTTGCTAAAAAGTCCCTCGCCAGCTTTCCTGCAGCCCCTTTCAGTACTGGGTGCCTGCTCTAAGGTCTCCCCGAAGGCTTCTCTTCTCCAGGCTGAGCAACCCCAACTCTTCAGTCTGTCCTTGTTCGGAAGGTGCTCCATCCCAGGAAACACATACAGATACCTTCAGCAAAGTCCAGCAGGGCATATCCTGGCTGCCATACCTCTGCAAGGTTTTCTGCCCTCATTCAAGATACAATTACCCTGGCAATATATAGAATATGTTGCTATATAGAAATATTTTAACAGAGACATCTGCATCCTGGCTCAGGTTCCCTCACTTGCTTAAAAACAAAGGAAGTTAAACGTTGGTTAGGGACAAGTACTTGTATAGACTTGCAAGCTGGAGTCATGGTGCAGACAAAGGAGAGACAAAGTTAATATGAGAGCCTCTTCTCAGAGGGTAACGTGAGAGTTTGTAGTATAGGACTCGTTGTCTGAGGAAACCTCATGAGGTATTAGTGTTCTTCTAGGTAGTATGTGGCTACAGAAGGGGCCTGAATTGCAGCTTTCCAGCAAGAGGTTCTGTTGCTGAGATGATCTTCAAGAAAAAAAAAACAGGAACAGGTAGGAACAGCCAGAGAATTTTACAATTTAGTTACCCAGGAAATCTGTAGCAAGGTAAGAAATATTTAGTGTTCATCCTCTTCCTCCTGGCATCAGTGCAACAGATTACAAAAGCTTGAAAGTGTCACCCCATTAAATGAGCCCCCTTGGCTCCGGAAATTTCAGTTCCTAGGAATCTGTTATAGCTCATTTAAGTAGTTTTAATGCCACTGTAGTATCTTCGACATTTAAACTAGATATTAATTTACTAATGATCATATCCAGGCATTGTGGGTTAGCACAACACAAATTATAGCTGTCTGAGCTGTGCCCCCTCCCAGCTTCTTGTGCAGTTCCCAGCCTGCTCACTGACAGGGCAGGGTAGGAAAAGGCCTTGACGCTCTGTAAGCACTACTTAGCAGCAACTGAAACGTGGAGTGCTGTCAATACTGCTTTGGTTGCAAATCTGGAACATAGCACCATGTGAGTTACTGTGGAGAAAATTAACTCTACCCCAACGAGTCCCAATAAAGTAGTAAGACTGGTAGTAGGATGAGGGAAGAGAAGATGATAAGGCAGTAACTAGTGAGTTACATCAATGAGTTTTGCATCATGGTTAAAGTCTTTATTTTATAGAATTATAGAATCATAGAATCATTAACGTTGGAAAAGACCTTGAAGATCGTCCAGTCCAAATATCAGCCCAAAACCACCGGCACCATGTCCTGAAGCGCCACATCTACATGTTTTTGAACACCTCCAGGGATGGTGACTTCACCATTGCCCTGGGCAGCCTCTGCTGGTACTTCTCCACTCTTTCGGTAAGGAAATTTGCCCAGTCATTCAATCTATTGGATATTAGATGGGGTGTTTCAAGTTAGGGAGAAGAGTAAAGAAAAGCAATCCATCTCCAGAAGACATGCTGGCAGTGGCATTCCCCTTACTTAGTCTTTTAATTAGGTTTAAACATTGTGCCAAAGGTACTGTGGTTTCAGTGACTAATGACTAAACAAAGACCTGTTTAGTACATAGAGGCCAGTGCAAAAATATAATATGTTTTTGTGTTGTCCCCAATTTAATTATTACATCATGTTTTTCCTTTGCCTTAACAAAATTGTTTGCTTTTCCCCTCCCTAGAGTTTCTGTCTTTCATTATTTAAAAAAAAAAACCCTTCCATCTGAGTTTTCATAGAGATCTTATTCTTTTTTTTTAAAGTTTTAATGGGTGAGAGTTTGAGGGAGGTCATTTGAGTGGTTTATAGGTGGTATGAGGGACAGCTAGGGCTTGCAATTTCATATTTAGGCACAGCACACATGAAGAGCTGCAGACGCCCAGTTTGGCTGAAGTGGCTACTTTAACTCCAGTTTTTCTGCATAAGGGGACATTTATCTTCTTTGCTTGGAATCAGACAACAGTCTGTTTTGAAAAATTCATTAATATAATCCATTCAGAAACTTTGAGATGGGAGTTGAAACTGGAAAAGGGAATATCTTGGCAAGGAGAAAATGGGATTTGAGGACAGTTTGGGAAAAACACTTTAGGAGAAAGGTGATAGAGAATGTCATGGGGAACACCGACACACATGAAGAAATTTCTGAAGGAAAAACAGAAAGATGACTCACTAAGAATAAAGATGCTACTAGAAAACTGCTGCATAGGGTGAAGGGTGCTGGGGGGCCTGGCAGATGAGAAAATCTGGAAGATATGTGACTTTCATGCAGAGCTGTTTGACTGAATACAAAATATGGATACTACCAAGCCACAGGGAAGAACTATGAGGCATATGCCATTTAACTGTAAATTTGTACTAAAACAATGGTCTAATAAAAACAGCACAGCTTTTACGTATTTACTCCAAGGTCAAGCAGTTTTATCGCTGGTTTTTTGGACCAAATATGCTGGTAAAACTCATGCAGATTCTCTAGAGTGAATAAAATTGACTTTATTCTGGAACAGTTACTATGCAAGCTAGAATTGTTTGGGTGGAGGGACTACCAGAGAGAGGAATGTGAGGCAAGGAAAGAATGTAGGATTTACTGCTGGTTCTTATGGAGCAAAATGGGATCAGAGACCTACTGGAATTTTGTTAACTTGTGAAATTTTTAAGCTAGTGTGCAGTAGTGGGCTCAGGAGGGAGATTAGATAAATAGATAGGTAAAAGTACAACAGTTTCTTTTCCTGTGAATTCTATAAACTCCTTTTCTAACCATGAAAGGTATTTTATCCAAGCTGAATAAATCATAGCCTTACTTACACAGCAGTTTTGCCAAGATGACTGCGCAGCATACACATGGTCTACTGCTATGTGGCAACTGAGGAATAATCACAACTGTCATAATTAAATACAATTTATCATGGTGTCTATGCAGTTTAAAACAGCACACACACCCCCAAGCAGATACCCACACAAAAATTCCAATTTAGATAACCTCTGTTCTGTTTCCTGTGTTGTCTTAATGAACAGAACCTTACAAAAGTCAAGCGGTCAGAAATTCAGAGTTGGAGCTGTCTAAAGTACAATTCTAATCTGAAAAACCATGTGCCCCTGATGAAGAAGTAATAGCCTGCAAAGTGTTGATCCATAAGAGGTTTAGAAGACTCATACTTGAATCCATATTTTAAAGTTTGGGTTTTGTTTGAATGTGTTTTCATTTTGGCCCCTTGAAAAGTATATTTTTTACATATTTTTGAGCTTAAGGTTGTTTCCAGATGTTTCCAGATCAGCTTACAAAGCAGTACAGTTCTTAATCTCACACACACAGAGCACAAATATGATGTGGCACAACCAGCAAAGATGTTGTGTTACTTCCTTCTGTAGCACGTACGTAATGACGTTATAATGTCCCTGTATAAAGAAGATTAAGTATTGTGACCTAAACTGTGATGATAGACTAATGCTGCTTAGTGATTGGCTCTGCTTGGGGAAAAGAAGAGAGACAAGCACATTGTTCTTCAAGAGGCTGACAGGCTTCAGGTACACAATCATATCCTGTAATTTACACTCTACTATGATTCACTGATTTAATTAGAAACACATTGTGTTTATTTGTATTCCTGAAGCTAATGAGCTTAACTTACTATTCCTTTAGGAATATTGAAATCCATCTTGTGTTTCAGTGGATCACAGAAGCTGGCTTTTTCATGCTCAACATCATTGTTTATTTAGAAATGTCGTAATTCCCTACCACATGGTAATTCCCAAATGGTCATAATTCTCAAACTCATAAAACAATGCAGAGCAGCTAGCTTGTTTGTCTTGGGAGAGAGGCATCAACTCATCAGGTTAGGAATTTTGCAAAATAAGGGGGTTTGAAAACAGTGATTAGTTGTGACCAGAGCTGATAGGAATCAGAGTTGATAGGAAATTTTGCCCAGGGTATTCACTGCATGTGATTTTTGCTTAAAACCAAAGGAGGTCCCAAAGCAGCACCTGTGCCTGGACTGCTGATGCCCTACGGTCAAATAGTACTTCCAATAACAAAGTGTTATTTTCTACTCTGAGCTTCTTTTCTCTGTTTCTTTGCAGGAAATCTTGAAGGATCTTAGTTCTCTCCCTGAAAGGAGCAGAAACAATTTTCAAAGTCTGAAAGGTTTGCAGACACTCCTTCCTAATCACTTAAAATACCACTTCTGGTAACTTAAGATACCATCTTTTTAAATTTTACTTGTAAAACTTAGTGAATACTTGCCAACTTGTATTCAATAAAGTTCAAAATTCAATGATGTTCAATTACACATTTTCCTAGTGAAATAGTATGGGAATTATGGTAAAATACTGCATCATGAAGACCTGGATCATGAGGAATTTAGTGGGGCTTAGCAAGACAGAATGTGTCAAATGTAGCTATTTTGAATGGCCAGTCTGAAACACATTTATGTAAGAAAGTCATGTGCAATAAATGGATTTTCACTATTAAATCCTGGCGATACGAAGCTTTACATCAACATTCAGTGCAGGGTTCTTTTCCTCCTTTGTATGTTAAAATTTAGAAAATAAAGGTGTTGTTCTTCAAGTTTTCCCTTTTCAGAGTTGTTTTCAGTGTTTGTGTTTGAGACTGGTTACGTTGGTTGTGAGTGCATTCCCTATTTTATAAATACGTGATCTTGAAATGCAGTACATTACAGGTCTTGCTTTAGTATAATACAACTACACCATAAAAACAGTTTGTTCCCCCAAGATCCAAACAAACAAAATATATTCTGTATTTACTTATGAGTTCAACCACAAGAAATTTTACCTACACTTAATTTGTATGCTTTTTTCTGCACTTGAAAACATACAAACTCAAACACATTAATCTACCATGTATTAAACCCATTAATTGTTTCAGTATGTAACATCTAAAACTAACACAAGTGGACCACTTTTAGTTTCTGTGTAATTCAATAGCAAATACCTAGTATTTTCCGAAGACAGAGAAGATTATTCACGTTGCAGTTAATGTTATGCTGGGAGAAAGATGCCTGTGTATATGGTTACCAATTTTTTGTTTATACTAAACATTATGTTTTTATATCATTCTTCATATCTTCAAACTTAATTTAGGTTATAAAGATTGTAGGGAAAATTACAAGCCAGAATCTTTATTGATTTTGCTGGTTCATATAATCTGCAAATTTTTCTTCCTTAGTCTTTTGTACTGTGGAAGAGTGAGATCAGGAAATCCAGAGCTCTGACCATAGAGAATGCAGGTTCCAAAAAAATCATGCCAGTTTTAACAAAATGCAGAGCTGAACTTTTCAGCAGTGCCAACCATTTGAGACGCCATGCAGAATCAGTGGGAGACACCACTCTGTATGGCCACACATTGGGAAGGAAACAAACCTGCAATTTACATTTCTTCAACTGAGCAGTAATGATCAAACCAGCTTCCTTGACATCCTTGGACTTCAGTGCATAGGAATGTGACAGGAACAACAGAAACTGAAATCCAGATCTTGCTATGAACCTCAATTATCTTTATTTAACTATTTATTTACCTAGACTAAGCAGTTACACAAGTTTCATAAAGGTCTTGAAAGTAGGACGGGGAGCTGAACCCCATGATCAAGTTTACCAATGTTGCTCCATGCATTTTTGTACTCTTTTGTATTCTTTTGGGACCTCTGTAATTCTGGAAGCCTCTTAGATATTACAGTTTGCACAAATTCCTCTAAAGTATGCAAGGATTAGTAAAGACTGGCAAAGAATGATCTAAACAAATCCGTCTGTCTCTCCAGGATAACCTCAATGACAAGCTCAGCATCATTTTGAAACCACGGGCCATATCAAACCACAAACCACAGCATTCCTAAGTGGTTGAAAATATGGCTGTGTGTTCAAAGACAAGAAGATCCATAAGGCTGTGTTTAAAAGGCATTTGCATGCCTAATTACTGCTGTAAGCCTAGCCTCTGATTTGGGTGGTTTTTTTTCCTAGGTAGGAGTTTCTACTTCTAAGCAGTAAAACCCTCAGAGAAGCAATGTACATAAAAGTTCTCTCACACAGCTGTAGGTGAATGTACTAACAAAATACTCTTAATAAAAGGAACTGCAGGTGTCCATCTACCTAGTTATGTGAATTGGCTTCCGGAGTTCAGAAAAACTAAAATGTTGAACAAATTTTAAAACAAAAGGACTGGAGTGCCTTTCTGGCTGCCTGGATTTTACAGCCCAGCTTCTTCTCCAGTGGGTTTGGAGAGCTGACTTTCTGAGAGTTTATCAACCAACACAGGTTAATGCATGGGAAGATAAACACTAGAGGTGCTGAGTAAAAAATAATGGTTAAATGTTAAAATAACTTCTGCCTGTGTCGGTGTGTCTTCCTCGGCATATCATGTGGTCAAGTATTTTCTTGTTAACCACTCAATGACAAGATGCCAAAATCCATACCACCGGAACAGATGATTCTGGGAGGTGCAGTATACCCTGAAACTGTTTGCTTTTCAGGTTTCACTGAGCACCACAGTCTTCTGACTTGGGATTTGGTTCATGGCCAAGCAGATTGGCAGTTGTGAAGGCAAAAGAAATATGCACTGTTTGGAGTGTCAAATAATGCATCAGATGTTGAGAGGGGTAAATGTGCACTAGTATTTCTAGTCTTAAATTAATCCAAATAAATTTAAAAGAATTTATTCCTGCTGCAATGAGAATGCAGACAGCTGCACAATATTCCCGGATTTCCTGTTTGGTAGAGGTAACTAAATGACTGCAAAAGGGACAATCTGTCTGGGATTTTTTAAGGGTAGAGAGGCAGTGACATGTTGCAACAAGGACATACTTCCAGTTGAAGCCTTCCTTATTTGGAACTTGTAAATGTATTTGTCTCCTCCTTTCCACAAAGCTGGACACATGTTCTGGAATTGGAATGATCATTACTCTCGTCCGGACAGCTTTGGCTGAGCTGCAGCACCCCATGACACCTTCATCTAATGCATAACAACTAGAAAAAGAGAACCTATATTACAATACAGTTCCTAAATATTTGCCCAGTTCAGAAGATGCTGTTAGAACAGTTATGTTCCATACACGTGCTGAAACATGATAAGTAAGCCAGAAGGGAGGACAAGTTATTCCATGACCAGCAGAACTAATCAAGAGTGGTTTCCTCCAGATCTGTGTGCTCTGTCACACAACACCTCTCCTTGCAATAAGCCAGTTTCCCTTCCATTGTCCTATGAGATTTACATCTCAGTAACTTGAGATGCTCCTGTGCTGCCTATGTTTCCAGTTCAGTGCTTGCCTCTGTGTTCTTGTCTTTTTTCCTCCTTGTGTTTCTTAACAGGGGAGGGGAGGAACACAAGCTAGAGCTAGGAATGAGCTAATGAGCCAGGCAGTGCCACATGCCAAGGGGTCAGCCAATGCATGTGAGATGAACGGCCCGCTAGCCCATGCCAAAGGGAATGGGAAATAGCTGTTCCTTCACCTTTGCCCTTAGTAAGAGTTTTATTTTCTCTCTCTATAGATATGTAACATCTAGGTACTTAAGTATGTTTGAAATGTCTAGTTTTGCCATGTTTGAAATGTCTAGTTTTGGCTGAAATTCATCAACGAGATCAAATGTGAGAAGAAAGAGAGACTGAAAAACCTTGGACAGGTATACTGATAGTAGTATTGAGAATATCTACCATTTAGCATTGATAAGCATAGCATAAGCTGTTTGAGACATTCAGATGGCTTGTAGCGATTAGAGGATAGAAATCCAGATACGTAAAAAAAAAATTGTATTCTACTACAGTCGGGTAATTCCACGGGTATGAAGTTTAGTAGAAAAGCCAATAGGCTGCCCTCTCATGCCGTTGTGCTGGAGGTTTAATTTGTGACTTAGTAAGTGGACTCAGTGTCTGCTTTTAGTTCTGTAGACTTTTCTCCCATTCTCTGTAATTTTTGCTGTCAGTATGGATCTTCATGTAAGAAAATGGCTTATCTGAAGACCTTTCTACTGTTTCTGGCTAGGATTTAGAATTTGACTCCTATGTTTTAACATAATCTACACCACTGTAAGTGATGTAACTATTCCACCACCATGTAATGGAATGATAAAAATAACTAATGAAAAATTCAAAATTACACATACATTTCTTACAGTTAAAAAAATAACTTTTAAAAATTACTGTTACAAGAGTTACAGATAAAATGTATTTCTGAGTCAGTCACTTGTTCATGACAATGTTACTTAATAGACAGCTCTTTACCATCAAAGGAGTTCAAAATTACAGAGAATTAAGTATCTATCTATCTATCTATCTATCTATCTATCTATCTATCTATCTATCTATCTATCTATCTATCTATTTCTTGTGGAGAGAATTAAGCACCTATTTCAACTAAGATACTCCATTAGTTTGCTGAGTAAGACTACAGCAAAATCTATTACTCTGTACAGGTGAAAAATTCTGTGCTTTTTCTAATGCACAAAACCTCTGTTTTCTGCTCTTTTCTTCCCTTTTGTATGAGATACTTTATGTCTGGCAAATGAATGGATCATCCATGTCCATTGTGCCGTTTTAGTAGCCTTTCATATAATACTTGTTGCCTCTACTTATTATCTCAACTTACCCGCCTGGAGAGAAGAAACCACTTGCTCTGCCTGGGTCAGAGTAGGTTCTACCTTAACACATGACATTACTTCTTGATAAGATCTCATACTAGTTTTCTCATTCATGCATGACAGAGTGCCAGATCACTCATCAGTCTGAGGATCTGGGCTGTCTGGTTGTGCCAGAGTGTCTCCTGCCTCTCTTCTCCAGTCTAGAGACGCTATAGGTTAGCAATCCATTAAAAAAATGCAAGGGTAGTATAAACCACAAGAAATAAAGGAAATGAAAAGGGGCTCCTGAGAGAGCCAGGTGCAGAGACAGGTGCAGTAGAGAAAGGGTAATTCAAGACAATAACCTTGCTACTCTTCAGTTTTTTATGGGACCTGGAACACATAGCTATGCCTCCAAACAGTATCTCTGCCCTTCCATGAACCCAGAGTGTAGAAAAGAGTTGCTGGCCTGTGAAATGAAGCGTATCCTATAACTGTACAACTTAACTCTGTTTGGAGGGTGTTGGCTTTGTTGGCTATTGAATAACAATAGCATAATATAAATTTTGGACTAAGCTTTCTCTGCAAGATGCTATTCCTGTGATTTGCTGTCTGCAAAACCTCCTGCTGCCCTCGACAACAGCCTTACTCTCTACTATCAAACCCAGATGAATTAATTGTGGGGTCACTGAATCCAAAGGGACCTGTTGTCTTTCCTGGTATTGCAGCTGAACAAGTGTGATGGTTAGTGAGGCCTTGGCACAGGTTGCCCAGGGAAGCTGTGGATGTACCCTCCCTGGAGGTGTTCAAGGCCAGGTTGAATGGGGCTTTGAGCCTCCAGTGGGAAGTGTCCCAGCCCATGGCAAGGGGGTTGGAACTGGATGGGTTTTAAAGACCCTTCCAACCAAACTATTCTATGATGCTGTGATTACGTCAGCCATTTTACTGGAGCAAGTTTTAGGTGTTTTTCAGAATCTAGACGTTTTTCCCGTGACATCCATTTTAAGCAACACCAAGTTGACATTTAGAGACCCAAAGGCTGTGCCTTTTTTTGATTCTCCTGTGGCAGTATATGCTGTATAATCTTTCTAAGAAGTTTGGACTTGCAACTTGTTTGTTTAAATATGTCTAATAGTAGGGTAAAACACTCTCTGTTAACGGTCTAAGATGACAAATGCTAATATGAATATGTCTGGGACTAAGTGTCTCCAAACGTGGTAAAGTCAGAATTGTGTCTCCACTGACTGCTATGGTTTTTTATTACCATGTTCTGGGAAAGAGTTTGTGTCTGTTTCAGTGTATCCTGCCTCTTGATCAAAAGCAAAAGCTGACTGTGGCCTGTACATTGTGCAGAAGCCCTCCCAGTCATTCCATAAATTCTTTACATTTTTTCACAGGCAGATGGTTTACATTTTCTGTTCCCCATTACATCTGCATTGGCATGGACTCCTTTATCTTACAGTGGCTTCAATTAAAAAATAAACACCCATCCACTACATCATGTTTCTTCAGTTGAGCAAGATTCTGCAAAATGCTCTGTAAGCTTATTATCTTTCCCTTAGAAATCTTAGTATATAAATCTCTTTGACATGATGTTTTCATTGTAGGCTCTAGAACACTGTACAGTAAGTTAAGAATCAATGATAATTTATGTGGGATTCCTGCAGTACTTCCCAGACAAAGACCTCAAATGCAGAGGACAGTATTTTTCTTGACTTTTCTGGGCTCAGGGGAAATAGCAATATTGTTGTGGCTGAGAAAAAGGTGATTCAGTTCCTTTCCCGTCTGTTCCTCTGAGAATGCTTTCTGTGTTTTGATGTTAATATAACTGGCAATTGTCATCTTCACCCAGTTGGTTGTAACCCCCGTGCAAATCACTAATTTGTTAATTCAACAGAGTCTAAACACAAAGTTTAGGAGGCAGAGTCATATGACTTGCATTAATATGGCTTTATCCGGATATTCTTGATAAGAATTCAATTTTCTTACAATAACCCAGGTTTTGGTCTGGCTTGTCCGCTCTCAAACGTCTAGATTTTAAGTGGGAAGAGTATGGTAATGCCATATAGTCATTCAGAGAGTATCACAAAATGGACATTGACAATATTTACATGGATTGTATAAAAGCAAATGATTCATTAAATATGAGTGGAAAGGGCAATAATTAATACTTCTTCCTCTCTCTGGATTTCCTCTTCAAGGAAATCCTCTTTCCTGTTGCTGTCATAGACCATAAAATTGGCTCAGCACAGGAGGGGGTGAACAGCTGCACGGGGGCAGGAATAAATAGGCAAGACTGGAAACTTTGAAAACAATGTTGCCACTAAAGATGTGTGAGATGAAATTGCATCCGCCTTAATACTGCAGAGCCGAGGATTTACTGATGTAGTAGAGGTCACACAGTGACATCTACTTGACATCATTGCTTGTATGTATCACATCTCCAGAAAAGACAATAATACAAAGAAAATTATTGTATAAAATTTAAATGTGAACAATTTAAAACACAGTTTAAAATGAAAATAGTTTTGAAATTATACAGTCCACTACTTTTGAAATGTTTTAACTTGTATTAATTCATTTCCGTATTTTTCATTGAATATAATATTTTCTGTTTGCTGCTAAAGGTATACACATATTCTACCACTGCTTTGTTAGAAAGATTTGCCTCAGGAGGTCTGATAACTAACAGCTGTACCTACAGACTTATGTCTACATTTGGCAAGAGTTAAGCTAAGGATTCAACTTTGAGCATGACACCTCGATTTTGATAGGCTTTTGAAGAGTAAGCAAAGAAAAAGTAGAATGAAAATAAATAAATAAATAGAAGAAAAAACACAGTACAAATATACCAGAAACAAGCCCCTAGCATTGTTTTGCTGCTTAATATTTGGTACTTACCTCTTTTGCTGGAATGTAGCCATCTCTCCACTTGCACAACTTTTCTTCATTTCAACAGATGATCACAGTGCATTGCATGGTCAAGATCTGATTCCTGAGATTATTGGAGAGGGTGGCCCTTACTGTATGATAGGATTCTTAGTTAGATCATTTTATGCTGCTGCAGTCATTTTGTTGTGGTAATCAGTTTTTATACAGAAGAGAAAAAGTAAGATATTTTTGGAAGCAACCACAAAGACTTTCTAGGTTACCTGGAAAGGAGCATTTTTAAGCATAAAACATGTATCATTAAACCCTTACTAATTTTTCTTTTTTTTTAGGTAATTATTTTTCTACCTGTATGTTCTGGTTTAAGCTAAAGTAGAATTGCTTTTTCTGATTTCAGCTAAGTAACCGCATTTTCTGAACATTAACTGCATGTTTTTCAGGCAGTGTTTCTCATTAGAAGTAATAACACACTTCAGGGAGGGGCAGAGAGGACAGGTGACCCCAAACTGACCAACAGAGGATCCCATACCATATATGTCAGACTCAGGATAAAACTGAGGGATCACGAAGGTCAAGTTCGTTTCTTCAATAACCGACAGCCAGTCTGTCTTTTTGCCCCTGATCACAGATATGTGTGTTCCTGAATCCAGTTCCTGAGTCCAGCTGCCTGCTAAATTTTCCCATGCCTACTCTACAGCATCTTGGAGGGGGTGGTGAGAGTGGTGACACAATTTCATATATTTGTATATAATTATAATTATTATTATTTCATTAAAGCTGTTTTAAGCTTAGTTTCCAAATCACAATTCTTTTCCTCTCGTTTTCCCTTTCCCTGAGGTTGGGACTTAAGGGAATTAGGAGCCCAGCTGCTCAGTTTTTGTTGCCAAATTGGTCTGGGCCAGGGCTTAACCGTGACAACATACTAAAACGTAGCATAGATAAGTGAGCAGATGTTCAGAATTCCCTCTGTCTTTTTCTTAATGCTCCTTTTTGAAATCTGTTGTTCCAGTTCTCTGATTGTTTGGACCATTCATGGAATTTTTGGGTTTAACCTAAAAATTACAACAGTGTTGTCTTGCTGCTTGTCTGCCTGTTTCTTTTGCACTTACAAACACACCTTGCTTACAGAATTTGCAGTACAGAATAGGAGAATATTTAAATGTCTGTAACCAGCTCTGTCTGTACACATACAATGTTTTCCTTATGAATAATCAAATGTGTGCAAAAGATGTGGCATTTTGTAAAGGTATCCTGAGATAGATTTCAGCACCAGCCACTAAAAAAGTAATAATGGATTTACACTTACAACAGTGCGATGCTAAACTTCTAAAAAAAGGGGTTCTCAGAAATTTTATGCTGTTTCAGTTGGCAATATCTATGATATTTCTCAATAAGAGATACATAGACACCTTCCTTTTACCTATGCAATTCATATTTTACAGTGCACTCATCCCATACTTCTTTCCAATTCCAAAGTTGTCACCCAGTGACAAATTTGTCAAGATACAACTTTCCCCTTCTGCTAATTTCAGGAAAGCTTCTTTGTTTGGTACAAGAGTCATGACAATGGCACGTGTTGGTGTTGTAAACCACTTTATCCACCACACCAGGCACCCTGAGGTTTCTGTATGTCGGGCATTTGTGTGTGATCAGATACTGTTTCTGTGGCAGGTTTGGTGGTAGATGAGAGAATAAGCTCGTTTTGGTTCCCAGATAATGTTGGATGCTTCATACCGCTGGTGATGGTCATTATTTCAAAACTGGACAGATCACAGTATCTCAATGTTGGAAAAGACCTCTGAGATCATCTAGTCCAACCTTGACCCAACACCAATACTTACTTGTCATTTAAACCATGGCACTAAGTGCCTCATCCAATCTGTCTTTAAACACCTCCAGGGATGACTCCGCCACCTCCCTAGGCAGTGCATTCCATTGGTGAATCACCCTTTCAGTGAAAGTTTTTTCCTAATATCAAACCTAAACCTCCCCTGATGAAGCTTGAGACCATGTCCTCTTGTTCTGTTACTGGTCACCTGAGAGAAGAGACCAACTTCTGCCTGCCTATAAACGCCTGTTAGGTAGTTGTAGTTAGAGATACTTGGATAGTAAAGATTTTGAGCTGCTTTTTGGTATTGGATGTATAAGCAACACTCCAATAAGAGTTCAGGCAAGAAAAAACTGTTGGTTGTGCAATTAGAAGATGTCTCCTTGATGAACTATTGTCTTGGCCCTATCTTCCCTATGCTGTGGTAGCAATTGACCCATTAAGCTGTGAAGTGCTGGGGAAGTGGGGAACCTACACTATACAGCCCTCTCTGATAGTAGCAAGAGATACAGCATAGCAACAGAGATGGCAATAACAATAAACACAGTTTTTGGGCAACAGTCAGCTTGGTTGCAGTTTCAGAACAGCCATAATTTTAAAATGAAATCTCTGCTCCCCATGGTGAAGCCTTCAGTTATTGCCTATTATGATCGCACCACTTTGTTAAGGGATGACACAATGAGTTTGGGGAGAGTACTGAGATAACTCTTGGGATGAACTCCAATCTTCATTATTTCTGCTACACATGGCCCACAACAAGGAAACATTAAGATATTTGGAGTGACCACAGAGTGTCATTTTATGAGACAATAAGCTATGTTTACACGACTGAAGTATCAGCTACTTGAGTGAAGGAGAAGAAGTAAGTGGTATAAGAAAAGTGGCCTGCTTGCAGGGATTTGTCTCACTTACATTTTTTTTACACAATTTTATTAACAAAATTTTCAAAATATTATCTGTTTGAGAAGTAAAAAATGTAAAAGTGAATATATGTAGTTGTTCTTTTCAGAGACAAAGTCCTATATAGCTGCATTTGGTCCAAGAAGTCTGTTTGGGATATTTCCCTTAATATTCTTTAGAAAAATCGCTCATTTTCTGTGTAGATTCTCTAGCAATAGAGTTGATTCCATAGTGCACTCACAGAATGTGAACAGAGGGTAGTAAAGAAAATAAGAATGGAATAAATCACTATAACTTGGTGTGTATTACAATTCAAACAGAATTATTTAAGGGAAACTTAAATACCAAGCTGAAAGAAAGTGACATATTTCAGGAGAGGTAGCTCTTGAAAGGGTAATGGAAGAGTAAGATGTGGGCAGATCTTTCTTTGGAAGGCATATTGTCCACGTTGCTTTTTCCATTTGATGTCTTTCTGGCCCAGAGAAGCAGTGGTTAAATACTGTGCACCCATGTAATGCCACATGAATTGCGCTGCTGTCTATACTTCTTTTCTGAGTACTCTGCGCTGACTCCCTGTCTCACAACAGTTTTTGGCCAGGGATTATGATCCAGAAACTTGCAGAAAGAACTCAGCTAGTGTGAGGTCTGCATTTTGCCCTTTGGACTCCCCAAATCGAAATGGAGACAAGATGTTAGCGTTCAGCATCTGAGTTTTCCATGCCTTTTGAAATGAGAGGGGAAAGATTATTATAAAGGGTTGGGTTCTAGCATACTCATTTGCATCCAAATGTAAGAAAGAAAATACAGCCTTAACAAAAAAAATATGAAAAGGGGAGGAAATTAGAGCCAGATTTTGCACAAGGGCCAAAGGCTGCACTTGGTGCCCTTACTGTTTTGCAAAGTCAGCCATTTGGGGAGTTGAAGAAAAGTCTTTAACGGCTACTCCACATTTTATGATGCCAGTAAACAAACCCAGAGAAAAGAAACTGGAGTTTTCTAGATTGTGGTTCAGAGATCATGTTATCTTGATTTTCAGCTCTCCGTATGAGTTTTGTGAATCCCAAAGATCTCACACAAACATAAAGCAAAGGATGCCTCCGAAGAGTCTGTAATGAGCTGTCTACCTAAACAAGTTCTCAGAGCCTATCCCCTGGGTTGGCAACACAGTGAAGTGAGCAGAGACAGAGTAGTGGACAAAAGGGATGAAGTAAACACAAAGTGATTGGTTTTGACCAGTGCTTTTTCATCCTTTACAAAATCCGTACTGTTCTTGCATAAAGAGCAGAAATTAACCTGGTGGAGTCAATGGGTTACATATGTCTAAATGAATATAACACAAGAAAGGTAATACTCTCTACTCAATGTAGGTGAGCTGTCTCAGCCTTTGCCTATGCAATGTTTGGAGTAAATGTTTGCTGAATTTGCTTTTATGTAATCCAGGTAAAATGACAGTGTTCCAACTACATGTTATGAGTCATTTTTCTTTGAAATATCTCTGCTTAGATCAAGATGCAGGGAAAGAAATAGCATCAGCAAACCATGAATGATGTTATTCTACACAGTGGTCTCCAAAAATTTGCTACAGAAGAAGGCTAGTACTGGTGCTCCTTTTTACCAGTCCTCGAATCACTTTCTTACCTTCCATGATTCAACATAAAATCATTCTTTTTTTTTTTTTTTATGCTTTCACTTTCCTTCTTACTCATTCTTCTGCATTTGGAAACACCCTCACTTATGGAAAAATACCCAAGGCTCAAGATAGCTATAAAACTCAAGATGTTGCTGAGATGTGAAGCCAGGTACTCTCTATGCTGATTTTCATTTTTGTGTGTCAACCACAATGGGGAAAAATATGTTTGCTGTGAAGTGTCTGTTTGTAAGCTCTGAGATACCACTAGCTGAAGTAGCGTACAGAATAATAGCCATCTGAAAGGTAACAGAGAACATCTTTATGTTACAGAAATAAACAGTTGAGGATTCACATTTTATTGGCACAGCCATTATTTTGAACACATGGTGAGCAAGGAAGTCATGCAACGAGGGAATGAGGGAATATTAAATGAGTAGATGGATTGAGGGTGTGCTTGAAAGGGGTAATCAAAACCAGGAGAGTGTGATATTTCGGAAAAGGAAAGACTACAGAGCACAGAATGTTCATCCTGGACATCATTTGGAACATCCATGAAACGAGCATGGAGTTGATAATAAAAGCAAAACTTGCATCAAAAGCTTCCAGTAGCTTCCCTTGAGGTCCCCAGAATAAAAGTTATTTTGAAATTCCTTTTTGTAAGTGAGCCCTTGATAATCCTTGTGTAGTTATGTTATACATCTGCTTGGGTTTTGATGTTTATATCTTTCTCAGGGTCAGCTTCGGGGGGTAGGATGTAGACCTTACAGGATCCAATTTTTAAGTCCTAGTTAAAATTACAGTGGTGATCATAGGGTTACTTCATTCCCATTGAGACTGACCCCAGAAAAGGAAACAGGACCTATTCATAATGTTAGGATGAGGAACTGAAAATGTGTACGTACATCCAATTGCTGTCCATTATTTTTCTTACACAAGGGGCCTTGCTTTTTTCACAGCATTAGAGCTCCTCTGGAAAATTCTTCATCCGTTTTGTTCATTTTGCTATCAACTTGTCTACATCTAGGCATTAGATGCTGCTGAGACAGGATGTGGTCCCCTCCTTTCCTCAAATCATAAGGAAATATATAATCTATACAGTGGTTTCTCCAGAACCAGATGTGACTTATTTAAGGGCAAGAGTGGTGTGTGATGCTGGCAAAAGGTCCTTGAAAAAGAAGGAGATCTAGTGGCATGCTGACGTTTAGAAATGGACCTGATGCTGAGTCAGTATGATATCAGAGCAGTAAAGGAAGTATTGTGAACCAAATTGATCCTTCAAAATACAAATGAAACCAATTTGGGACAGCTGTAGGAGAAGTGCGTTAAGGACTAAAGGTCATCAAAAACATGCCAAACATTTATCTCTCAAAGTAGCTTAAGTGTGTTATACAATTTCCCAGATGTCACTAGCTGACAATTTAGGACATGATTTGTGTGTGATAGGATCAGTCCATAGGAGAATGACAGATGGCTTATCTAGTTTGTCCCTGAACAATTTCTGTTTCTCCATGCTGAGTCCAACAATGCAGTTTTCTAAAACCTGTCTGACTGGCACACTGCATGAGGTCCAGTCACTACAGCAGATTATCCCAAAGGCTCACCAGGCAGCAGGGTGGGAAGAATCCTTCCTCAAAGTGGCTAGCACAAAAAACATGTTATACCCCAATATCAGCATCGAGCTCTTCATAGCCTGAACTTTTGAATGTTTTCTCAGAATGTGATTGATTTTTCCTTGGTGTTTGTTTTGGTTTATCTGTCTGCTAGGCTTTCCTCTCTCCTCGCCTCACAGACAGATCAGCTAATTTCAGAGTATGGCTAGAAGCCCACTTCTGTAGTTTGCTGACATCATTCTTTCTGCTTTCAGAACAAGCTAATAACATCTGTTGGATGCATTCAAACTTTCTCAGGTGAGCTTGCCTTCATCTTGGGTCACTTCTCTTTTTCTTTTTGATGGGGAAACTCTTCTTCTGTCAGCTCTGTAGCAGACATGAAGAATCTGGAATCCTCCTTTTTGTGTTATGTCTCAGAATTGACTAAATATGCACAGAAGTGGGGTTTTTTTTTTAATAACAGAAGGACCCATTCAAAGGCTGATCCACATCCTTTATTCTACTACGATCCTTTCTGCGCCAAAGATAGGCTCTAGTAATGGTATTGTTTTGCACACATTAATTTTAGGTGAAAATTTTATTCCTATCCTATTGTGAGTAAGGATACCTCATTTCCATGTCCTATTCTATGTCATGTTCTCTGTAGGAAACAAATCTGTACAAGAGTATAGGGTACATCTCCTCCCCAGGTCTATCCACACAAAAGATTTATGAATTATATTTTGTAATTTATGAATTTTGAAACACTTCCATCACTTCTGTCACATACAGGTTTTCTGGTGCCCCGTTGCATGCCACCAAGTAGAGAGATTTGCCAAAAAATATTGAAAATATTTGCCAGCCAACCACACAAGCTTCAGCAGAGCTCTTCTGCTTTTTTGTATGAATGAATCAGAGCATTTAGGGATCACATGAGAACAGATTTAGAATTTACAAGAGCAAACCTGGCAAGTATGAACAGAGAATGGTAATGGGATTGCAGGCTGCACAAAGACAAGAATGCTGAACAGCAGTGGCGCTCTGAGATACAAGAACAATTTGATAAAGAGTTAAACTGGAGACCTGTTTTATTCTATTTATAAATCAGGCTCAAGCCTTAGCATGTTTCCACCAAAAAAAAAGAAAGAGGCCTTGGAAAAACAGGTTCTCTAGAGCCTGTAGGGATACACAGAGGCCAGGCCAATTTGATCACAAGTTGACACTTAGCCACATTCTACAGTCAACCACAAGTTGGTTGGGTTGATCAAGATTTGGGTTTCATGAACTTTTTCAATAAGTATATCTTGCAAAATATAATCCCTAGATTCTGGGAATGAAGACTACTTGTAAGCTGTAAAGTTGTTGAAGGTGTATCTCTGCTAGCATGTGAATTCACACCAGTAGTGTTCAGTTGTTCTGTAGTCTGACTGGATTAATGAAGATTGTAATAGAAAAAAAATGTGAGAAAGAAATTGTTCTCAATTCTCAGTAATTTTGAGAAATTTGGCACATCACAAAATGTAGCAGTTTATAAGCTAAGAAGGCAGATTTAAAATGCATCTTTCAATAACTGAAGTATATATAAATGTATACATATATTTGATGATGATAATGAGCCTGTGGCGCTTGCTATAGATGTGCAATAATAATGCTCTGTTGCAGAGCTAACATTCATTAAAGAAAAAGTAGGCAAGCTTCCTAGAACAGTGAGGCAAGACAGGTTGAGATAAACAGAGAGGGTGGCCCAAAAGTAGTGGACCTGTGAGGCAAAGCAGTTGGTACAGAGGATCCAGTCCTCAAAGTGTGTGCATTTGCAGGGAGTTTAGAGGGAGTTAACTTTAGATTAGCTGCAGTATTCTGTATCTCACTCTTCCAATGCCCTGCACTGAATGATCATCAGTAGATGGAGTGCATGAGGTGCATCAGTAGACTGGTTTCAAAAGTCTGAGCATTGCCCACTGTTCTGGACAACAATGCTGGGTCCAACTGCCTAGTGCCGATAAAGACATTATTTCCAGCAGGAACCATCACTTCTCTCTTCAGGACAGGTTCAGATTATACTCACGAAAAATTTCTTCACTGAAACGGTCGTCAAGTACTGGCAGAGGCTGCCCAGGGAGGTGGTTGAGTCACCATCCCTAGAGGTGTTTAAAAGGTGAGTAGATGAGTTTCTGAGGGACGTGGTTTAGTAAGGGGACAGTTACAGTTGGACTTGATGATCTCTTTCCCTACCAGATGATTCTATGATTCCATGATCATCTTCACAGTAAGAGGACAGCAAGATGGACACTAAGGTTTTGCTTATTTCTCTTTCAGCTCCCTGTACAACTCTATAGCTGAACTAGGCTTTGTGAAGGATTTCCTGTACTTGGCTGTTGCAATCTCAGGCTTGCATACCATCCAAGAGCTGTACTTGTCAAAAAAACAGATGAAACAAGAGGAGACACATTAGTCCTTGGTCCAGCTCTGTTGGTCCATCTCCATGAGTGAGAAATAGTTTACAGCATCCTAACACAGATTAGCTTGCTATTCCCCCTAGAGAGTTGATAAATGTCAGTATGTCTAGCACTCATGGGATAAATGCCTCATTCCTGGTCCGTTTCAATGAAACTGACAGAAAAATATTGGGCATCTGAAAGTTTGTAAAACACTTAATAAACAAGGCAAACAACTTTGAAAATGCTGTCATTCATGATATTAAGGAATATCGACCTACTGACATTAATGCCTTTTTTAAAAAAAATCCACATATAAGTTATTGCTGGTCAAATATTTGTTTGCTTACTTTCATACAGTCTCATTAGGCACAAGTCTAAAAATATCAGCATATTTGGATAAAAGTAGATACCTATTTGAGTTGTTTTTAAGTGCAGTAACAATCAGAAAACATTAAACTTCACAAGAGAAAAAGCTAAATGCAATCCGAAACAAAGCTCCATGTGCTGCAGATGATTCACATGTTTACTCATCCATTTCTTATTAAATCCCTGATTTATTACCAAGATTTCATTCCAATTAAAAATGTGTTGTTATAGGGTTTTTTCCTTGCTAAGCAAATTGGTGAAAACGTGGTACACTTCTTCCTCAGTTGCAAAACTTGGTTTATCAGTCTTACTGATCGGCTATCACAGCTTAGAAGCCAACTGATTGAGTTACCAAATGATACAAAAAAGAATACTGATAAAATTGCAGCTTCATTATGGAGTGATTTTCATCTCCTTCTTATATTCTAGACAGTGGCTTTCGCATCTGTTGTGGTTATTTCTTGTTTACTTTCCACAGTGTTCTGTGGATCTCCTCCCGTTCCCTGGAGATGCTTTCCTTCCCTTCCAAGGGGGGGTGGCTCTCCCAGATATCACACCTTCAAACAAGGCTGCAAGACTCTCTTGCTCCTTTGAGCACTGTGAGCTGCCTAGAAGGAGTCTTCTTCAGCTCTGAACATAACTCTGCTCACTAAACACATCGACCACTTTGTTAACACCCAGTTTTATGGTTCACCACTACCTCGTTTTACCCAGACTGTGTCTGTCATGCTGTGGCCAGAGTGCCTGTCCTGGCTCAGGACCTCCTGAAGCTTCATAAATGTGTTGTTCAGACATCTGAACTCCACAAATAAGTTCAGTAGGATGGTGAACTGTAATATTTATAACAGAAGACAGTTATGAGTTCTGTACAGCATGAAAAATATTTTCCCATTTCAAACACGTGAGTGTGCTTGTTCTCACTACCAGGGAATCCACAGTTGAAGGCTGGTAAAAGCCTTCACGCCCCAGTCACTTTATAAATTATCTGTTGTAAAGTACTTGGGAGCAAAAGATGGTTAAACACCACTTCTTAAAATATTTATTGTCATCCATTTTGCTTTTATTGCACATATTTGAAGAAAGGAACAGGTTTGAATTCTCTGCTGCAAACAAGAGAAAATAAAGTACATTTTATGGATATGAACTGTAAACTTTAAAACACACTCTGCGCCATTAACAAGGGCAAGATTCTCATACGGTCTTCTTTACCTAGAGGCTTTTTACTGAGCAGTTCTGCTTGTTTTCACAGACGTGGAATAAAATGTCCTTGTAGCTTGGATTCTGCATGTGCCTAGTTCTAAGGGGATAAGTGGATGACCTTTGTTTTACTGAACAATGCTGACAGTGTACAAAAAATATTTAGAAAGCAGGGCACTGAAATCCTTCATGACTGTCTACAGTATCTGGCCTGTTTCCTTTGAATGCTGGTACACTTCCATCATTTCTTCTTCCCATCACCACCTCCTCCACTGTCTTTTTTTCCCTGATCTTTCTGAGAGCTCTTGATCACTCATCTTACTCAGTCTCCATAGTGTGTAGGCACTCCTGTGAGATGAAACAACCCTGTGGAATGACACAGCCAACTGCTTCCCAAACTTACAGTGGTAGTAAGAGGGAAAACATACTTTCCTTAACATGGGAAAGTATTTTCTGTGAAATCTTTTAAGTGACTTGAGCTGGTCATAGTTATTTCAGGGCAATTAGTTCATTTGGCTACAGGTCCAGTGACCTCCAAGAATTTTTTTGGAGATTGTTGTAAAGTCTTAATATAAGAGGAATACAATGGATGTTGCAAAACATGCCAGGAGAAAAGGGGCAAGCTGCTGATGTGCAAGATGAAGAGTAAAGGTATGTGAGACATGGTCAAGGACAGAAGATGAAAGGATGATGAGTTAAGTGGAAAGATTTCAGAGGTCTGAACTGAAGAAACAAAAACAGGTCCCAGGGGTCCCAGGGCATGGGTGGGGAAGAGTGAGATAAATGAGAACACAATGAGAAAAGAGACACAGAAAAAGAAACATACATGTCAAACAGCATCAAAGAAAACAGCAGAAGATGGGCCAGTGCCAGCAGACAGCCTGTTGGGAGGCTAATGGATAACAGCAGCAAAGGCACTGGGACAGGCAACAAGAGCAGAAGAGCCTGCACCGAGCAGGACAGGCTGGCAGAGGGGATCCCCGCCACTCTACAAGTGACAGGAAAACAACAGATTATGCTTTTCTGCTGGAAAGAGATTATGCTTTTTCAGTGTCTGAATACTCTTCCCCAGACTTGTAGAAGCCAGCCCTGAGGAAAGCAATTGCTATATTCTGTACAGGACCACAGAAAAGATATCTTTCTCAATTAACAAATAATAACATTTACTGTTAGGTCATTGAGGTAAATTTACTCTAGTTGGCTTAGCTTTAACTGTGACAACAAAACAGACCGTAATACTTAATCCAATTCTGCAAACAGAGCTATTTGTTGTTGTGCAAACTTCAAGGAAAAGGGAACTGATCTGTGCTCAAAACAATGGCAGGGAGGTGGAGGGGAAGTGAATTAAAAGAAAAAAAAAAGGAAAAGGAGGGGTAAAACTTTCTTGTAATTTAGATTAAAAACTTTTTAAGACAATTGCACGCAAGGGCCACAGGTCCTGGTTACTGCTCTTGTAAATGCATGGTTCGCTGTGATCTAAAAGAGGAGCTGCAACAGCAAAACCAACAGGCAAGTTTTACAAGGTGACAAAGGTTTTATTTTTCAATCCACCTTCAACTTGGCAAACCATTTAAATATGTAATTTAACTGGGAACACGGGATTAATGCCATTGATTGTAATGTGGCTAACAATGTTTGTATAGTGTAGTGATGCTTTTAACCTCAACTGAACTATGCAGGGAAGTGAGGCTCTAAACAAGGATAGACTAACAGAAACTCACTTTGTTCATTCATTTTTTTTATGTACCAAAGATGTTAAAGACTCAATGTTTTTCTCCCAGTTGTTTTCACATATAGATTTTCCTCAAGAGCCAATCTGCTTTACCCACAAAACTCTGCATACTCCAAGCAGCAAATCCCTATTTCTCATCCTCTCCCGTGCCATTCCTTATGATGGTGCCATTCCTTTATCAGGGAGTGCAGGGATAGGATGAAGGGGAATGGTTCTCTGAAAGAGGAGAGATTGAGATGAGATATCAGGAAGAAGGTTTTCCCTGTGAGGGTGGTGAGGCACTGGCGGAGGTTGCCCAGAGAAGTTGTGGCTGCCCCCTCCCTGGAGGCAAAGATAGATGGGGTTTTGAGCATCCTGATCCAGAAGGAGGCATCCCTGCCCACGGCAGAGGGGTTGTAACTGGATGGGCTTTGGGGTCCCCTCCTACCCAAACCATTCTATGATTCTATGTTTTAAGATTATAGTGGTTTTACACAACTGTCCTACTAATATTAGCTTAGCTCTCTAACACCAGCAATGAGGATGACATAGTGTAGGAGAGCTGCTGTTGCCTTCAGCACTGGGTTTCTTAGATAGGCTTTGAGCAGGGTCTGATAGCACAGCTATTAAAATGGCAACAGCCAAAATATCTTTCAAAAGAAAAGGGCCCCTGAAGAGCTGGCCTAGGGAACTGAGTTGAAAGCATTGCTGTGTTTTGTCAATGGATTTGTTCTGGACCCCTCAGTACAAGGAAGGACATTGAGGGGCTGAAGCATGCCCAGAGAAGAGCAAACGAGGCTGGTGAAGGGGCTGGAGAGCAAGTCCTAGAAGGAGCGCCTGAGGGAACTGCGGTGGTTTAGCTTAGAGAAGAGTAGGCTGAGGGGAGACCTTACCACTGTCTACAGCTGCCTGAAAGGAGGTTGCAGCAAGGTGAGTCTTGGTCTCTTCTCACAAGCGACAAATGATAGGATGAGAGGAAATGGCTTTAAGTTGCACCAGGGCAGGATCAGATTAGATATGAGGAAAAATCTCTTCACTGAAAGGCTGATCAGGCACTGACAGAGGCTGCCCTGGCAGGTGGTGGAGTCACCATACCTGTTTAACAGACGGGCAGATGAGATGCTCAGAGATCTGGTTTAGTTGGATGGTTGGACTCGATCTCAAAGATCTTTTCCAAACAAGCGACTCCATGATTCTATGATGATTTTGTGATTCTCTGTAGATTCTATGATTCTCTGTTGTTAAGAAACACCTCAGCTACAGCTGAAAAACATTAGCCTGTCTCTGAGGTCACTGAAAACAGTCCCGCCCTCATCCCTCACCGCCCCACCAGCACCAGTCTCCAGGCAGAGCGATGTGTCCTGACGGGTTGTACGTGGGGCGAAGGGCTGCAGCCCTGCTGGCCACGCTGCTGCTGGCCCTGCTGGCCACCCTGGTTGTCCTCGCTGCCCTCTACGGGCGCTGCCGGCAGGACGAGCTCAACTCACCCTTCTCACCATCCTCCTCCTCCTCGTCGGCCACCCCGCCGGGTTCCACTGCCGGCGGCTCCCGTCGCCGCTTGCCCGGACACCTGGTGCCGCTGCGGTACGACCTGGAGCTGTGGCCGAAGGTGCGGAGGAGCGAGGCGGGGCCGTTCGACTTCAGCGGGCGGGTGAACATCACAGTGCTGTGCTGGCAGGACACGGGCGAGGTGATGCTGCACAGCGTGGGGCTGCGCATCCGCGGGTCCTCTGTGTCCGGTCCCCTCTCCTCCCCCGGTGCCCTGTTCGAGCCTGGAGCCGCCACCTTGCACGGTCCCCTGTCCCGGTCCAGTCCCTTGTCCCATCATGGCGCTACCACTCTGCATGGTCCCTTATCCCAGCCCGATCCCTTGCCCCAGTCCGGTCCCCTGTCCCCTCTCGGAGCCACCACCGTGGAGGTAGCATCGCTGCGGGAGGATGAAGAGGAAGAGATGGTGGTGCTGGAGCTCCGCGGGCAGCTGCGAGCTGGGCACCAGTACGTGCTGCAGTTCAACTTTCAGGGACGGCTGGAGGAGGACCCCGAAGGGCTCTTCCTCACTCGCTACACGCACCAGAGACGGAGCAGGTAGGTGATGGAAGCAGCCCCGGGAGCCCCAGACCCTTCTATCCACGGTACTGTGATCATTCGTGGAGTGGGAGGCGTGGGATGCAGCTCTGGGAACCCCTCATCCCTCTACACACGGCACCAGTGTCACCAGCTCTGGGAGAAGCTGCATCTCCGTGGTGTGGGAGGCATCAGATGCAGCCCTGGGAATGCTGCATCCCTGCAACCACGGTACCAGGGTCACCCATGGTGTAGGAGTTGTTGGACACAGCTCCAGAAGATGCTGCATCTCCATGGCATGGAGGCATTGGATGCAACTCTGAGAACCCTGCACTCCTCTGCCCTTACCATGGATGTCTCCCGTGGAGTGGCAGGTATTTGATGCAGCTCTGGGTACCCCACACCTCTGTGTCCATGGTACTGGGGTCACCAGCTCTGGAAAGTGCTGCATATCCATGGCCTAGAGGTCTCCATGCAGCCCCAGATACCCTGCACCCCTACACTCATGGTATCCGGGCCACCTGTGGCATGGGAGGCATTGGACGCAGCTCCAGGAGATGCGATGTCTCTGTGATGTGGGAAGTGTTGGATGTAGCCTTGGGAACCCTGCACCCCTGCACCCACTGTACCCAGGTCACCCATGGCATGGGAGATGTTGGATGCAGCTTCAGGAGATGCTGCACCTTGGTGGTGTGGGAGGTAACCATGCAACCCCAGGAATTCTGCACCTCCCTGCCCACAAGACCAGGGTCACTTGTGGCATGGAGTCATAAGATGAATCTCAGGGTACCCCAAATACCTCTGCCCATGGTACTGAGGTCACCCACGGTGTGAGACGCATTGGACACATCTCCAGGAGTTGCTGTATCTTCTTGGCATAGAGGTGTCGGATGCAGCTGCAGGAACACTGCGTCCCTGCGTCCACGGCACTGGAGTTACCCATGCAGTGGGAGGTGTCCACCCACACTCCCTCTGCCCATGGTCCCAGGGGTTACTCATGGTGTGAGAGGTGTAGAATGCAGTTCTGAGAGATGTTACCTCTCTGCATCTCTCCACACGCAACATTTGCAGGTGGTATCAGGGCTGGATGGCACTTGCAGGAGCAGATCGTTGCCTTTGGTTGGCAAGAGTTGTTGTTGCTTGTTTATGGAGGCTGGCAAGAAGCTACTGCTCTGGTGTTAGTCTGGGGAGTCTTCTTGAGGGTCTATCAGACAGGGGGCAGTGGGAACAGCCAGTCTCAACTGGTAAAGCCATGTTTTCTGGACAATTTCATACCTCTCTGTGCCTTTGGCAGCGAGGGATCAGATGATGCCTGCAGCTGGTTTCTAAGGTGTAGGTGAGCCACAGACTGGTTCAGAGACTTCATCCTGGCCTCACACATTCCTGTGTGGCACTGGTAGCTCTTCACCTCCTCTACCTCTCTATAGGAAGCATACATTTATCTAGAATACGGGATTTTGGAGGAGTGTTTGGGCATGAGCATAGACATGCAGATTCATTGTGGAGAAGGATGGGTGGCTGCTTTGGACAGTTGGATTTTGTTGGTACTATTGCACACAAAGTTGTTTGGCTTTCATCAACCAACCAATGGCTTCCTTTTGAGGTGTTATTAGGATACTTTCCTGTTTATTTTCTTTCTATGCAGAGTCAATACTGAGGCAGCGTGAGCTTATCAAGCAGTTGACCACATAAAATGTATTTTCACCCTCAAAATAATGCTTTGTTTATCCTTTATTTTTGATTGGGAGTCTTCTCAAGGTGAATTGTATTATAAACACCTGGATGTGAAACTTTCTAAGGAAAAGTGAAGTTTGAGGTTATGATTCAAATAGTTCCAGCTAAAGACAAGTTTTTTAAAATCGGTGTTTAGAGGAGAGGCAGAAAAATTGCTTATTTTAATTTGATTTCATTTTGAATAATTAAAGTTGTAGTGAGATCGTGTAGTGAAAATTCAGAAGGGCTAAAGCCAAACTAGAACTTCAACTGGCCACTTTGGTCAAAGACAATAAAAAGAACTTCTTTAAACATATCAGCAGCAACAGCAGGACAAAGGAGACTCTTCCTCCCTTGCTGGATGCAGAAGGGACAGTAGCGATGAGGGATGAGGACAAGGCAGAGGTGCTCAACACCTTCTTTGCCTCAGTCTTTAACCCCAAGGAGGAATGCCGTAGGGATACTCAGCCCCCTTAACCAGAAGATAATGGGAATGAAGCTCCAGCTGTTTGGGAGGACTTGGTTAGAGACCTGCTTGGCCAATTAGACATACACAAATCCATAGGGCCAGATGAGATCCATCCAAGGATATTAAGGGAACTGGTAGAGGTCCTTCCCAAACCCCTTTCCCTCATCTATGAGCACTCTTGGCTGACTGGGGAAGTGTCGCTCGACTGGAAACTGGCAAATGTAATTCCTATTTACAAGAAGGGTCGGAAGGAGGATCAGGGGAACTACAGGCCTGTCAGCTTGGCCTAAGTACCAGGGAAGGTCATGGAGCAAATTGTCTTGAGTGCTATCACACAGCACACGCAGGACAACCGGGTAATCAGGCCCAGTCAACATGGGTTTATGAAAGGCAGGTCCTGCCGGACCAATCTGATCTATGTCTATGACAAGGTTACCAGGTTAATGGACGAGGGAAAGGCTGTGGATGTAGTGTACCTGGACTTCAGTAAAGCCTTTGACACAGTTTCTCACAGTATTCTGCTTGAGAAACTGGCTGCCATCGCCGTGGACAGTCACACCCTCTGCTGGGTTAAAATCTGGCTGTCTGGCCGGGCCCAGAGGCTTGTGGTAAATGGAATTAAATCCAGCTGGAAACGAGCTGGTCACGAGTTGTGTTCCCCAGGGTTCAGTGCTGGGTCTCATCTTGTTTAACGTCTTTATCAATGATCTCAATGAAAGCATTGGGTGTACCCTTAGCAAGTTTGAGGATGACACCAAGCTGGATGCAAGTGTTGATCTACTTGAAGGAATGGAGGCTCTGCAGAGAGATCTGGACACGCTGGATCGATGGGCTGAGACCAACAGGATGAAGTACAACAAGGCCAAGTGCAGAGTCCTCCATTTAAGTCACATCAACCCCATGCAGCATTATAGGCTCGGGGAAGAGTGCCTGGAGAGCTTCCTGGAGGAGAAGGACCTGCGGGTGTTGGTTGACAGTCGGCTGAACATGAGCGAGCAGTGTGCCCAGGTGGCCAAGAGAGCCAAAGGTATCTTGGCCTGTATCAGAAACAGCATGGCCAGCAGGACCAGGGAGGTGATTTTCCCCCTGTACTCAGCACTTGTGAGGCCATACCTTGAGTACTGTGTTCAGTTTTGGGCCCCTCAGTACAAGGAAAGACGCTGAGGTGCTGGAGTGTGTGCAAAGAAGGGCAACGAGGCTAGTTAGGGGGTTGGGGAATAAGCCTTACGAGGAGAGACTGAGGGAATTTGGGTTGTTTAGCTTAGAGAAGAGGAGGCTGAGAGGAGACCTCATCACTGTTTACAACTACCTGAAAGGAGGTTGTGACGGGGTGGGTGCTGCTCTCTTCTCACAAGTGACAAGCGATAGGATGAGAGGAAATGGCCACAAGTTGCGCCAGAGCAGGTTTAGACTGGACATTAGGAAGAATTCCTTCACTGAGAGAGTGGTCAGTGATTGGAACAGGTTGCCCAGGGAGGTAGTAGAGTCTTCATCCCTGGAGGTGTTTAAAAGACGGGTAGATGAATTTCTTAGGGATATGGTTTAGTAGGGAGACAGGCACGGTTGGACTCGATGATCTCGTAGGTCTCTTCCAACCTTATGATTCTATGATTCTATGAATTGATGAGTATCAGAACAAGGAGAACTAGAGTTAAAATTCAAGTGATCTTGGCTGCCAGCCTGTCAATGACTCCACTAGCAGCAGTTCATAGACTTTTTGTTCAAGCAGGTAATATTCTGTTACCTGCAAGATTCATACGTGCAAGTCCCTGTATGAGTAGCAGTAATAAGAAAGTACAAAATAAATTAAATAGTTTTTCTGGAAAAGCAGAATGACCATGTGGTTTTTCTGCAACCGTGAGTTGCCTTTTCAGCTGCTGGCCTGTGTGTAGATCCTTAGTGATACATACCATTGTCTGCTGCATCTGGAAAATGTAACTTCCGCATACTTTTTTTTTTTAAGAAAAAGAATATAAGTTGGTTAGCCTTAGAGAAAAATGCAGTATGGTAGTAAGTTCTTTAGCAAATATATCTTGGTTTTCTTCAGTTGCTATTTCTTCATTCAGTGATTGCAATTCACAGGACTATTTGTGCAACTTTTGAGTTAAGGAAAATCTAGGACACAGCTTAATTTACATATTTTTTTAAAAATCCAGTCAAATAGGAAAGTAACAAGCATTTAATTACTTAATATTGTGTCACTGTGCTTTCTGATGCTGTATTAATCAATTCCTATCTAAGAAACACAGAATTAGACTATGGGGTTTTTTTTATTCAAGCTGTGTAAAATTTGGAGGATCAGGAAAAAGAGCTATCGTCAGCTGTGCTCCGTCAGTTTAAAATCAGAAAATTGTTTAAAAATCATTAAAATGACATGTATAGTTCCATTTCCAGTTATTTAAAGGATTTATAACAATCTTTCCATATCATTCATGGCTCATCATGAAGCATTAAAGAAATGAGAGACTGCAGTCCGGTTAAAGACATGCCAGTGGTGTTCAGACACTGAAATAAATCAAAGGAAATCTGATTGCAGATATAATGTATTGGTTTTGTTACTTGTTCCTGCCCACATTCCTATTATTCTTGAATGGATTTTGCATCCCTTTTCTGCTCTAAAAGAAGCTTTCTCTGAATCAACAGTGTGCAACTATATCTTGTTATTCTTTCCTTCACCAAGAATTAAGTAAGTCATAACTTTACCAACCATTTCCTAATCTGTTGGGGTCCAGTTACATTGGAGGGGGATTTTCTTCCTCTTTTTTTGTAGGAGGAGATATGTTTTGTGGGATGCAGTCTGTAAGGCCTATCAAGCTGTTAATTATGGAAAAAGTTGGATTCTAATGGATTATATTGATGTGGAGTCATGTAAAAATATTCAGTGCCCTTCACCTGTCAGTACAAAGCCTGTTACTATTCTGCAAAGAAATCCCTGTCTCCAGCAGACTGTCTTGCAGCCCTCGTAAAGTTACTTTTATTTGGATATGGTAGACCTTCAGGGTCTTGGTTCCTGCATAGACTTCTCTTTATCACTTAAACCACAAGCTCTAACAGCCAATGTGTCATTTAACTACTGTCACATAGACTCCTTAACTTCTTACATGCAATACAGGTCTTCATGAGTTTTGCAATTTGTGCTTGTGGAATGACTAGAGACCTCTCATTTCAGAAGACTTTAAGCACAGAAGGGCAAACTTTCAGTAGACAGCTAGATCCTAGGAAGAAGAAAAGTCTCTGAAATGTTTGTTCTGTCTGGGCTTTGGGTGTTGGCTTTTTTCTTGGTCGGATATCCACATTGCTCTTGGCAAGTTGGCAAATTAGTTAGTTGACACAAAGTACTCTTCCAAGTTGAAGCCAGAGCACACTGGCAAGGTGGTGTGTGAAAGTCATTCTCAGAGACAGCAGTTTTCAGAAGGGCTAACCTCACCTCTGTGGAAAGCAGAATAAACCAAAGCCCAAATTTACTTAATTTCCAACATAGAAATTGTTTGTTATCAGTTTTACAATTGATGAGTGCCTGTGTTTTATTATTGTTGACAATTTGTACTGCCCACCTGCTCCGGTCTTACGTACAAAAGAAAACTCTGAAAAACAGGAACACTCTTTATGGACAGTGCAGAGCTCATGTTTGCACTGCTTGCAGAGGCAAAAGAAGTTAATTTGGCTACTTCTGTACAGGATAACAAAAAGCACTTCTATAAATACATTAATAACAAAAGTAGGGGCAAGGAAAACCTCCATTCCTTGTTGGAACCTGGGGGGGAACATAGTTACTAGGGATGAAGAGAAGGCTGAGGTACTCAACACCTACTTTGCCTCAGTCTTCACCAATAGGAGAGGTAGCCCTCGCGATGACTGGCCTCCAGATCTCACAGATAGGGACAGGAAACCAAATGGCTCCCCTGTGTTCCAGGCGGAAATAGTCTATGAATTACTGAGCCACCTGGATCCACACTAATCAATGGGACCTGATGGATTCCATCCTAGGGTGATGAGGGAGCTGGTAGAAGAGCTTGCCAAGCCACTCTCCATCATCTACCAACAGTCCTGGCTCTCTGGGGAGGTCCCAGATGATTGGAAGTTGGCAAATGTTACGCCAATCCACAAAAAGGGCTGCAAGGAGGACCCGGGCAGTTCCTGGCAAGGTTATGGAACAGATCATCCTGAGTGCAATCACACAGCATCTTCAGTATGGACATGGGATCCGACCAAGCCAGGACGGCTTTATGAGGGGCAGGTCCTGTCTGACCAACCTGATCTCTTTTTATGATCAGGTAACCCGCCTGGTGGATGAAGGGAAGCCCGTGGATGTAGTCTATCTGGACTTGAGCAAAGCCTTCGGCACTGTCTCCCATGGCATACTCCTGGATAAACTTGTAACCCGTGTCTTGGACAGGTGCAGTCTCAGCTAGGTTAAGAACTGGCTGGATGGCCGGGCCCAGAGAGTGCTGGTGAATGGGGCTGCGTCCAGCTGGCAGCCGGTCACCTGTGGTGTCCCCCAGGGATCTGTGTTGGGTCCAGTTCTGTTTAACATCTTCATTGGTGATTTAGATGAGGGGATAGAGTCAATCATAAGCAAATTTGCAGATGACACCAAGTTGGGAGGAAGTGTCGACCTGCCGGAAGGCAGGAGGACTCTGCAGAGGGACCTTGATAGGCTGGAGAGATGGGCTGAGTCCAACAGGATGAAGTTCAACAAGGCCAAGTGCTGGGTCCTGCACTTTGGCCACAACAACCCCATGCAGCGCTACAGGCTGGGGCAGAGTGGCTGGAGAGCAGTCAGGTGGAAAGGGACCTGGGAGTACTGATGGACAGGAGGCTGAACACGAGCCAGCAGTGTGCCCAGGTGGCCAAGAAGGCCAATGGCATCCTGGTCTGCATCAAGAATGGTGTGGTCAGCAGGGCGAAGGCAGTGATCCTTCACCTGTACATGGCATTGGTGAGGCCACACCTTGAGTGTTGTGTTCAGCTCTGGGCCCCCGTTCAAGAAAGATATTGAGGTGTTGGAGCAGGTCCAGAGAAGAGTGACGAAACTGGTGAAGGGACTTGAGCACAAGTTCTATGAAGAGAGGCTGAGGGAGCTGGGGTTGTTTAGCCTGGAGAAGTGGAGGCTCAGGGGTGACCTCATTGCTCTCTACAACTGTCTGAAAGGAGGTTGTAGACAGGTGGAGGTCGATCTCGTCTCCCAAGCAGCCAGCAACAGAACAAGAGGGCATGAGCTTAGACTCTGCCAGGGAAGGTTTAGGCTGGATATCAGGAAAAAGTTCTTCACAGAACTAGTAATCAGGCATTGGAATGGCCTGCCCAGAGAGGTAGTGGATTCACCATCCCTGGAGGTTTTTAAAATAAGACTGGTTGTGGCACTTAGTGCCATGATCTAGTAATCATGAGGACGTTGGACAAAGGGTTGGACTTGATGATCTTGGAGGTCTCTTCCAACCCAGATGATTCTATGATTCTATGATTCTAAGGGAAAAAGAAGGATGTTCCCGTTTCACCAGCACTAAGTATATGAAGGCTTTCCTGTTGAAATAGGGAATCTGTATTCTGCATATAGCTGGGACAATCCATGCCAGCATTTGGGTTAATAAAACTATATAGAAACCACCTTTGCCCTTCTTCTTTACCAGTGCTGGCTCAAACATACAGGATGCTGGTGGTTTGTTGTAGCATCGTTCTGCACACAGTACTTGCAGTGCTGCGAGTGAGTTCATGTGTGCTCCTCCAAGATTAGAGAAATGCTGTGGAGGGTACCTTAAAATGCAGGCTGTGTGTCACTGTTCATATCAGTGTTTTAAAATTGTCTTGAGAATCTTGCTTGGTAGCTGTTCTGCAAATGTCCTTTGAAGCTTCTGTTTGACGGGGCAGGGCTGGCATTAGAACCATCCCAAAATGTATTTGAACAAAATATTTGTGCTTATTTCCATCAGTTGCTTCTGCAACATTCAAAAGAATGAGGGCAAAGAGGATTAGAGCAGCATCAGTACAGTCAATATTGCCTGGGGATCTGGAGTTCTTCTTGGTTCTGTTTTATACACATCTGTGTGTAAGACCATTAAAGGCATGGGACAGAAATCAGAGCAGATAACAGATTTTCTTTTTTCTTGGGCTGCATGATAGCATTGAGCACTGCTCACCTGAAAAAGGAACTGGGTGTTCAGTGCAGCTACTGCACAGAATGGGATTCTGCTTACTGTAAAAGTCATAGAATCATAGAATCATGTGTGAGATTGAGTCCAACCGTACCTGTCCACCTGTCCACTTGCTAAACCATGTCCCTGAGAGACCCATCTACCTATCTTTTAAACACCTCCAGGGATGGTGACTCCATCACCTCCTTGTGCAGCCTCTGCAAGTGCCTGAGAACCCTTTCAATGAAGAAATTTTTCCTGATCTCCAGTTTGAACCTCCCCTGGTGCAACTTGAGGCCATTTCCTCTTGTTCTGTCACCTGTCACTTGGGAGAAGAGACCAACACCCGCCTCACCACAACCTCCTTTCAGGCAGTTATAGACAAGAATGAGGTCTCTCCTCAGCCTCCTCTTCTCGATGCTAAACAATCCCAGGTCTCTCAGGTGCTTCTCATAAGACTTTTTCTCCAGGCCCTTCACCAGCCTCATCGCCCTTCTCTGGACACACTCCAGCCCCTCAATGTCCTTCTTGCAGGACATTTCTTACTTTAGACACTTCAGAGTTTGTTTTACAGTTTCTT
Source organism: Tapera naevia (assembly GCA_033556795.1). NCBI lineage: Eukaryota > Metazoa > Chordata > Aves > Cuculiformes > Neomorphidae > Tapera > Tapera naevia. The sequence goes on along the minus strand of JAUMJJ010000428.1, from coordinate 44,719 downwards.
ATATATCTTTAAAGTTGAAGAAATCAGGTATAAAAGTTGTTAACACAAGTGCCCATAATGCCATCAATATTACAAATAACATTATTTTAATGAGAAAGCATTTTTAGAAGAAAAAGCTTTTTTGCATTAACATAAATAATTTCTTCTACAATTATGCTGGGTTTTGACCAAGTGAAACAGCACCCACTGGGCATTCATGTGTTTTCAGGATGCATTCCTCATTTTCTTTTCTTTCTTTTTGGACACTAACTGGAAAAAAAAGAACCTGTGTAGTATGAATTGTCAAATATTTAGTCTAAAAAAGTCCTGTTAAATATTTATTTCTAATTATTTAAATGTTTTTTGACTTTGATTTTGTTTTACTAGAGGAAGGAGGCATTATATGGTGCTTAGAGAAAAGAAAATGAAATCTATATACAAAACTGTAGGCTTAAGAAAATAATTTATTTGTCTTCTTAAGCAATGTTAAGGGTTTTTTTAGAAATTAGTTTCCTTTTGGGTGATGTGGTTTGTGATAATATTGCACTGTGAAAAAAAAAAAAATTGCTTGTATTTCAGTTCATACTAACACTTTGCCTTAAAAAACCCACAGAACAAAAAAAAACAAGAGCCCCAAGAATGACTCATTGTAGCAAATGATATGAGATAATGTGTGTTTGAAATACTATGTATTTGTGCAACATGCATAAAACATTCCCATTTTTCTTTTTTATTTGGAGACCTGCTGAAAAATAACAATCTGTCATCATATTTCTTTTTTTGTAATGATGCTTTTGCCCAATGTTATGCTGTTTTGTATTCTCAAACAATAATTTCCTCTGGGCACATTTGCTAAGTGTCTGCATCAGTTACTGCTGCTACAGAGTCTTCTGAGGCAGTCACTAACTGCTCTGATGCAGGGGAATTTTCAGCTACTTAGTTGCTCAGTGTTTCCTAGAACGAAGCTGTGGTTGATTGCACAGCTGAAAGTGCAAAAGCGTCCTTTGCTGCATGGGAAGAAGGAGATTTTCAATTACTTATTACCTCGAAGAAGTGGTCTGTCATTTTGCTGTTCCTGTGCAACCCTGGTAGAAGTTTAAGTCAATTTCTGGCATTGGACAGGATAGAGGAGGAGAGGAGGCGATACTTCTGCCTCAGATGAAGCTCCAGCTGCATTCAGAGGGCAGCAGAGAATCAGGTCCAATAAAGAAAACTTTCCTGCACTGGCAGGCAAGATGTTAAATACACTGTGCTGCGCTCTCTCTCTCTCTCTCCATTCCTCACTTCAAAATAGATGGTTTCTTTTAGAGGTCATAAGGTGTGTTACGGTACAGCATCAGCTATGACTGTTAAACACAAAAGGTGCATGTTTTAAGATTAGAGTGCTTTTAACCCAGGAAGCTAATGACTCTATTATTTGGGCCAAATTTAAAAACAAACCAGTATGTCTTCTGTGAAGTAATGTAAATATCAGTGGAAAGCTAATCCGTTGATTTCAAGTACCAAGAAAAAGGAATGATCAAACATGATCATTAGGTTACAGATGACGATCAGGTGCAGTCATGCTGTGCTTGTAGTGTAGATCTGTCTTGTTACTCCACTGTGTGGGGCAGATCTGATTACTTAATGTATGGATGCTGTCCTGATGGCTTCTGGCTCATTTAGGATATATCTGAGCTAAGTGTAAGACTTTGTGAACCTGCTGTGAATATATTGTTAGGGAACATCTCAACTACAGCTGAAAAATATTAGCCTTGCAATAACATTGAGGTTACTGAAATAAGAGATTATGACAGTCTTTTATGCCCAGCTGCTGGCTACTACTTGGCTGCCAGGTATGGAGCTTTCAGAACTACTGCATGCAAATTTTTTAATTCCTGATAAAGATGCCCTAACATAAACAGCCCAGATGTACAGCTCTTCTTTGAAATGTTGGCTATGAGACACAGTGATTTGTCTTTTGATTCTAGCCAGAGTGTGCTGCTGAAGAGTCAGAGATCACTCAGATCTGAAGTAGTTGTTAGTTTATTGAGTTCTATTCACTGTGTTTAGGTATGTAAAATATTTAGTAACTACAGATGGTTTGGTGGTCAGTACTCTACTATTGACTACACTTAAAATTATTATTGGATATAAAGATTACTGCATAAGCTTACTATAAGTATCTTAAATGTTACATGCATGCAAAAAATATCACCTACCAACCCATCAATGTCTGGTTCCAGGTAAGAGATCCCTCAGAGTGGTAATCCTGAGAGGCATCCCTACTCATGGGGAGACCATCATTGTGCATCCAGCTGCTATGGAGGGAGAACTCAATTGACCCTAATGTATGCAGATATTTATAGTGTAAAGTGGTTCATTTGTAGTCAGGCTTTATGCTGTTAATGCAGTTTTGGCTCAGTCTCCAGCCAAGCCTGTTTTTTAAGGGGTTTGATACTTAGTTCTTGCTCCAACCTCACACAAAAGGATTAACCTTGGTTAGGTCTGTTTGCTGAGCATCGCCCTGGACCAAAGTTCAGTTGGTTCAAGCAGGAGGACTGCATCATTCGTACTGTGCCACAGAGATCTCCTCAAAGTGAGGTAAAGCTCCATAGCATAAAGCAGAAAAGGATCTTCTTGAGTATTTTCTTGCTGGTACACTGGTACAACACTCTTGCTACTTTTACTGTGTTTCTTCTCTATGTGATTTAACAGAGGCGTGTAAGTGCATATATACACAGTTACCTAAGCGTTATCACAATTTTTATTAATATGTACCATTAAAATAAGAATGCATGCATTAGAGGGAGGATCAGGCGTACAGAGATATTCTAATTGTGAAGTTAAAGTTGGGAATTGTCTTGCTTTTGTGAGGAAAATAAAAAAGAGACCTAATTAAAAAAGACTGTTTGTCTCTAGAAGCATCCAAACTCAACTGTCTGTTGAGTGTGATGTTTTAATCGTGGCTTTAAATAGTTACCAAACCTTTTCCAAATCTGCATATCTCTGTGGTTCACTTCTTGATTTTTCTAATTTAGTGTTTTAATGCACTATCTATTGATTTTGATCACCTGTAGCATGCTGGATTAATCTTACTTGTATTTTTAATACAGTGTGCTGGTTGCCTCCCAGCTGGAACCAACATATGCCAGGAGAGTTTACCCATGTTTTGATGAACCTGCCATGAAGGCCACATTTAATACCAGAATTGTCCATGACCCAAGCTATGTAGCTCTTTCCAATATGCCTGCTATTGGTAGGTAAACAGCAAGTAGACTTAGGGTTTCTTTTTCCCACATGTTACTTTTTAAAAGGATGTAATTTATCAGAATAGACTGTATCATCCAATATATAAGTATTCTGTTGTCTGTGTCTTAATGGCTTGAAAATGCACAGGTAATCTATGCTTATGAACCAAAATATTTTGAGACAGATATTCATAATTAATGTCTCTGATGGCAATAATTCGATTGTTTTATCAGTGGTGATGTGCTCTCCTCTGGTTGCTGGAGGCTACATTGCGTTTGATTCCTGGCATTTACTACTTAATCAGTGTGTCTGAGAGCTGATTGAAACAAAATGGCTTCCTTGGAATGCAGAGCCTGTAACTATGGGATTAAGGGATTCCTTTCATTCTAGGTCGATTTTAAGACATATTTACAACATACATAGAAAAAAAATGTTTTACAAGGCAGAGACACTATAGCTTCCTATGTATGTGCAAAATAAGAGAGAGGACTGTAAGGCTCTGGAGGGATTCCTGCTGTCCCTTGCTGGCATCTCATGTGGGATGCATGTGGGGTACAAATTTCCAAATGAATTCTGTAAATCAGTATTCCTACAGAAATGTGCTGGATCACTTGCCTCCTTATTAATACTTTTTTTTTTCTGCAATTCTGTGCCATGAATCTTTATTTTTCACTTAAATAATTTTCAACTTTTAAAAAAGTTTGATGAGATCTGCATTTGCTAAGTAACAGCAGTTATAACAGAATGGATCTCTATGAGAATCGCTTAAAGCATTTTTTTTTCCCCTGACAGTCTTGTTCCTATCTCTTTTATTTAGAAGGAAGGTATCTGATTAAGTATTTCTTAATTCTTGGGCAGGCATGACTTAGATTTGACTCTCAATAAATCACAACAAGATCATAGATTTTAGTGATATGCAGCCTGAGAAAAATTGTCCACAGTTTGCCCACATCCTAGAATGGACTCAATTTGAAAACCTTCCACAAGTTCAGTTAAGGAGCTTAAAAGTGTATTTTTGGTATCTACATGAAAGGTCACGACTGATACGTGGCAGTAGCAATGAGTCTGGCTGCTTGCCTTCTACTAGAAACAAATGCAGGTAGTGCAGAAATACAGCACATTGAAGAGAGGTGTAGAAAAACATGCAGGAAACACAAGATTCTTTATTTGTTATGGAAGAGCAATGATTTGAATATTACTTTGATATTTTTTCTAGATGTATCTGAAATGAAGGATGAAAACGGAAGCCTGTGGGCTGTTACTACATTTAACACTTCGCTGAAAATGTCAACTTACTTGACTGCTTTTGTGATTTGTGACTTTGATTATGTCAGCAGAACTGAGCGGGGAAATGAGGTAAATATGAAGCTGCTTAACACATTATAGTCGTTTTCAACAAGAGTTGGCGCTGCGGTGCATCATGTGCTGTAGAAGTTATCACAGATATTAACTGTGCTTTCCATTGCAAAACAATTTGCTTATGTGGCAAAACTGCTAACATTTATCTTGCAGATATTTTGCAGAAAGCTTTCCTTTAGGACAATTAGTTTATGTCCTGTCCTGATAATTTAATGCAATTCCACAACTAAGTATGGACTCTGTATGTTAAAACTTTAGAGAAAACTACTCCACAGAATGTACTGATCATAATTCAGGGTCATCTTTGTTGTAAGAAAATATCCATGTCCTCTACTTTGACAAACAGCTCAGGGGATGACAAAAAAAAGTGCCTTATTCTTCAGGACCCTTTGAGGACCAGCATCGTGACATCACCAGGAGCAATACTCCAGTACAAGCATATTGCATACTTGTATTTTAACCCTTTATTCTGTAGTGGACATATCTTTTAGCCTCCAAAAGCGACTGTTTTGTGTTTGAAGCTTATTCATTAGTGTGTGTTTGATTTTGCTCTGACACTATAATGGCCAAATCTTCTTGAAGGAATCTGTAAAAAATACGCTCCCTTGGCACCAGTTGTTTCACTTTCCTTCTTCTCCTGGAAGTCAGCAGGGGAAAGATATGTAAAGTTGTTCCAAAGTAAACAGCAAGCTGAAGCATAAAGCTCTTGAGGGCAGCATATAGTTGCTGTCCTTAATAACTGATGGCACAGTGTTTGCTGTATGGTTTGTTCGTCAGCACCCTATTGGGCAAAGGTGGGACAAGGTGAGAGGAAGGTGCAGAGGTGATCTTGAAAGCACAATATTAGCTCATTTTTAGTGTGAAGATTGGACTTGGTATGTCTGTATTGGGTTTTCAGAACACAGTTTTAGTAGCAGGGGTGGACACGGGTGACTTCTGTGAGAAGCTGCTAGAAGCTTCCCCTATTCCAAGAGGGCCTGTGTTGGAGCAGCTTGAGAAGAACAGCAGCCCATGGGAAGGACTCATGTTGGAGACGTTTGCGGAGGAGTCCTTCCCATGGGAGAGACTCCACATTGCAGCAGGGAAAAACTGTGAGGAGGAAAGAGTGGCAGAGACAACAAGCAGTGAACTGGTTTCGAGTTCTATTCCCTGTCACCCTCTGCCACTTGGTGGGAAGAGGGCAGAGAAACTGGAAGTGAAGCTGAGCCTGAGAAGAAGAGAAGCATAGGGGGAAGGTGTTCTAAGATTCGGGTTTATTTCTCATTACCCCATTCTCATATGATTGGTAATGAAATAAATTATTTCCTCATATCAAGTCTGTTTTGCCTGTGGCAGCAGTTGGTGGGTGATCTCTCACTGTCTTTATCTTGATCCAGTAGTCTTTTATTTTTCTCCTGTCCAGCTGAGGAGGGGGAGTAATAGAGCAGCTTGCTGGGCACCTGGAGGCCAGCCAGGGTCAACCCACCACAATGTCCTACCTGCTGTCCCCTGGATAGAACATGTTGGATGCTTATGGCTCTGACTGTGGTGCCTTTTTCTTGGGCTGGTGTGTACTGATAGGAGTTAGCGAAACAAAGCATTCAAATGAGCATTATTCAGAGGGAAAAAGCACTCCTCATGTTCTGTGAGATAGAGGAGAGAGGGTTTCAGACAGAGAGGCTCAATATTTATGCCTCCACGGTGTTTGTGTGAGTATATTCGTTGTGTCTTTTTTTGTCACATCCAGTAACCAGATGCTTCAGGTTTTATAACTCAAAGCTCACACCAGGATTAGGATTTTAAGCCTACCCATTGCATTTATGTTCTACAAAATGAAGCGGTCTGGTCTTTGAATTTCCTCTGAAGCCTTGGATAGAAAGAGGGGCCCAGAGGCTGAGGATACTCTGTTGGTTGAATATGTTTTACTTTTCTCCCTTATGAATTAATTCCTGATGCTTCATAACTGTGCTCTTAGTGTTTGGCTGTGCAGCCCTTTTTGAGACCATGTATTGCATTTAGATGTAGGTAAGTCATGCGGGATTGTTGAAGTGCAGGGTTGCCTGTGGGGTCTTGCCTATAGAACATAAACCTTTTCTGAGTCCACCCCATCACCTTGGGCAAACAGCTTCTTCAGTGATATGACAAAGCCAATGGGCATGGGAGGGGAAAGCTTTGCTTACTGCCGCTGTCTGCATTACTCAGAAATAGAGCTGTCATGGGGTCAGATGCCATTGCTCTCTCCAGCAGCAATAGAAGCCTGGTGGTCTGTTTCAGGCTGTCAGAAAGTTCAGGAGGGGAGGTTTGTAAATTTGGACAGCAGATGCTCTCTGAACAACCATTTCTCTCTCTTCAGGGAAAAAGTGGTGATCTGAAGGGAAGCTGGTTACTCAGACTCACTGACTAGAATACCTTAGCTTAAGATGTGTTATTCTAACTACAGCATTTCCCATATAATAACAGAAAAAGCTAAAAGTCTCTTTGTACAAAATTACATACTTGGATTCAAGTCTTGGTCCTTTTGAAGTGCTTGAACTCTCCTAGATTTTAGCAGAATTAGGCTCTGTGCCACATTCTATTAGGTCCAGCAAAACCTGAGTTGTTTTTTTTTCCAATAAGATTCATTGCATGGTCTGATGTGGGCAGGCAGCATTTTCTAACAATAATTCACAGAAGAGCAGCAAAGAAGATGGAAATGTGTGCATTATCTAAAATAACTTTTCCTTGTTTTATTGCAGATACGTATTTGGGCTCGGAAAGAGGCAGTTAAAAATGGGTATGTTGAGTATGCTTTAAATATCACTGGTCCAATATTTTCATTTCTGGAAGACTTACTTAATATCAGCTATCCTCTGCCAAAGACAGGTGAGATTGCTCATTTTCTTAAATGGACCAGAAATGGCTGCTGATGGTTTAACTTTCACAGAAACAATGGGTTTTGCGGTATTTTCTTAAAAGAGCTCACCACATTCATGAAAAAAAACCCTGTGCTGTAACTCACTGAAGTCTCCTTTCTGTACCATGGCTTTTATTATCCTGTAACCTGGCACTCTTATTCACATCTCACTCATTGGTTTTGAACATCTTTTCCTAATAAAGGGGCAGACAGGGCTAAAAACTGCATAGAAGGGACCTATTCCCTCATATGGCTCTTACTGGGATGCATAGACCATTCCAGGCAAGGCTATTGTATGTCCTCCCAGCAAATCCCTGCTTCCTGTAACCCGTGTCCCAAAGCATCTCTTGCTTTCTTCAATATTTCCCTATCTTATCTGTCAGTTGGTTTTATGTTGCTACACGTTCCTCCCTAGAAAAAAAGATTACTAAAGAAAAGTATCGTTTCTACCTAAAATAGGCATCAGGTAAGCCTGTTGAATTACGATTCATTCAAGAAGAAAGGGTGCTGTCACGTAGTTCCACTGTACAGTTTGTCTATTACTTGTACTTGGATTGCCAAGGGTTTCAGAATTAGTATTATGAGGAAATGTGTTCTTACATACGAGTTGCTGGAATATTGAGAGCATCGGAGGCAGTTCTTATTTACTATGAGTTTTGGACCTGCATATGATGCTAACAGATTGCAAGACTGTTGGGAAAGATTTTCCCTCCTGTCTTGACTAGGCAATTTGTGGATTTGTCAAATACAAATTTTGGCACGTGAAAGAAATAAATTTTCGTTTGTGCAAATGTATTATCTCCCCGTGTATTTGGAATAGCTTGCTGAATACTACACTTACTTCCAATGGAAAATGGAATATATGCAGTCTTCACTCATTAATCTCATTGATTTTTGTTATCATCTTAGTAATCATAAAAGCTCCTCAGGAACTGTAGAGAATTCTGTTTCGCATTTGCATTCTTGTGTTTAGCAGTGGTGTCAATGCATTAATGCGTATTATAATGTAATGTACTGTAACATAACATAAGGTAACGTAATGTAATATAACGTAACATAACAATGTAATAGAACATAATAATAATGGAATGGAATGGAATGGAATGGAATGGAATGGAATGGAATGGAATGGAATGGAATGGAATGGAATGGAATGGAATAGAATAATATTACAAAATACCACAGAATGCTGTAACACCATTACAATCCCCTCTGAAATGTCGTATAACACCAGCTGCATTTCCTGTTGACTTCCCTTGAAGTTTTGATTAAAAATCAATAGGATTAGATCAGCCAAGAACAGCTCTTTGTAAATGCTAGAGATCCCTGTTGCAAAACATGAAATTAAAAATAAACACATTTAAAATCAGGGATATTTAAGGGTTTGTCTTCACCTGATTTTAATACAGGTATAATTGAGCTCTGTTGCCCCAGCCTGTCCAGATGAGAGCTGCATCAGAGAAAAATACCTTTGCTGTAAGCCTGTGGCACCGATCCCTGCTGAGGTGCAGTTTAGCTTTCTTGGGTTCAGCACCACATTTACATTAACTGCTTGGCTTTTGGACTGGAACTTGCCTATGGTCAGCTGGTTTAGAGTGCAGACCTCTGTCTTCTTTCAAGATGCGCAGTATACATTCCCCAAATTTTGCTTTTCACTGATGGGTTTAAACAGTATATCTTTGAGATCCATGATGTTTTGTCCAGCTCTCACACTTGAACAGAAAAACTGCTCCCTATGCCTAAGGCAGGAGGGTAGTAGAGAAGTAACAGCCCTACTGTGGAAACAAAGAGATTATATTTGTAAGGCACCTTTCAAATAAGAGTGGAATGGATCCCTCTACTCACAAAACTGTTAAGAGCAAGATATTTTTTTTTTGACCAGTTGCTAGGCTGGAGAAAGAGGTAAGTATAATCTTTCCCAGACACATGAAAAACTCAAAGAGAAAAGGATTGCTGAGATCCAGAGGGAATATATTCCCCTCTAGCATTAGTCAAATACAATTTTCATTTTTGAGCGAAACTTGTGCGTACAAGATGCAGTACAGATCCGAGCTTCAGGGAAAGTTATTATGTGGTTTCCTGAAAAGTGGGAATCAGAGATGAAAAGTATGATGAGAAGAAATTTCACAGATTATTTGCAAGCATGTTATCATAATACCACGGAGATCCACTAAAATGTAGTATCCTTTAATTCCACACTGAACCAGGAGGATTAAAATAATGAGCATGTTTCTTCTGAAAAATTTAAAGATAACTCTTTTTTTTCTCCCTCTGTTTGACTCAATTTAGATCTGGTTGCACTGCCTGATTTAGGAGCAGGTGCTATGGAAAACTGGGGGCTAATGACATTCCAAGAATCATCGTTGTTGTACATCCCAAGTGATAAATTCACAAGCAGAAAGGCAATGATTGCCCTAATTGTCTCGCATGAGCTAGGACACCAGGCATGTGGTAAAAAATTCTGTACATTTATATGTCTATGAAGTTGTTTCCTTCTGGTTGTTGATGATACAGTCACTGATCAGTAGAAGAAAATAGTGACTTGATGGTGAGGGATCTGAGCATTAGAGTACTGGAAGTCTATTTGGTCATATGTTTTACTGGTTCCATACTAGAAAATACTGTAGGAGTGTAAAGATGACACAGTGTACTCTATAAACAGTATACTTTGTAAGAGAATTGCTGGGCTTCATAAGTGTTCTTTTTTAGTGGCAGCGCATGTACGTTTTGCAAAGTGTTTTCTATAAGAAACACCCTATGTTATAATAGAACAAAATTAACGTGAACACATTTTGTAGTGTAGATGGACCTTTGTCCAATTTTAAAAAAAAATAAAAAAATTTCTTATTTGGTTTGGAATGACAATGCAGTTTTACTTTTCTATTGACTATATTTAATTTGCTATTGTTTGCCAGAGCGAGAACTGTTTGCTTAGTCAACAAAGTCTGTGAAACAGTTGAACTTGGCTGGTGAACTTGTAAGCCTTTCTGACAAGGTCTGTAACTTTTCAGACCTTCAGATGAGCAGAGTGTTTTTATTGCAGGTCAATTAAACAAATACCAGTACTTAATTAAACAATTTTAAAACAAATTCGTCATTCACATTTTTAAGAATTAGCAAATAAAATACAGATCTGCAAGTGATCAGACGTTTGTTCAATAAGAACTGCCAAATATGAGTATGTAGAGCTGTTGTGGAAGTTTCATTTCGTGCTGAGAATAGAGATTTGCTGATTTTGGAAATGGTTATTTCCCTGGTTCTATTTATCATACCCCTGACAATTTCCTTTTGTTAAGAACATGGGAAAATGATTTTATAATTGCTTGATAACTGCCCTACTTTTACTCATAGCCTCATATGAACTTTTACACATTGAAATATGAATATTTAGGTATTTATTGGGGAGTGTTTAAAAATAAATTGAGTAGAAGAATGACATAAAGCACTGACATCCTTAAAGTATGGAACTGAGGATGAAGCAATTAAAAAATAACTGTCCTTAAACTCTGGCTTCTTTCAAGGTGCATTTTTTTCTACAGAATTTTCACTGTCTGTAGGAATATCCATTATTTTATTCAATTGATATATACACATTAAATAAAGCTACTTCAATGTAGGTATGTGTTTAATCTGCAAAAATGAAAACAACAGTCCAAAGAGACGTTAAAACATTTTTTTCTTTCTAATCTAAGTGGTTTGGAAATCTAGTTACAATGAACTGGTGGAACGATCTGTGGCTTAATGAGGGACTGGCATCCTACTTTGAGTACCTGGGAGCTACCTTTGTTGAACCCAAGCTTTCACTGGTAAGTACTAATGCTTACTGAAGTAAGTTAAAGTAGCAAAGTTCCAGCATGTATGAAGAAAAGGAAAGTGCAGAAGATGGGATTTAATTAAGCCACTGCACTGCTAATTTAGTTCCCCCAGGAAAGGCAACCAGGTCTTAATTCTTCCCTGGAAGGCCTCTGTCTGCTGGGAGCTGTGATCACACTCAGCTCTTCTACAGCTGGTGCAGAGGGCAGCTGTGATTCTGTAGCGACAGAGAGTTGGTGTTTTAACCTAAACCTGATGTACAGCAAACCCAGCTTTCTATCCTGGGTCCTGTAGCTGATGGTTTGCCTCCCTGACTGTCCTGGCTTTTTTCCAAGCACCCCTCATGCCTCAGGTACCTTTACTAGGCAGTGACTAAGTTGAGCCACTTGGAGTCTGCTTACCCTACCTAAGTCTATGGATGTCTGGTTGTGGAGAAGGCAGATATAACGCACACAACTAATCTGACAGCAGAGCGGAACTCCTTCCCTTTCCACCCAAATGGGAATAAGGATAAATCCCATTGTGTATTAGAAAACTCTTTCTGTCACTAAGATAGGGGGATAAGTGCTGGTAATTGTAGACATGAGATGAGGTGTACTCACCCGTACAATCTTAAATGTCAGTTCACAGTGCCCTCAGCTTCTGCAGAAAGGAGAAACCTAGGAAACTAGTCTGGGCAGGCCTGAGACTGCACTCAATCCAGTCTGCTTATTATTTGACTCACATGAAATACTATTCACTCTTTCCTTTTCTAATTCATCAAAGTCAGTCATTACATTTTTAATTGGAAAATAATACAGGAGTGTCAAACGAATTCTATCAGGAGGATTTTTATGTCGTGAGAGATGCTAATCTTCTGCTTTGATCTCCAAACCCAGCCCACTTTGTTCTCTGTAATTTAATGTCATGTAGAAAATTAAATATACTGGCTGTTCACAAGGAGAAAAATTGGTCAACAAATTTGATCCCATTAATTGGAAGCCTGTGTTCTTCTCCTTGAGAAGCAGAAGTGCTCAAAATTGCCTCAGGTGCTCAAAATTTAGGGTTTTCCTTTAATTATATAATTATTGTCTGACAGTAGAAATGCTGCATAGTTAAGCCTTGTTAACCTCAGTAGCTTAGGTTTTAGGTTATTCCTCCAGATTGCAGGAGGAGAAACAGAGAATTTAGGAAGAAAATAATCCGTATTAATGACCTACAAATGTAAATGGCATACAGGTTTTCAGCTTTCAGTATTTTTTTATTTGCTATTTAATATAGTTGACTTAGTTTTCGCAGAGGATTATACTGTAATTTTCTTTGCCAGACCTAGGACCACAGTCTTCTCAGATGGAAAATTTTCATTCATTACTAATGTTGCATATGGAAAATATTAGAATTGGGTGTATGGTCCATTTTACTTCATGGGAAATTTGAAGAAGGGAGAAAGGAATCATTCCTCATTCATTGACAGACTCTTTCTATTAGTGCTAATTCTACAGTCTGCATTCTCTCCTGAGAATAAATATTTTCTTGTTCTGATCACTTAGATTTGTCTTTTTTCTTGCAGGATAAAATTTTTTATGATCATGTTGTACAACCTGTATTAAGGGAAGACAATGAAATAGGAACTCGATCACTGTCAGAGAGTGAAGACAAGATCAAAGAATCATTTTCTTTAATGTCTCTGTTTGACAGCATCACATACAACAAGGTTAAAAAAATATTAAATTCTTACTCTTTGCATGTTCTAAGATAATTCTGCAAGGTAGATTTGAGAGAAACTGTTGAATCACAATGATTTTTGTGGATTGTCTTGTCATTCAAAGTTTGTATCTGCTGCACACACAGAATTATTGGATGTTGCAAATCTAGTTGGCTGTGAAAGAAATGATGAGAACATTTTCAATCTATATGAAATGTGAAGTGTAGGAGTAGCCTAACCTCTGTGGATTATAACTTGAAAAAATATTGTAATAATAATTGCTTTAATAATTCATGTTTTCTCATAACCTTTTTGGACTTCAGGGAGCTTCTATCACCTGGATGCTTTCTGGTTTCCTGACTGAGAAATTGTTTTTCAGAGCACTTACTGTAAGTTTGAAAAGCTAACGCCTTCATCTTGACTCATAAGCTCGAAAATTATAGTTGTACAAATTGCTGTTTGTCTTGTTGATGTTTTCCATTGAACCCTCATGATTTCTGATGCTTCTGTTTGTTTCCACACAGTCATATCTGAAAGAATTTTCCTTCTCAAATGCTAACCAGGACGATCTCTGGACCCACATGCAGATGGTAATCATTTTTTTCTCTAGTATTCTTGCTCTGGTGTTTGGCACAGTCCAAATTTAGGGCATATACCAATAATAGAAGACTGCACTTGAATTTGGCTGTCCCTAGTGCAGTCATTCTCTTACATAAAATCTACTCTGCTGGCTTTTTTGGCTAATGTCTTCATAAGTGTTTATTTGGCTGCTTTACTGCGCTTGAGTTGGGTGGAGGTGAGTGGAAGTGTTAGAGATGACAAGGGGAGTCAGGGTCAGGTGGAGTTTCGGGTTTCATGAAATTGCGTCGGCTAATCTTCTGGAGCTTAAGTTGGTTGAGATAAGTGTGGGTTTGATGATCAAAGATGCTGGTACTTTGCAGACCCATAAAAGTCGGTACCCAGGGCAGTAGCTCAGCATTTGACACTTTGCTGGTTTTGGCAGAAATCCAAATAAGAAATCAGGTGTTAATAGTAGGTTTATTTTTTAAAATTCCTCTTTCCTGTTCCTCTAAAGAAGGCTTCCATTGTGTTGCAGACTCAGTCTTAGATTAATTATGACAGTGCCACAATTTCAGAGGCATGGTTTTCACTTTTTTTAGCCCAACAGAGACTATACCAATTCACACTAGTTGAGACTCTAGTTTAGTATCTTACTATTCAGTTTCTTCATTAGTCAGTCACTTAAAAATATTTTCGTTCTGCTTTATTTGAGTGAAATTAACAAATTAACTCTGCCATAGCCTTAAAGGGGTGCAAGTATATTGGCACTAATAAGAGTAAGCTTAGCAGTCAGGTTATAAGAATCAGAAATGTCATCTCAGTATTTCATAATTCCTAAAAGGTCTTATGCTCTCTTTGTAATAATGTCAGCAAAGTCCTTCACATTTTGTTGTATTAATTTTTTTGCATGAATCAAAGGCAGCAAACTGCTAAGCAGTTATATTTTTTCTAATATGTCCCTAGAGTGTTGCTGAAGCAGTATTGGTAAGAACCTGATTATCGTAAATATTTCTAACTCCTGTTTCTCCTGCAGGTCATAGATGCACAGGATGAAATTCAGTTGCCAGTGTCTGTGAAACAAATAATGGATTCCTGGACATGCCAAAATGGATTTCCAGTTTTAACATTATGTCTAACCACTGGCACAATCAGTCAGGAACAATTTCTTAATAGGAAAAATGAAAGCAGTACTGATCCACACAAGTATGTTTAGCTGGGTATTTTTGTTATAGGTTTATACCCTATTTTTAAAGGAAACTCTTCAGGTAGAACATTGTATTTTGACCATCTAATTTTTTAACCTGATATTTTTCTTTTCATGAGCTGTCAAGTAAAAACCCGTTTGAGACTGGAGTTTGCAGTAGTTCTGCAAGCCAGTTGTTTTGATAAAGGTTTGCTTTCCTCTGGAGCAGTCACTTTTCCAACCATGGAAAGGACAGACACAGGCCATGACAACATTGCATCACAGGAGTTTTGCTGGCATTTTCTTCTTTCCTCATCCCTCACATTTATGGACCAGCAAACTGGATGAACCATACCATAGCTTCTTCCAGTACACATGGTGCCAGTCTCTCCTGCTTGACAAGGACAAAGCATTTGCATTTAAGTACTTTCATAAAAATGAACCCTTTCTCAGAAATTGCCAAGTACCTGACGTGTAGCTCTAACTTTCCTGTCAGTGCCAATTGCCTAGTGCATTTGAAAGCTGTGCTGCTTAATTAGATGCCTAAAAACAGAAGGTGGCTTTGGTCACACCCTTTAAAAACTCAGGGATAATATTTGAACTTCCATAAATTCAGCAGTTGTCATGAGTGCTGGGATGCATGGGCAAGACCCATGAGATGAGTTCTCGTGTGGGTGGAAAGGACAAGTAAGAGCAAAACTCAAAGCATTCTTCCTCTGTCTGCTCTTGCAGAGCCAAGAGAAATTTTGACAAACCACAGAAGCATTCACAAAGTTGAGCCCAGGCTCCAGGAATTGCAAAGCATTAGTCCATTTGGCATTTTTGGTTAGCTCACATAGAGAGTTCCAAGTTACAAATGCTAATCCTTTCCTGTAGTTTCAGAAAGAGATAATACCTTGTGAACGTAAGCAGATACAGGATGTGTATTAAGCAATTTTTCATTTTGTAGGGAACTGCATGGTTTTGAAGCTTTCATTGGTTCTCACTAGGAGTATTACAGTCCTCCAGAAATAAGATTACAGTTGTGAGAACTGCAGTTGCATTGCTTTTCTGGAGCCTTTTCACTAAATACTCGTCTGAAAGGGAGTTTCATGTTCTTCCGAAATAGAGTGAAGTGTACTAGGTTTTCTCCCAAGTAACAAGAGATAGGATGAGAGGAAATAGCCTCAAGTGACACCATAGGATGTTTAGATTGGATATTAGGAAAACTTTGTTTTTCAAGAGAGTGATGGAGCATTGGAACAGGCTGCCGAGGGAGATGCTGGAATCTCCATCCCTGGAGGTGTTCAAAAACTACATAGACATGGCAGTTCATGACATAGTTTGGTCGGCACAGTGGAGCTGGACTGATGGTTGGGCTGGATGATCTTAGAGGTCCTTTCCAACCTTAATGATTCTATGATTCTAAGTATGGAAAATAAAATTATTGCCTGAACAGGAAGAGCCAGAGCACAGATACAGTGGTATTAAAATACCTAGCATCAGATGATATTCTAGGTAAGAGTGACTATTTGATGCCGTGCTAAAACTCTCTTATATTTGCTGAATCTAGATGTTGATCCAGCATAAGTATCACCATCTGATGAGTTTTGTGCATCAGAAAGAAGGAAATTTTTACATCTGCAATCTAGTTTAGTACAAAATGAGATGATTATTTTTAAGTGTAAGAATTAATTCTAATTTTTTTTTTTGTTTTTAAGTAACACATGGATTATTCCTATTTCTTGGATGAGAAATGGATCATCACAACCCTTAATATGGCTAGACAAAAGCAGCAGTAAGTAATGTTCACACAACCAATCTGATAAAAACACATCTAACTCTTCTATAAACAGAAGATAAATTTGAATTTAATAGGGAGATTAAAACTTTATTATGGAAATATGTTTATCTGTTGTGCTAATTTTATGTTGAATTAGCAGTAGATTTTTCAAATATATTAATTTATTTAGGTCTTTTTTCTATGTGCATCAAACTTCAGTATTCATGTTTGATAATATGGTAGGATGCATTTTGTGAGTAAAGCTTACCACTATAGTTTTGATTTTGTCATTTTGTACAAATCCAGCATCTGTCATGCACCACTTTTCCCTCTCATTTAACTTGTGCGGATGATTGAAGATGAACCTTGTAGTCCTTGCTCTGTCAAAAAAATTGAAGTCTCAGTCATCTTTTCGAAGTGCTGCATCTAGAGTACTCATCAATATTGATTTATTGTCTTCTTAAATCAGGATGATCACAGCCAGTTAAAAAAGCATTTGAATCCTCTTCTGATGAGACAGCTCAGAGCGTTCAGGGCTGCACTGGTTCCTTCACATGTATTATAGGCTATCAGGAGGAAGTAAGCAGGCAGCCACACATCAAGTAGGTAGTCGTGAGATAAAAGGGGCTGCAGAAGGAGACCTTTAGTGAGTGCTATAAATCAAAAAGGCCATGGGACATTTATTTAAAATAAAAATTTTGATTACTTGGGTTTTTTTTTCATAAAATTATATTTTGCTTTCCTTGGCCTCTGTTTATGTGGACACTGGTAGGCAGTCAGTCCTTTCGTAAGGTAGTTAGTATTGTGTTTTGGAGCAGCATCAGGAGCAGCAGGCGTGCTGGGGGTGCATGCTCCACTACAGGCATGTTGGGGTGTTTCTTCTCATCCAGACTGTTTATTCTTGGGTAATCATTCTGAACTCTCCCAGCTGCCTACAAGGATAGGAGCAAAATGGGTTTTCAAGCTCCGCTTTGCCATCTGAAGATGCTCAGTACCTGAGGGGTCAGTTGCTCGTTAAAGTTCTGCTGTGCAGAGAGATCAAAAATGCACTGAATGTTTTGAGTTCAGCTTCAAACCTCTGTCTCAGATCTCAAAGGAACACCTAGTCCAGTGTTTAGAAATGCAAGAGAGTTTAACAGTGTGCAGAAAATAAAATTATATATTTTAATGTCACTTTACAGAAGTGTTTCCTGAAATACAAGTATCAGAGTCAGAATATGACTGGATCCTGCTAAATGCAAATTTCAGTGGATACTACAGAGTGAACTATGACCAATTAAACTTAAAAAGATTAGCACGCTTGCTTGAAAATGATCCAAAGGTAGGATTGTAATTTTTTTCTCAAGCTTACAAACACACTCCAGATATTTTTTTCTTGCAGTTCTTGCCAGTAATCACATTGATTAAAACTTGAAATGATGAGAAACTCATGTATCACATAAGAAGTAATGATCTGATATTGCACCACTAAAGCCCCTGGCAGCCTTCCGTAGTGGAATAGGAACAGGCCCAATTAGTTTCACATAGGCATGAAAAATAACTTTACATGAGATGGCGTTCTGTCTTCAAAGTTATTTTAGCATCTTGTGGTTCTTTCATTCTCTTAAATTTGTCTCTAAGAGTTTATCTGTACAGATGTGTGATTGAGGTTTATCTGCTAATGGGTAGCCATGAAGAATGAAAGCTGGGAAAAATCTTTTTAAATTTCCACATTTCCTCAAAGCAAAAGACTTCTGACAGTGAAATTAAAACAAACAAACAAACAAAAAGAAAATCCTTGGACTTGGGGTTTTTTTGATCGGGTCGTGTGTTCTTCTTGGTGGAGATTTTTCTTAGAAGTTCCTGTCTTTTCTACTTGGGCTTTTTTGTCCCCCTGTAGACACTGATATCATTCCAACTCTGACTTGCCACAACCTGGGTAGAGAATAGCCCAAACATGTCACTGTATGTGGGATTGCATTGTATTTAATGTTGCCTAACCCTAGAGTGAGCCAGAGGCTCCAGAAGTAATGCCAGCTTCTTGGTTTCAGTAACAGTGATGACAAAGTTTGACCTTTCAGCGTAACAGTAATCAGTACTATCAGATGAATCCTCCAGAAGGTCTGGACATAAGGCTGACCAGAGCAGGTGGTATGGTTAAACCTTTCTATGGCCCAGTGGCTTCCTTTCTTCTAGGCTTTTTTCTTTAGCAGCAATTCTTAAGTCAACAGGAAATGAGTTGTGTGGTGAGTTGGGGCTGGGTTTTGGCACTTGTCAGTGGGAAGGTTCACTTGAGCAGCAGCTGAGCCATATAAGCATGGAAACAGGGAGGAGACGGAAGGAGCATGGAAACAGGGAGGAGATGAGGAAGGACCAACAGACCTTCCGATAGCACAAGCTGTGGGCAGGGGTTCATGTACTGTTCTGCCTAGATCATTTAACGCATTATAGCAACAGACACTCAGCTCTGGACTAATCTGAATATGTGTTCTGAACTGAGCCCTCAAAAGGAAAAAAAAAAAAGATATTTGTAGGATATTTTTGGGAAAGTAGTACTTCCATATTTTTATTTTCATTTTGGCATGCAAATAGGAGGCGTCTTGAAATTCCATGCTTAATATACTGTACCTGTATATTTATACATAAAAATACATTATGCAGCTGTTTATTTATATATTTATATTTAGAAACATTCCAAAAAGGACATACATAGTTTCAGCTTAAAATGCAGGATCAATTTTATGTTTTGTAGAACATTTTGGCTTAGATCAAGTGTTAGAGGCTTATCTTATCCTCCTGAAAAGAAGTTTTTTAAACTCTCGATGACATGTTTGAATCTATTAATGCCACACGAATACTTTCTGCAGGCTATTCCCGCTGTCAGCAGGTTCCAGCTTATAGACGACGTTTTTGCATTGACACAGTAAGTGTGTGTTGAATATGTCATAGAAAATTATTAAACCACGTGACTATTTTCATTATCACTACTTCTGCTTCATTCATTCTTATCCATGTGTGCCTCATAACAGTGGTTTTGACAAAGTGGAGGCAAAAGTTAAGAATTTAATGCCTTCTTCTGTCAGCACTGAGTGATTTCTTTCAGAGTTTCTTTTAACTTTTCTTTAACTCTTAGGAAATATTTTAAATAGTGGCACTATCATGACTTTTTTAGGAACTAACCTCTATTTATTGTAACAGAGAAAAAGATGCCGAATGAGCATGTTGAATTTTTTCTGGACAACTGTGCTGTCCTGCATCACTCTCATTACCTCTTTCATTTCTCTTGCTGATGGATGACTTGATAATTCCTGTCTATGGTGTTGGGGGTCAGCAGTACTGTAGGGAGCTGAAGCAACTGTAAATATGCCTGTGCTTCAAATGTACCAAGAATCCCAAAAGCATCAGTCACCTATGATGTGAGAGCTCAGTGTGGCTCATAGGAGAGCTCAAACCTAGTATGTAATAAAGAATATAACTGTGAATAGAACTGTGCTTCTGTTGAACTACACCAGAAATGTTTCTGTTCAGGAGGAGAGGGACTTGAATTGGAATTCTACTGTGAAATTTTGCTGTTGCTGATTCTACATTGAGGCACAGAAATTAAAGGCTGAACTTGTTAATTCCAAGATGTGTGCATGTGAATCAAATGGTTTGAATTTTATAATAATATGTATTCCACAAAAGAAACTACAATTATATTATGTTGTTTAGTGATAAAAATACAAATAAGTTATAACTCAAAACAGTGCTCTTTTCCTTCTCTTTGTTCTACTGAGGCTGACACATGCTCTACATATGTCTACACTGTATCCAGTAGCCACAAGTAGAATGCAGCCTGTATACTGCCATGCTTTCTGCCATGATTGCCCTATCGTTTTAATACTGGCACTGTGCTCTGTAACAAGTATTTAGAGAGTTCAGATCTTAAAGACACTATTATTTTATATTTATTTCATTTTTCCAAAACCTTTTCTAGGTCATTTTCCATGCAGTATTCTGATGTTTTACTGTCACTGCCATAAATAAACAGAAATTCATGCTAGGTAATTAATGTGAATAGGCATGCCTAAATATGAGATTTTTTTTATCTTCAAACAGGTTTGGATACATTCAGATTGAAACAGCGCTTGAACTGACAAAGTATCTTGCCAAAGAAGATGAACTCTTCATATGGAATGTGGTATTGTTAAACTTGGTACCCAAGAATTTGGAAGGTACTCTGAAGAACTTTGAAGTATATCCTCTTTTGAAGGTATCACCATCTGTAACTTCGCAAAGATACTAGAACATTTAAATAAATCAGACTATAATGAATGTAATGGTGACTGTGATAGGCAATAATTCTTGTTATTCTCTTTGTATGATCTTGTCTTTTCTTTTTAAATTGGAGGAGGCACTTATTTATATACATTAATCAATTATAAATACCATTGTATTTATTGTAAAACAGAAAAGTATTCACGTTCTTGATATTAAACCTTATCCTGTTTTTTTGTAAAACTGAGGATATGGGCAAAACAGTTACCAGTCAGCAGTAAATAATAGTAAGAAAAGAGTGTAACACTGCTGTGTATAAAGGGGATATAGAATATATACATATATGCACTGTGTTTTGCACTGCCTTCCAGTTCATATTCATGGAGAGAAGTAAGGAATTACGTTTGGATACTAAATGAGATTATACTTTCCAATGTTTTTGCGATCTGACACAATATTATCCTATCTCCTTGACATCTAATTAAAGATTTCACTGTTGTTTAAAATGGAATCCCACAATAGTAGTTCTGTTAAGTCCTAAAGTAAAGGTATGTTTAAAATATGTGAGAAGAACTTATTTCTCTGACTTTCTTTCTCAGAGAATGAGCATTTCTTCTCTTTCATAATGAGTTCAAAGTTCCTAGTCACTGAAACAATAACTTCTCAGTCTGAATGGATGTATATGTATATTGATTTTTAGACCCAGCTAATATACTTTATCTTAATATTCTGTGTTCTCATTAAATTGATATGAGTCACTTTTTAGGATAAATCTGAGTAAGTAAAGAAAAAGTAAAGAAAAATAAAGTAAAATAAAAACTGACATCTTAAAGTAATTTTTCTTTCTCTTCTTTTAAAAGAAATACCTTTTAAAGCGAATGTTGCCAATATACCATTATTACTCAGGTTTTATTCGTCAAAATGTCAATGCTTTGGAAGATGACTATTTTGCTCAGTAAGTATTCTGCTTTAATTTGAACACAATTGCATTGTTCTTTTTGGTGTCCTATATATATGCATTACTTACACCTCCAATGAAATTGCAGTATCAGGACAGTTTGGGGCATTTTCAGTCTGTTCAGTGACCATAATAGATGCTGGTTTAAAGCTTTTAGTGGTATCTTTTGTTTATAGGAGAACAGGCTCAGCAGGCTGCTGGTTGTTGATGGAAAACTGGCAGAAATTAACTTCAGATTTGGTTTATGGATCGATCACTAGAATATTAAAACAATTTTGAAAGGCTATTGAAGCTGCAGTCTGAATGTTAGAATGAATTGGACTAGACGCAACTACTCTCTCAAAACTACAAAAGGCACTATAAAACACACACACGAAAAAAGAGTACATTGGTAGCCTCACTAATGTCCATGAATATTGATGTCAGGAACCCATTATTGGTAGTTTAATTTTTATTTTTGATTAAACCTCTAGTAAATATTCTCCTGGGTTAACAGCATCATGACAGTGTTGTGGTCAAACACAGTTCAAATGCTCCAAATGTGGAATACAAATCTCTTGTTCTTGCTATTTTGGCTTCCCTTCAAGAGCGTATTTGGAAAAACTTTTTGTGACAGCGTGCTGGCTGGGTCTCCAGGACTGTTTGAACCTGTCATCTGAACTGTATGCTAGATGGATGAACAACCCTGAATACAAGTAAGAAGGATAAGGTGCTCTTAGAGGTCGGTATATGTATGTGAGGTGGAAAGTTTAAGGGCTTTCACGCTAGGAAGGCAGAATGAGAAAGTCACCTCTGCACTGCTGATCTTTCTCAACAGAATGACAGGATTTAAGCCTAACTGCGCCCCCTTCAATCCCCTCCTCTTCCCTAAACTCCGATTTTATTTTTATTCCATGATTATTGATTTTACACAGACTTGACAGGCTGGAGGATGCATATTTTTGACAAGATGACCAAAATCTGTTAAGCCACATAACAGGTGAATATCAGAGCAGGGCTAATATCCCATAGAATCATAGAATCTTCCGGTTGGAAAAGACCTTTGAGATCATTGAGTCCATGTTGCCCAGTCATTTTGTTGTGATACGGCCTTAGGGTTATCATGTATACCAACTGAGTTTTGAAGCTTCTCTTAGTAATACTGAGTGAAATGATGTTTGTATGATACGGGCATCTGCCTGTGGTGAGCCCATGAAAATGTCTTGCATGTTCTATATTCACATAAGGAGGTGCTAGGAACTGCTGTCAGTTCTTGTGCTGATATTGGAACATAATGATCAGATTTCTGGTCTGTGAGGATGGAGTCTGGGATCTACCAGGATCAGACTTTCTGTATTTGAGTATCACATTGTTAAAGAACATTTACAATATGTTGAAATTCTTATCCTCTCTTTTTCCTTCTTTCTTTTGATCTTTTCCATGCAATAGTCAAATAGTATTCGCACTGGTGAGTGAACATTAAGTTTATTACCATTTTATTTGTTGTAGTTGTAATAAATATTTTATTGTTACTGATATCTCTATTGATATTTGTAGTTGGCTGAGTAAACTGAACTTGTATTTTTATGTTTGTGGGCCTTTTAAGCAGCTTTGTTGCAATCATCCTCCTAAAAACCAAATTGTGCTTTGCGGTAAAATTGAAAAGTTAAAACAGCAAAAGTACTTTGTGTCTATGTTCCAGAAAGAATATTTTTATTATCCCACAGTAAAAGAAAAAATACTATGCTGAATTCTCAGTCTGTTTTCAAAATGCTCATCTGTCTTCCCCCTGTATTTGAAATATTTGTTTTTCCTAGTGGACTACTACGTACTCAGTTGAAGATCTGAAAAGTCTGTGAAATATATATGCTGATCTGGTTTTGAATTAGATGGAGAAGATTAATAACACTGTCCTTCCTGACACAGACATGAGTTCGAAGGGACTTTACAGCTTCACAATTCATATGGCTATAAATGTGGAAAAAATACAACTATGAATTTCATAAAGTGAAAAAATGGTTATTTTATGGGAAAAAAAAACCCCGTAGGGGATAGGACATCTCTTAGGTTTCAAATGACCGATTACAGCTCCCTGTTCATTGGAAAAGGGTATGCTGGGTAGAAGAAGAGAAGGGCACAATAAGTTTTTGACTCATATTTCACGACATAACCCTTCAGATGCTCTTTTGTTCTCAATTTTGAGAGTGGAATTTATAGCAGCACGCTACAGCTGTGGTGCCACAGGTGGAACTGAGTAAGATTTTTGCATATATGGAAGGGAGTTATGCTTTTCCCTTTCAGATAAGCTGATCAGCTTTCAGATTAACATTTCCAAACAGTTCCTGGTAGAATTTAACTGGATCTGATACAGCACACTTTTATGTGTTCTGTGGAGATAACAATCCAAGAGCTCTGATTTCCAGCCAGTTTCTCAGTTTTACTTTTTGTTTGCTTATTTGAGTGAAGTGGGGCTACCTATATTAATGTATTCTCTCTGGTGTTGTTATTGGTTTGTCTTCTTTTGAAAGAAGGAGACGAGTCTAGAGAAACGGACAACGTTGCTGTATATTTTATTTTTATACTGAAGGTAACCACATACTCCTGTTGCCCTTAAAAGTTACGAAATCCCTATATAATTTCTGCCTTAGCTCCAGGAAAATACTATAAAATAAACCACTCTTCTTCCCAGAAGCTTTTCACATTTTTCACAAGATAGAGAAATGAGAGAATCCTGGAAGGCCAGTAATATCAAACCATACAACCACACACCCCCAAAAAAAATCAAGATTAATAATTCCCAGCCCTCAAATAATATAACTTCAACATCCAAAATCCCTCTGGACCACAGTGGACTTTCTATGTGAACTATACAACAAAAAACACTTCAGGGCCACCAGAGATGTCAGCAGCCAGCAGACCATTATCCCACTGTAAGCTGCCTGTACAGCCTGCCTTGAATGATGAACATCACAGTTTGTACATTTTCTTTTCACCCACAGCAGCTTTACACCATGTAACCAACATTTTCTTGAAACTATTGGAACAGTTGCAGTAGGAAAACAAATAACTGTATTAGCCAGAGACCTTTCAGCCTGTTATCACCCTACAGTGGCTTCTTTCTGCAACATTATAAAGCTATTAAATTATTTACTAGACCCTGTAACTCTGATAAGATCTGTCACAAAAGGATTCCTCACAGCACTATTCTTTACATTGACACGACCACTCAGTCTCAGTAGCATCACTCTCAGTGGCAAATCACTTATGTTCTAGCACATATCCAGGTGAATTAATCAAAACTATATTTTGCAGTGAATATAAAATATACTATGTTATTGTGCCATTGAAATCCTCGACCCATAAAAAGAATATAAAAATCCCTACGTATTTCATTGTGACTTAACAAGTGATGTCTGTCAGTCAAAACACCAAACTCTCTCCCTCATTCCCGCTAGTGCTTTCTGGTTTCCAGAGTTTATAACTTCCTTGTCTCTACCTTTTGCTTTGAAGATTGCTGTCATGTAGCCTTCCTTATGACTAATGTTGTCTCTCTTTCTGTTGATATCATCCCCATTTTATTTAGGACGGTCTACTAAATTCAGAGGGTTTTTTCTTGAATTATATTTAAATTTCAATTTGCTGCTTCTGGTTTTGGGCCTAAAGAATGGCTTTTGTGGCCATTAACCTGTTTCTCCAAGCCTATCTCCAAGCCTGTCTCCTGTTCTAATGGCAGATAGCTTTTGCACCCCTACTTACAATCTTGATCTTATGTAACACTAAGCGGATTGAGTATGCCACTATGAAGTTAAATGTTCCATTTTTAGCAATGGGACACATTGTCTAACATAGAATTTATCTGAAATACCAGTAATATAAATTGTTTTCACATAGCCTGCATAATAGAATACACTGCTATCCATGGCAAGAATTGACTATGTATTCATGTCAGGGACACATCATTGCCATTGGAGTAAATTTCTGTTCAGCCTTTATGTATGAAGTGGAGAGGTATATTGATGACATTTGTATTTAGTGCCTGTGGTGAAATCCATCACCATATTGAGGACTCTCCCTTGGGACGGGAGTAATAGGAGGCTGTCTGTTGCATAAAGAAGTGTCACTTCTGTTTCTGTTTGTGCTGCACATGGCTCTTCCTACTGGGAGCATTTGCTGCCAAAACTTTGAAAAGGCTTATTTGGCATGATGCTTATATGCAGCCACATGCTCTTACATGGTGTGATCCATGTCCTCAACTGTGATGTGTAAGAGTGGCATTGACACTGTTTACACAAAAGAGCTTGGTCCAACTGTTCTAAAAACATGGTTTTTGTTTGCCTTTAAACACTTTTTTAAGTGTTAAATGATGAATAAAGCAATCAAATTTCCTAGCTTTATTTAGATTATATTTCCTATCTTGTGCAATTTTTAATTGTAAATAAGCATTTGTCTTCTGTTATGTGTTAACTTTAGGGTTTGACTTTACAATAATACAGTACCTTTTAATCATATTTTGCTTTGCAGAATTCCCTTTTTAATTAGAAGAACAGTCTGCTGCTATGGTGTTGCAGTGGGAAGTGATAAAGAATGGAATTTTGCGTGGGAAATGTATAACCATATTGACTCCACAAAGGAAGATAAAGACATCCTGCTTTCTGCCATGAGCTGTGCCAAAGAACCATGGTTACTTTACAGGTGACCTTGATCAAAGTATATCTTTCGGTATCTAGATGTAAATCCTAAGAACAAAAATGCTGTACTGTGCCCCAGAAGCATGTGTCTTACAGACCACCAAAATAATCTGAAGAGTTTTCTTACAGAGAAAGTATGATAAACAGGGAAAATACTAATGATCCTTCTGCTGGTTTAACCTTTTTGAACCAAAATTATAGCTTCAGACTTTATACCAGACTACGGCAACACATTCCAGATGTTGTATGAAAACACACTTCCTTTTGGTTTATGTTAAATCTGTTTTGTTTTTTAACTTGGAAACCATTTGCTGGCCTTACTTTCTGAGCTGTAAGAAACAGTAATTATCATAATTAGACTTTACGGTTTACCTTACCATTTATGGTTTTAAAGGCTTCCCATACTCATTTTCATCTGCTTATTCTGTTTCCAGACTAAAGTATCATAGTCTATTTAACTTCTATGTGAAAGCCAAATCACCTATGTCAAGGGCAAAAATGAAAATCATGCAATCACAGAAAATAATCATAGAATAATTTGAATTGGAAGAGACCTTAAAGCCCATCCAGTTCCACCCCGCCCCAGCCATTGACATGGGCTCCTCCTCCACTGGATCAGGTTGTCCATAGCCTCATCTAACTTGGCTCTGAATACCTTCAGGGATGGGGCAACCACAACTCCTCTGGGCAAACTATGCCAGTTTTTTGCCAGATATTCTTCCTAATATCTAATCTAAATCGCCTCTCTTTCATCTTAAAACCATTTCCCCTCGTCCTATTCCTGCAGTCCCTGATAAATAGACCCTGCTCAGCTTTCTGTAGGCAAAACAGCATTACAAGCAAGCTGATCACCATTTGAAGTGCAGACTCACATTGAAAAGTATTTTTTTTTTAAATTTCAAGTTTTATGGAATCATAGAATATCCAGAGTTGAAAGGTATCAATGAAGATCATTGAGTCGTAACTCCTGACTCCATGTGGGGCAACCTGAAAGTTAAACCGTATTTCTGAGTGTTGCCCAAACGCTTCCTGAACACGGTCCAGAGTACTGTACTTATTGTTTTTCACTGGCATCCATATGAAATATTTTCACTTTGTGTCTAAAAAAGATGTTCAAGCTGAGTTCTCTGGTCTGTAATGTCCACATTACCTTAAGGATTCATCAAAGGACAGAAATTTGTAGCAAAAATGTTTCTCCTGCTAGGCCCCTACTCTTGTGGTCACAGTCATCTGAGAAGGCAGAGCAAATATGCCTGGCAAGAAGGTAAGATGGGTTGCAAAGAGATATCCTGTCAGCTCTGCTGATTTTCCACATAACCCGTGGTGCTTTCTTCACCTTGTCACTGGCCCAGGGTAGCACTTGTCCCTGAAAAGCTCAGGGAGTTCTGATGTCCTCCTTAGTCATTCATAAGCCGATCCATTTTTCTAATTGTCACCCTTAAAGTCTTTTGGCATGAAGAACGTTAAACTGGGATTTTACTGGCCCTTGGTATATTTTGTCTGCTCTGTTAAACATGCAAATGGGAGAAACCAAGCTCATCTACTGTAGCCATAAAGTAGCTGTTTGCCAGAGCCTATGAGAACAGAGCTCTTTAACAGTGCTTCTTGAAAGCAGGAGCATGTGAGGTGATGCACTGAGGCAATGAAGACAACAGCTACTTACATTTTCAAAAGATATTCAGGCACTTGTTGTCACTTGCGTCATTGGTAGGTAGTTCCTTACATACTTCTGAAACCATGTCTTAGCCCCCATAAAACCTTCCAAGATCCCTTGTGATTTGGTCTTGTTATAGGGGACCCTATAAACACGTCTGTTTGCATAGTAGAGTGTCTCTGGTTTGCTCTGTAAGGCCTGTCTGTGCCACAGTGAGTCTCCAGAAACTGAGCAGCATTTTACCCTTCCACAGGATTGTCTGGATAAGAGTGGTTTTCTTTCTATGACACAGTTAAGAAAAGCACATATATCCACCCGATGTGCTATACTCTCATTTTACCAGGTGGAGAGTGAGTAGTGCAGGGACGTGGGTTTCACCAATGTAAGGGCTTTGGTATAACCTACCATATTCTGATATTTACTGAGACAGGAATTTTCCCAAACTGGATTCCAGATCATTGCTATTAAATAACAAGTGCTAGGTACAATTACTAACTTCTGTTCTAACAGATACCTGCAGTATGGACTCAGTGATACATTGTTTTCCTCCAACTGTACTTCAAGCATCATCATCTATGTGGTGACTAAGGATATTGGACATCGTATAGCCTGGGAATTTGTTACAGAAAATTGGCCGCTTTTAAGTGAAAGGTATGGTAAACAAAAACTTTGAGTTCCCTTAATTTCTGCTGCTATGTGACTTCTTCGGTTTTATGTTTGAGCTGCCAAATCCAGGTGCAGATTTTGCTTCCAGAGATGACTTTTTGAAATGATTCATGCACATCCTTAAGAAGCAGATCAGGATTTTCAGAAGGTTCAACTCTGGTCAGGGCTTAATGTCAAAGAAGAGTGCCTATCAGACAGAGAACGCTTTAAAAATTAGTCTCGTTCAGTGCTCAAAATCAAACTCTAGAAATAGGATTATGCTCTAGCATTTCATAGGCAGGTGTGGGTATGAAATTCTGCAGTAAGATTGTAACCTCTTTTTCAAAGAGAGTATGTAGAGAAGGGGGATACAGGTTTACAAACACTGCAAGACCAACTGCAGCATTATTCCCTACTTAAGTACTAACCCATCCCCAGCCTACCTGTGCTGTTGCAGGTAAGGTGCAGGTGAGCTTGGGCTATCTATCTTGAGCAAAGCAAGTATTTTCAGCTCTGACAGAGCACGTTTCCTGCTGCCTTTGGTGGCAGAGGAGTCCATCAGGAGCCGTCATTGGCAGCGTAACCGAGCCATTTGGAACTGTTCAAATGTATGTCTGTATTACTAACCCTAGAAAAGACAAGTTGTAACGGTTTGTGAGTGTTAATTTATACACCATCCTCAAGACACCAACAGACACACCAGGTTGTTAAAATTGTTATTGGATAGCCTTTCTAGATCAGTTTGGCTGTGAAACTCACAAAGATTATCAGTTTTCAGTAAAGAATTCATGTTACCAAAGTAGAAATACCAGATCTTACTGGGAAATAAAATGAAGTGTAATAAGTGCTTCATCCTGCTCAAATGTCTAAACTGAACGTTATCATTATATCTTTAGAAGGGGAAAAAGAATACCTAATTGCAAGCTTAGCTGTCATTTCCCATATGGCAAATAAAAACAAAACAGTGGGAGTATCTTCAAATCAGACAAAATTTATTGTATTTGCTAACATGACATTTAAAAGACCTTTATCTCAATTTTACAGGTATGGAAAGGAATTATTATACGAGGTATTAAGAATCATGGGACGATTTGTCAATACAGATGTACAGATCCAAGAGGTAAATCAGAGAAGCAATTAGTGTCAGCTCTACTGTGAATTTATAAATGCAGGTTTTTAAATCTCTTGTTTGTTAAAGAAATCATAGGATGCATTGCATAATTGCCGGGTTGAGACATTGAGAAAAATGGTACTTTGGATTTTTTAGGTCTTCCTTAACAATGGCCTTTTTAGGCCCTCCTTGGCAACAGAGGTCAGAAATCTATGAAAGTATTCCATATCGTCCTTTAACGTAACACAACATATAAACAAGACATGGACAAGAGAGTTCACTCTCTTCCATCGAGGCTTGAGAGCAGTAGGTCCCTTGCGTTGGTCTTGTGCAAGGAGGGATGTTGTCCTGCTCTTTCCTGTTGCAATGTAAGAGGTTGCCTGCCCTGTGCTTAACAGATGGCCTGCACGTGTGACACAGTTCTTTGGTTTTGGCTGTCTGGCACCCCAGATGAGCCCATGAACAGTACTTTCTAATTTGCTGCTGTATATCTGGAAAAGGGAGACAGGTTTGAGGAAACTGCTGGAGGGTCAAAATCTGTGGAAGGTAGTTGTAGGCTGTCTTTATTTATAACACACATTAATGCCTGTTACAAGTTAGTAACTATCACTGTTTGTTTCAGACACCTTTCTTGTTCTTCTGTCTCCAGTCCAAGTCTCCCCAGATTCTTTTCCAAAATACTATTTTCTTTTCTCAACAGCCTAATTTTTGTGCTTTTTGCATGTGATCCACATCCCTGTGCCAGCCCTGAACTGCTCGTATCTGTCATTATATGAAAAAATTACTTCTGTTTTTTGCTGTTGACTGACGCATGCATACAGTAAGTAACTGAGAAGGGATGTTTAACAAGGAGAGCAATTCAGAGAATTAGCTCCTAAAATCAAAGAATGTTGAATGTTCATGAACTATGAGTTTTTCACCTTTTGTTCTTTAGGGACAAATTCGCTCCTCGAGGTGGCAAATGTGTCAACTTTAAATTAACCTTCAGCTTTGTTATTGATTCCCAATAAATATTATCTCAGGTGCCTCATTTTCCTCTTTAAAATCTGCCTGTCAAAATCACCTTTACCAGGATGTCTACAGGAAACATACCAGAAGTTGAGCTGCTGGCATGTTAGGTTGCTGATTATCATGCTGACGTTGATCTTACTTCTCTTTTTGTTCATTTCCTGGTCCTCGACATAAGTTTCTTTACTGTCCTTCAGTTCTCTCTTGTGTTCTGCTCATTAGATTGACAGGAAAGACTTCTTCTTCTGTGACTGTAGAATAGGCAGTATGAGAGGATTTTGCTGCCTCACTAGTCCTATACACAAGTACTAGTGAATTTGACTGCATTTGAAATTATTTTCAGAGGTATGGCAAGAAGATTTCCTGCCTCAGTGTTAATCATTAAGCTTGCCTCATCCCCCTCCTTAATTGGTGCCATCTCCCCTTTTTCTATGCACTGCTGTCTAAAGATTTTTTCAGGTACACAGTTGCAAGTGAAGTTATGTGAACTAATTTTATGTGTTTATCTCTTCAGCTACAGGTTTTTTATAATACTACACTGGAAGAGGATGAGAGAGAGGGTGCTACTCTATTGCTGGAGTCCACCAAGTCTGAAAATATGGAAAGGAGAGAATTGCTAACCAAAGTTGCCAACTGGTTACAGAAAAATGTAGATGATTGACTTGGAAAACAACTTGAAGTGTATTTTAGAGTGTGATTTGCTCTCATTTTGCTATTCATTTTAAGGTGTAATTAAAGATAAAACACATTTTTTATGAGTCCAGTGGTTGTATTCATAACTGGAAAGTCAGGCTAAAGTAACACACAAAGAGGAGAAAGATCCAGTGCGAGAAATAAATATAATTCATTCTAGATTGAAATTAATTTCCTACAGGATCAGCTGTTAGTAGAGATATGTTGCTAATAATAATCTAACATAGATATACAATCCTAAATAAATTATTTTTATTACTATCAGAATGAAAGCTGCGGTACGAATTTGTGGCAAAAACACATGAGGAAGCTAGAAAAGTTTTGTATCTGTTTTGCTTACAATTTGTACAGTGACCTTGGGCAAGTCATTTAATCTTTCTTTACTCACTTGAATGTTTGTAAATTCTGAAAAGGGTAAAATTTTAGAACAGTGTCATGGAACATAAACTCAAAAATGGCTTCAGAGCTATACAGGGGAAAGGACTTAAGAAACTTCAAATTTTACTTGCAATAAATTAATGCTTAATCAAACTGTATTTCTCCTTAGGGGTGTACTTAACGTGTCTACATTCACATTATTCTTTGATTAGGAACATACATTTGAAGAGACTTCTGTAGTTCGAAGGATTAGAGTCTCCATTTAGCATGCTTCAATCCCCCGGGCAGTCTTTATAGGATGATAACCTGGTCGTATACAACTGATAGACACCACCATCTGATGGTCACTTTGTCCATGGCACTAGAGTGCGACTAATCCATGGCTGGGTTAGCCATGTTGCCATTCTTATTGCACTGAGCTGCTTGCTGATGCAGATATAGGGTTAAAAGTCTTGCTTATACAGCATTTTGGAGGCATCAGGCAGAATTCATTAGTATTAGCAAACTTCAATAGTATTAGCAAACCATATTAGCTTGTGGTTGAAAAAGTAGGGAGTCCTCAGTCCGTGCAATTTCTTTTTATTTGTGGGGTGACAGAACAATATTACTATACTGTGCTCAGATTAGCATAGGAAAAAAAGTTATATGGGAATGCAGGAAACCCAAGAACTTAGAGTACTGCACTGGGAGGAGACAGGAATAAAACCTAGACCTGCTAATACAAAGAATTTTTTTACTGGCATCCTCTAAATACATTTAAGGAAAACATTGCCATGTTGGCTGCAATGAATCTCCTCTGCTCTCCACGGTTGCCAAGAAAAACTCTAGCTATTTTGAGACCACCTGAGGATCTCTTTAGTGTGTGGGAATTACCAGCTGGTGCAGCCAGAGTTGTACTGGAATCATTTGACCTCTTTAGCATTTGATCGTTTTATAGGTAGCACCAAAGAAAATTCTGTTCAGTCTTGAGTTTTCATCAAGCCAGTTCAGAAAGCAGAGGAAGACATCAAGGCTATGATGAGTTAGAGGAGTTTTGTTTCAGCATTTCCTGTTACTCCCAGCGGTTAATCACTGGCTCTGCTGCCTCATCAGGTGGGCCAAGCAAACCTTAAGAACGTCATTGTTGCAAGATTCATAGGCTTAACTTCCCATAACAACATTTTAGCCCTAAACTCAATTGGTCCAAACCATTTCCTTCCAACCATGTATAACCACTCTCTCCTTCTAACCACTCTTCCTATTATTCTTTTATTATCTTTTTCTTCTTTCTGCTAAACAAAAATCTCAATTAGAAATGCCGTGTAACAAATTACTAAAAAAACTGTAAATAAGAACTTATTTTCAAATAAATGATCCTAACTAACGTGTGCCTCTTAGTTGATGTTCTGTATCGCAGAACAGCAGCATAGTATTTATGGCAGAAGCAAACAGTGAAGTGATTGCTGGGTAAGCACCCTGAGTAGAAGCAGATCTGAATCTATTTTTGCACTTTGAAGCATGCATCATCAACAGCTGTACAATGTTAGTTCTTGCTGTTGTTGAGAACAAGTTGAGCACAGAGGTCTGGAAAGAAACAAATGGAAGATGCAGCAAGGGAAGGAGAGGTGCACAGGAGGAATACAGGGTCAGCTGGGAAAGCTGATTTATTGCAAAGACGGGAGCTGGAGTGAAAAGAAGTTCATTGAAAATGAGTATGAAGATATGGATGGTACTTAAGGCAATGTGTTTTTACAGTACAGGCTCCTCTTGATTGCACTGCTCACCCTGCTTCCTTTCCCCAAAGAAACGTGAACTGAAGTATTTTGAAGGATTATATCACATTCTTTTAAATCCTGTGTTATTCATCTAGAACAGGGCCAATATTCCCTCTAGCGTGTCTCTGCCCTAGCATTTGTCATCTGCAGTTCCTCACCAGCACCTCTGCCTTTGTATGTTGTCTAAAGGCTTCACTCAGTTGCCTTGGAGGCATCTTTCATCTGGTATCAAATACCTTCTCCCAAGTGTGCATCTCCATCTGTATCCCCAACATCCTCCATGTCTTGTCCAGTTTGTTTTTTTCACTTTTCCTGCCCTCCTACTCTTTTTTATTAAATATGCATGAGCAGTTGTGCCATGTATTCCCCTGACTAGTGGCAATTTTGTTGTGTGATGGGCTAGTTTTGTTCATTTCTGATCTCACTTAATGTAATTGTGAGGGCACAGGGCAGTGTCTGGCCCAGGTTCCCCTGTTGCCTCTACTCTGACAGCGCTGATGAACACAGTCCCCCAACCTCTCATGCTCGTGCCATCTCCAGCTGCCCCAAAGCACACAACTTCCAGCTTTCCTCCATACCATGCACCCTCTCTGCCAGTTTCTCTATGACTGTGAGCCAAGTTGTTCCTCGTAGGAAGAAAGATTTCAGAGCTGATTAAGTCATGGTGCAAAAGCACCAGCCAGCTGCTCCTCTGTACCTCCTGGAACACCTACCCTGCTTCTTGACTTTCCTCCCTGAGATCCTGAGAAGCCTCCCAGGCTGATGAGGAGAAAGTAGCTCATTGTGGGGCCTGAGTGGTCAAGGTGTGAGCCCCATACCACCTGGCTGGATTGATGGCACACACAGATGAGGCAAGTGCAGTAGCCAGCTCCTTTTAGGGTTGTTGCAAGTCCCAGATAGCTGAGTACGGGGTAGGGAAAAGGGGACAGGGGCTAAAGTGCCATAAATGAAAACTGATACGGCCTTGCCATATTTCTGTTGTGCCATGACTCACAGAGGACAAGAAGAGATATCATCTCTTCATCCCAATGTGCAGGGGCTATTCTGGAGCGGGGTGGGATGCATGGACCCAATCCCCTGACCAGACAAGTGGTAGTTTAGTTCAGGATCCAAAGATACTAAAGGCCCAGGCCATAACCAGGCCAAGAACTTCAGTTCCTACCTGTTCTCTACAAGCCTGTGCAGGAACAGGGTGATATGGTGAGTGTTGATGCATGTGAGCTTGGAAAATGAAACACTAACAACAGAATAGCAGGTGGTTCTTCACACCATCTTCAATTTCTTCCTAATGTCTAACCTAAATATTCCAGCTTAACATCATGTTCCCTGAAGGAACAGCAGCCTGGCAAATGGAGTCCAACAGTATAAGGAGGAAGGAGTGGCAGAGAGGAGTGGAATAGATTTTTACAGAGTGAAAGTTAAGCTAGGAGTAGGTGAGGATTTACATGTAGATTAAAGATATTTAGAGAGATTGACTCTGGAGGTGAAAATCCTAATGTTTCCTACAGGGACAAGTCTTCCCCACCATGTCCGCACACAAATGCCCCTGCTGTTGGGAGTTGGGGGAGAGAAGGATAATAGTAGAGAAATGGTCACAGTTTTGTTAAATATCTTTTATGCTTCCTGGCCATTGTCCAATGTCAAGCTGATGGTTCCTGTTGTGCCTTAATGCCCTTTGCAGCGCACTGTGATCTGTAGCATCCCTGCAGCCAGTGTTAAAAATGGGTCTGCGTTGTTCTTATCCCACTGGGAAAGAGTCCCTTAGGGTTTGATTTCATTGTTAGACTGTTAGCATTGAATGAGGTCCTAGTGTTATTCCTCTCACACTATAATTCATTCCCTGCCCCTACCCCTCCCCCCAAACTTTTTTATTTAAACTGCCAGGTTTATCAGGTGTTTCTACCTCTGGGACAGGGAAACAGCATGAGGAACAGCAGAGAGGAGTGTCAATGAACTGACCTGTGCCTCCATTCCTCCTTCCCACTGAGCTGCTTTAGGAGAGAAGGTGGAAGACCTGGGAGTGCAGATAAGCTGGGGAAAGGGGGAGGGTGGAGGGAAGGTGGTGTTCAAATTTTTGGGTTTGCTTCTCGCTGTCCAAGTGTATTTTAATTGGCAGTAAATAAAATTAATTTCCCCAAGTTAATTCTGCCATGAGAGTAGTTGGTAAGTGATTTCAATTTTCTCCCCAAGTCCTGCGTGGAAGCAGGAGGCCATTAGGATGGGCAACCCACAGCCAGCCTAGGTCAGTCCACCATCATCATTCAGGGCCCCCAAACATGAGAACCCCTTGTCCCTCTCTCATAAGGGAGATTTTTAACCACTAAAAGAACCACTACCAAAGGCAGCAGTGACAGTGGTTGAAATGAAGGCTGAAAAAGTGAAACTTAACAGATGGCAAGATTCACTCTTAGTCACTGCGCAGAGAATATAATAATGAATCAGAGTTACCAATGCATAATTTTAGCGCACTATATTACAAGGTTATTTATGATACTGGTCACTTACCAAACAATTGCTAAATGTAGATCTAGTAAAAGATCTTTCAACCTTGAGGAGTAACCCTGAGAAGAACCTCAGTGCAAAGGGATTTCATTGCCATGCAGCCAGCTGCTTAGCAGTGAGATCTCAAAGAGGGTTCCTCAATCTGTCATATTTATAGGATAAAGTGGTTGGCTTGCAGTTAAGTTACATGCAGTAGAAAATGTAAGCACAAGACTTCTTGTACCAACAACTATATTTTTCCATGATAAGTGGTTCTGGCACAGGTTGCCCAGGGAAGTTGTGGCTGTCTCCTCTCTGACAATGTTCAAGGACAGGTTGGATGGGGCTTTGAGCACCATGGTCTGGTGGGAGGTGTCCCTGCCCATGGCAAGGGTGTTGGAACTGGAGGGTATAGAAGTCTCTTCCAAACCATTCTATGATTTTGGGAACATTCACTGCTCCACCGTGGCCACTTTGGGCATTTCTGTGGAGTCCCTGCTCCTGCTCCCCAGCATCCCCTCCCTGCCTGCGCCACTGATTTTGATGTCCACAGTGCTGTTCCATTTCATGGAGGATTTTTCCCCCATTTAAATCCTCTACTTGCCTGGCATTTTTCCTCTTTCTTAATAAATCTTTCACAGAGGTGCCTCCAGCTTGGCTGAGGGGCTCAGGCTGGGCTGTTCACTGCTGCCACTTCCTCACCTGTACTGGTACAGACGAGGGGACAACAGCTGTAGAGGGAATGCTGTCATAACCGACAGCAGGGACAGAGAAGCAGAAAGAGCGAGGAAGTTGAGAGTGGGAGTAGATGGGGACCTAGGCTGTGGGATGCCAGGTGACAGGACGAGAGGGAATGGTCTCAAATTGCATCAGGAAAAATTTCTTCAATGAAAGGACTGCCAGGCACTGGCAGAGGCTGTCCAGGGAGGTGGTAGTGTCTCTATCCCTGAAGTGGTTTAAAAGATGGGTAGACAAGGGTCTCAGGTATCTGGTTTCAGTAGTGAACAGGTATGATTGGACTCAACGAGCCCAAAGGTCTTTCCCAATCAAGTGATTCTATGTCTCTATGCCCAGCTTCCAGTGGGAGCACTGAGAGTGTGGTGAAGCAGGATCAAACCCCTCAGCCCAGGAGCCCTCCTGAAAGTGGCCGAGAAATGCCACATCCTTGGCTTCGGATTGGGTAACAAAGG
>JAUMJJ010000427.1:0-149235 GCA_033556795.1 Tapera naevia | reverse complement strand
GGGGATGTGGGGGGGGGTTGAGGGATGTGGGGGTGGGGGGGTCTATGGGGCTGTGGGGGGGGTGGGGGGAGTTGGGGGATGTGGGGGGGGTCTATGGGACTGGGGGGGAGTTGGGGGGGGTGGGGGATGTGGGGGGGGATGTGGGGGTGAGGGGGATGGGGGGATGGGGGAGTTTGGGGATGGGGGGATGTGGGGGGGGTTGGGGGATGTGGGGGTGGGGGGGTGGGAGGGGAGTGGGGGGTTGGGGGGGTGGGGGGGTCTATGGGGCTGTGGGGGGGTGGGGGGGCATGAGGGGGGTGGGGGGGGAGAATGGGGGGGGTTGGGGGAGTGGGGGGGGTTTGGGAATGGGGGGATGGGGGGGAGTGGGGGGCTGGGGGGGAGTTGGGGATGGGGGGGTGGGGGGGGGGGGACTGGGGGATGGGGGGGTTTGGGATGGGGGGGATGTGGGGGGAGTTGGGGGATGTGGGGGTGGGGAGGGGTGGGGAGTGGGGGGGAGTGGGGGGGGGAAGGGGGATGGGGGGGTGGGGGGGGTTGGAGGGGGGTTGGGGGATGTGGGGGTGGGGGGACTGGGGGGGGAGTGGGGGGGAGTGGGGGTGGGGGGGCTGGGGGGATGTGGGGGTTTGGGGATGGGGGGGATGTGGGGGGGGTTGGGGGGATGGGGGGGATGGGGGATGTGGGGGTGGGGGGGGTCTATGGGGCTGTGGGGGGGTGGGGGGGCATGAGGGGGGTGGGGGGGGGAGAATGGGGGGGGTTGGGGGAGTGGGGGGGGGTTGGGGATGGGGGGTGGGGGGGGATGATGGGGGTGGGAGGGGTGGAGGGATGGGGTGTGAGGGGGGAGATGGGGGGGTTGGGGGGGAGTGGGGGGGGAGTGAGGGTGGGGGGGCTGGGGGGATGGGGGGGGTGGTGATGGGGGGGTGGGGGGGGTCTATGGGGCTGGGGGGGGGTGGGGGGCAGTGGGGGTGGGGGGGGATGGGGGGATGTGGGGGGGGTTGGGGGCTGTGGGGGGTGGGGGGAGTGGGGGGCTGTGGGGCTGGAGGGGGTTGGGGGGAAGTGGGGGTGGGGGGAGTGGGGGGAGGGGGGGTTGGGGGATGTGGGGGGGGGATGTGGGGGTGGGGGAGGTCTATGGGCTGGGGGGGTGGGGGGGCTTGGAGGAGTTGGGGGGTTTGGGGCTGGGGGGGGTGGTGGAGGGGAGTGGGGGGGTGGGGGGGTCTATGGGGCTGAGGGGGGTGGGGGGGATGTGGGGCGTGAGGGGAGTGGGGGGTTGGGGGGGATGTGGGGGGGGGGAGAATGGGGGGGTGGGGGCTATGGGGGGGGTGGGAGGAGTGGGGGGGCCTTGGGGGGAGTGGGGGGGGAGGGGTTGGGGGGGTTTGGGGGGGGGGGAAACTGGGAGGTGGGGGGGGGGGAAGGGGCGGGGGGCTCCCTATGGCCCCCTATGGGTCCCTATGGATCCCTATGGGTCCCTATGGATCCCTATGGGTCCCTATGGGTCCTGTGGGTCCCTATGGCCCCTATGGCTCCCTATGGGTCCCTATGGCCCCTATGGCCCCTATGGGTCCCTATGGATCCCTATGGGTCCCTATGGCTCCCTATGGCCCCTATGGGTCCCCTATGGCCCCTATGGCTCCCTATGGCCCCTATGGGTCCCTATGGCCCCTATGGCTCCCTATGGCCCCTATGGATCCCTATGGGTCCCTATGGCTCCCTATGGGTCCCTATGGCTCCCTATGGCCCCTATGGGTCCCTATGGGTCCCTATGGCCCCTATGGGTCCCTATGGTCCCTATGGGTCCCTATGGCCCCTATGGGTCCCTATGGCCCCTATGGGTCCCTATGGGTCCCTATGGCCCCTTATGGGTCCCTATGGTCCCTATGGGTCCCTATGGCCCCTATGGGTCCCTATGGCCCCTATGGCTCCCTATGGCCCCTATGGATCCCTATGGGTCCCTATGGATCCCTATGGGTCCCTATGGCCCCTATGGCTCCCTATGGGTCCCTATGGCTCCCTATGGCCCCTATGGGTCCCTATGGGTCCCTATGGCCCCTATGGGTCCCTATGGGTCCCTATGGCCCCTATGGCTCCCTATGGGTCCCTATGGCTCCCTATGGCCCCTATGGGTCCCTATGGGTCCCTATGGCCCCTATGGGTCCCTATGGGTCCCTATGGCCCCTATGGCTCCCTATGGGTCCCTATGGCTCCCTATGGCTCCCTATGGGTCCCTATGGCCCCTATGGGTCCCTATGGTCCCTATGGGTCCCTATGGCCCCTATGGCTCCCTATGGCCCCTATGGGTCCCTACATCTCCCCCTAACCCCCCCCCTCCCCTCCCCCCCCCGGCAGGCGCCTGGTGGCCTCGGCGGGCGGTTGGACCTCCCTCCTCTTGGCCTCCCTCCTGGTGGCCTCGTGGCCCCTCGCCCGCCCCTCGGCCTCGGCCCTCGCCCGCGGCGTCGCCCGCTGGGGGGTGGCGGCTGCCCTGGCCCGCGCCGGCCCCGCCCTCTTCGCCGCCCTCGAAGGGGCCACCGGCCGCTGCCTCGGCTCCTCCCCCCCGGCCTTCGCCCCCGGCCTCGACGCCGAGGCCCTCCCGGTCGTCGTCCTCCTCCCCTACGGAGACCCCCGGCGCTGCCGCCTCGAGGGGCACCGCTGGGAGGGCCTCGGCGCCTCCCCCCAGGCCTTCGCCTTGGTCCACTGGGCCTTGGCCTTGGCCGAGGAGTTGGGGGCACTGGGGAGGGTCCTCTTCCGGGGGCCTCGGGAGTGGAGGCCGGGTCGGGGAGAACGTCAAGGTGGCGGTGGAGGGCGTCAAGATGGCGGTGGAGGGCCTCAAGATGGCGGTGGAGGACCTCGAGGGTGGAGGTGGAGTCATGGAGGACCTCAAGATGGCCGTGGAGGGCGTCAAGATGGCGGTGGAGGACCTCAAGGTGGCCATGGAGGACCTCAAGATGGCGGTGGAGGACCTCGAGGGTGGAGGTGGGGTCATGGAGGACCTCAAGGAGGCCATGGGGGACCTCAAGATGGCCGTGGAGAGCATCAAGGATGGAGGTGGAGTCATGGAGGACCTCAAGGAGGCCGTGGAGGACCTCAAGGAGGCCATGGGGGACCTCAAGATGGCCGTGGAGGACCTCAAGATGGCCGTGGAGGACATCAAGGATGGAGGTGGAGTCATGGAGGACCTCAAGATGGCTGTGGAGGGCCTCAAGGAGGCCATGGAGGACCTCAAGATGGCGGTGGAGGACCTCAAGATGGCGGTGGAGGACCTCGAGGGTGGAGGTGGGGTCATGGAGGACCTCAAGGAGGCCATGGAGGACCTCAAGGAGGCCATGGAGAACCTCAAGATGGCCGTGGAGGACCTCAAGGATGGAGGTGGAGTCATGGAGGACCCGAAGGAGGCCGTGGAGAACCTCAGTGGTGGAAGTGGGGCCATGGAGGACCTGAAGGAGGACCTCAAGATGGCCGTGGAGGACCTTCAGGAGGCCGTGGAGACCCCCAAGAGTGGAAGTGGGGACCTCAAGGAGGCCATGGAGGACCTCAAGGGTGGAGGTGGGGTCCTGGAGGACCTGAAGGAGGCCAAGGAGGACCTGGCCAAGGTCCTGGAGGACCCGAAGGAGGCCCTGGAGAACCTCGAGGGTGGAGGTGGAGCCGGGGGGGACCCGAAGAAATGGGGTGGGAGGTCCACGGGGACCCCCCAGGGTGGAGGTGGGGTCACGGGGGACCTCCCCGGGTCAGGTGGGACCCGGAGGACCACCAAGAAGTTGGGTGGGGTGGCCCTGGAGGACCTCGGGGTGGCCCTGGAGGACCTCGGGGTGGCCCTGGAGGACCTCGAGGAGGTCCTGGAGGACCTCAGAGGTGGAGGTGGAGCCGGGGGGGACCTGAAGAAGTGGGGTGGGAGGTCCATGGAGACCCCCAAGGGTGGGGGTGGGACCAAGGAGAGGCCACCTGGGAGGTCCCCGCCCCGTCCCCACCCCGAAGGAGGTCCTGGACCTCCTGGCCTTGGGGACTCCGGACTCTCCTTTGGCCTCGTTTGGGCTCGGGGAGGACCTGGAGGTCCCAAGATGGTGGTGAGGACCCAGGAGAAGACCCCAAGAGGCCCGGCACGGCCTTGTCCCTCCTCTTCCTCCTCAACGTGGCCCTGGTGGTCCTCTGGGA
The DNA here is from genome assembly GCA_033556795.1 of Tapera naevia. Taxonomy (NCBI): domain Eukaryota; kingdom Metazoa; phylum Chordata; class Aves; order Cuculiformes; family Neomorphidae; genus Tapera; species Tapera naevia. The sequence continues at coordinate 145,098 of JAUMJJ010000427.1, read as the reverse complement.
GGTCCTCTTGGCCGTCACCTTCGCCCATCGGCACGATTGGCCCCGCAACGCCGCCGGCGCCGCCCTGGGCTGGGCGACCTGGGCGGTCACCTACGGCTTCTGGTATCGCCGGACGCGGTGGCCGGGGCCACCCGGGGTGGGGCTTGGGGTGCCCTGACCAGGAATGGGGTGGGGGGGGGGTGGGTCTTGGGCCTCCAGGAGGAGCTGGAGGACCTCAAGAGCTTCAAGGAGCCAAGAGAGCCCCAAAAAGCCAAGAGAAACTGAGGTTCCAGAAGGTTCTGGAGGTTCTGATGGTCTTGGAGGACCTCAAGAGCCACAAGAACCCAAGAGAAGCCAAGAGAACCCAAGGTTCCAGAAGGTTCTGGAGGTCCTGATGGTCTTGGAGGACCTCAAGAGCCTCAAGAAGCCAAGAGAGCCCCAAAAAGCCAAGAGAAACTGAGGTTCCAGAAGGTTCTGGAGGTCCTGATGGTCCTGGAGGACCTCAAGAAGCTCAAGAAACCAAGAGAAACTGAGGTTCCAGAAGGTTCTGGAGGTTCTGATGGTCTTGGACGACCTCAAGAGCCACAAGAACCCAAGAGAAGCCAAGAGAACCCGAGGTTCCAGAAGGTTCTGGAGGTCCTGATGGTCCTGGAGGACCTCAAGAGCCACAAGAACCTCAAGAAGCCAAGAGACACCAAGGTTCCAGAAGGTTCTGGAGGTCCTGATGGTCTTGGAGGACCTCAAGAGCCACAAGAACCCAAGAGAAGCCAAGAGAACCCGAGGTTCCAGAAGGTTCTGGAGGTCCTGATGGTCCTGGAGAACCCCAAGGAGCCGAGAGAGCCCCAAGAAGCCAAGAGAACCCAAAGTTCCAGAAGGTTCTGGAGGTCCTGATGGTCCTGGAGGACCTCAAGAGCTTCAAGGAGCCAAGAGAGCCCCAAGAAGCCAAGAGAAACTGAGGTTCCAGAAGGTTCTGGAGGTCCTGATGGTCCTGGAGGACCTCAAGAGCCACAAGAACCCAAGAGAAGCCAAGAGAACCCGAGGTTCCAGAAGGTTCTGGAGGTCCTGATGGTCCTGGAGGACCTCAAGAAGCTCAAGAAACCAAGAGAAACTGAGGTTCCAGAAGGTTCTGGAGGTCCTGATGGTCTTGGAGGACCTTAAGAAGCTCAAGAAGCCAAGAGAAACTGAGGTTCCAGAAGGTTCTGGAGGTCCTGATGGTCCTGGAGGACCTCAAGAGCCTCAAGAAGCCAAGAGAAACTGAGGTTCCAGAAGGTTCTGGAGGTTCTGATGGTCCTGGAGGACCTCAAGAAGCTCAAGAAGCCAAGAGAAACTGAGGTTCCAGAAGGTTCTGGAGGTCCTGATGGTCCTGGAGGACCTCAAGAAGCTCAAGAAACCAAGAGAAACTGAGGTTCCAGAAGGTTCTGGAGGTCCTGATGGTCTTGGAGGACCTCAAGAGCCTCAAGAAGCCAAGAGAAACCGAGGTTCCAGAAGGTTCTGGAGGTCCTGATGGTCTTGGAGGACCTCAAGAGCTTCAAGGAGCCAAGAGAGCCCCAAAAAGCCAAGAGAAACTGAGGTTCCAGAAGGTTCTGGAGGTCCTGATGGTCCTGGAGGACCTCAAGAAGCTCAAGAAACCAAGAGAAACTGAGGTTCCAGAAGGTTCTGGAGGTCCTGATGGTCCTGGAGGACCTCAAGAAGCTCAAGAAACCAAGAGAAACTGAGGTTCCAGAAGGTTCTGGAGGTTCTGATGGTCTTGGAGGACCTCAAGAGCCACAAGAACCCAAGAGAAGCCAAGAGAACCCGAGGTTCCAGAAGGTTCTGGAGGTCCTGATGGTCCTGGAGGACCTCAAGAGCTTCAAGGAGCCAAGAGAGCCCCAAGAAGCCAAGAGAAACTGAGGTTCCAGAAGGTTCTGGAGGTCCTGATGGTCTTGGAGAACCCCAAGGAGCCAAGAGAGCCCCAAGAAGCCAAGAGAACCCAAAGTTCCAGAAGGTTCTGGAGGTCCTGATGATCCTGGAGGACCTCAAGAGCCACAAGAACCTCAAGAAGCCAAGAGAACCCAAGGTTCCAGAAGGTTCTGGAGGTCCTGATGGTCGGAGCCACCAGGGGGCGGAAATGAGGCCAAAAGGGGGGGGGGAGGGGAGGATTTGGGGGAGGAAACGGCGAATCGGGGCCTTTTGACCCAAAAATGAGGGTTCAGGGTGAGGAGAGATGGGATTGGGCCAAAAATGGAGACTTTTGCCCCAAAATGAAGGATTTGGAGCCAAAAGTGGAGGTTTTTTTGCCCAAAATGGAGATTTTTGGAGCTGAAAATGAAGGATTTTGCCTGAAAATGAAAGATTTTGCCCCAAAATGAAGGATTTTGTCCAAAAACGAAGGATTTTGCCTGAAAATGAAGGATTTGGAACCAAAAGTGAAGCTTTTTTGCCCAAAATGGAGATTTTTTGAGTTGAAAATGAAGGATTTTGCCCCAAAATGGAGATTTTGGAGCCAAAAATGAAGGATTTTGCCCCAAAATGAAGGATTTGGAACCAAAAGTGAAGCTTTTTTGCCCAAAATGGTGGATTTTTGGAGCTGAAAATGAAGGGTTTTGCCCCAAAATGACGGATTTTGCCTGAAAATGAAAGATTTTGCCCCAAAATGAAGGATTTTGTCCAAAAATGAAGGATTTTGAACCAAAATGGAGATTTTTGGAGCTGAAAATGAAGGATTTTGCCTGAAAATGAAGGATTTTGAACCAAAATGAAGGATTTTGAGCCAAAAGTGGAGCTGAAAATGGAGATTTAACCTAAAAATGGTGGATTTTTTCCTAAAAATGGTGATTTTTCTTCTCCAAAATATTTTTTTAGCCTGAAAGTGGAAAATTTTGCCCCAAAAAGGAGATTTTTGAGCCTCAAAGTGGAAATTTTTGAAAAAAAGCCTTTTTTTTTTTCTTAAAAAAATGAGATTTTGGACCCAAAATCAAATTTTTGAGTCTGAAAAGGGAGGATTTTGCCCCAAAATGGAGAATTTTTTAAAGTGTATTTTTTTTCACCAAAAATTGGAGATTTTCGAGCCCCAAAGGGGAGATTTTTTTAGACACAAAATGAAGATATTGGGCAGAAAACTGACGATTTTGGGTAAAAAGCAAAGAATTTGAGCATAAAAAGTGAAGATTTGGGGCAGAAATGAAGATTTTTGAGGAGAATTGAAAGATTTGGGGCTAAAAGTGACGATTTTGGTCCAAAAGTAAAGTTCGGGGCCAAAAAAATGACGATTTTTGGGCAGAAATTGAAGATTTTTTGGACACCAAATTCTGGATTTTTAAGCACAAAAAAAGGGTTTTTTTTTTAGGTGAGAAAAAATGTGATTTTTGGACAAAAAATGCTGGAATTTTGGGGCAAAACCCGAAGATTTTGAGGGTATAAAAGTGATTTTTTTTGGGCACAGAAATGAAGATTTTGGGAGCATTAAAAATCCTGATTTTTTTTAAGGTGCAAAAATTTAATCATTTCAGAGCCAGGAAATTAAAGATTTTTGACCAAAATGATGATTTTTGGGGGCAAAAAGCGACAATTTGGGGCCTCAAAAGTTGAGATTTTTTATTTAGAACACAAAATCCCAGAGTTTTGGACAAAAAATTCCAGATTTTGGGGCAGAATCTCAAACTTTGCGAATTTTGGGGCGATTTTCCCTTTGTGGCCCCGAGGGGGATTTTTAGGCTGAATTTTGTGGGTTTTGGGCAAAAAAAAAAAATCTGCTGCTTTTCCCCTTTTTACACAAAAAAAAGGGGGGGATTTGGGTTCAAGGGGTGGAAATTGGGATTTTTTTGGGGCAGAAAACTGGAATTTTGGGGTTCAAAGGGTAAAAAAGGGAAGAAAACAGGATTTTTTCACCCCGAAAATTGTGGGGGTTTTGGTAAAAAGTCAAATTTTGCCAAAAAATGGGGGTTTCTTGCTGCAAAAATGCGTGGATTTGGTTTAAAATGTCCTTTTTTGCCACAAAATGTGGATTTTTGTGATAAAATGTGGGTTTTTTTTCTGTAAAATGCATGGTTTTGCCACAAAATGTGTTTTTTTCTGCCATAAAATGTGTTTTATTGTGATAAAAATGTCTATTTTTGGCTGTGGAATGTTTGGTTTTGACATAAAATACAGAGTTTTGCCATAAAATGTGGAATTTCGCCCTAAAATGTGGATTTTTGTGCTGAAAATGTGGATTTTTTGGCTGTGAAATGCAGTTTTTGGGTATAAAATGTGCTTTTTTGACATAAAATGTGTGAGTTTTGCTGTTAAATGCTTGGTTTTGCCATAAAATCTCTTTTTTTACATTAAATTGCAGAATTTGGCCCTAAAATGTGGATTTTTCTGAGCAAAATGTGGATTTTTGGCTGTAAAATGCATCATTTTACCATAAAATCTGTTTTTTTACCCTAAAATGTGGAATTTTGCCCTAAAATCTGTGTTTTGTGATAAAAAAGTGGATTTTTTTGGCTGTAAAATGCTTGGGTTTGACATAAAATACAGAGTTTTGCCCTAAAATGTGGATTTTTGTGATAAAAATGTGCATTTTTTGCTGTGAAATCCTTGGTTTTGCCATAAATTGGTGTTTTTTTACCATAAAATGTGGATTTTTGCCCTAAAATGTGGATTTTTGTGATAAAAATGTGCATTTTTTGCTGTGAAATCCTTGGTTTTGCCATAAAATTGTGTTTTTTTACCATAAAATGTGGATTTTTTTGCCTTAAAATGGGGGGTTTGGGAAAAAATGTGAATTTTTGGACTGTAAAATGCATGGTTTTGCCTTAAAATCTATTTTTTCCCTAAAATATGGATTTTTGCCTTAAAATGTGGGGGTTTTGGTGATAAAAATGTGGCTTTTTGGCTGCCAGACGCAGGGTTTTGCTGTAAAATGTGAATTTTTACTGATATTGTGGGATTTTGCCCCAAAACGTTGGGGTTTTCTGCCATAAAATGCTTTTCTTGCATCAAAAAATGTGTCTTTTGCCTAAAAACGGGGGGTTTGAACCCAAAAAAATGGGGAGAGAAAAGGGGGGGATTTTTTTAAACTATAAAATTGTTTTTTTATTTAAATGCGACTTTTTTTGTCCCAAAATATTGATTTTTTTCAGCCTAAAACGAGGATTATTTTGGCTTTAAAAATTTTTAAAATTTGGGATTTTTTTTCCCTTCAAAGGAGGATTTTTTGGCCTTAAAAAAAAAAAAAACAAAACAATTTTTTTTGCCCTAAAAAATAATTTATTTTTGCTCCTAAAAATAAGAATTTTGTGCCCCAAAATAAATTTTTCAACCTTAAAAATGAAGATTTTTTTACCCCTAAAGATGATGATTTTTTGCCTTAAAAATGAGATTTTTTTTTGCTCCCAAAAGGACTTTTTTTAACCCTAAAATGAGGAATTTTTTAGCCTTAAAAATATGGATATTTTTGCCCAAAAATGAAGATTTTTTTTACCCTAAAATAAGAATTATTTTGCCCTTAAAATTAGGATTATTTTGGCCCTAAAAATGAAGATTTTTTTTGCCTTAAAATGAAGATTTTTTTGCCTTAAAATGAAGATTTTTTTCCCCTAAAAAGAGGAGTTTTTTTTCCTTAAAATAAGGGGTTTTAATCATAAATTGAGTTTTTTATTGTAAAATCAACTTTCTTACCATAAAAATGAGGTTTTTTAACCTTAAAACCAAGTTTTGAACCTTAAAATGAATTTTTTCCCTTCAAATGAACTTTTTTTTTGCCCTAAAATGAGATTTTTTACCTTAAAATGACTCCTTTATCCTTAAAATGAAGTTTTTAACCAAAAATTGAAGTTTTTTACCTTAAAATGATTTTTTTACCTTAAAATGAATTTTTTACCCCAAAAATGATTTCACCTTAAAATTATTTTTTCCTTAAAATGAATTTTTTCACCTTAAAATGATTTTTTTTTAACCTTAAATTGATTTTTTAACCTTAAAATGTCTTTTTTAACCTTAAACTGAGAGGGATTTTTTAACCCTAAAAAGTTCTTTTCACCACGATTATTTTTTGCCTTAAAAGGATATTTTTTCCCTTAAAATGATTTTTTTTCCCCTTCACTTTTTAACCTTAAAATTAGGAATTTTTGAACCAGAAAACGAGGGGGGTTTAACCTAAAAATGAGGGTTTTTAACCTAAAAATGGGGGTTTTGACCTAAAAATGGTTTTTTAACTTAAAAATGAGGGGTTTTTAACCTGAAAATGGGGTTTTTTTTAAAATTAAAAATGGATTTTTTAACCTAAAAATGTTTTTTTTTAACCTAAAAATGAGGTTTTTAACTTAAAAATGTGGGTTTTAAACTAAAAATGGGGTTTTTAACCTAAAAATGATGTTTTTAACCTAAAAATGAGATTTTTAACTCAAAAATGAGGTTTTTAAGCTTAAAATGAGGTTTTTAACCCAAAAATTGGGGATATTAACCTAAAGATGAGGGTTTTAACTTAAAAATGGGGGGTTTAAGTAAAAATGAAGTTTGTAACCTAAAAACGAGGTTTTTAACCTAAAAATGAGGTTTTTAACCTAAAAATGGGGATTTTTAACCTAAAGATGAGGTTTTTAACTTAAAAATGAGGGGTTTTTTTTACCTAAAAATGGGGGTTTTAACTTAAAAATGGGGTTTTTAACTAAAAATGGGGGGTTTAACCTAAAAATGAGGATTTTAACTTAAAAATGAGTTTTTTAACTTAAAAATGGGGGTTTTGACCTAAAAATGAGGTTTTTAACTTAAAAATGAGGGTTTTTAACCTAAAAATGTATTTTTTAACTTAAAAATGGGGGTTTTAACTAAAAATGAAGTTTTTAACCTAAAAATGAGGTTTTTTAACCTAAAAATGGTTTTTTAACCTAAAGATGAGGTTTTTAACTTAAAAATGAAATTTTTTTGACCTAAAAATCGGGGGTTTTAACTAAAAATGGGGTTTTAAACCTAAAAATGAGGATTTTAGCCTAAAAATGAAGTTTTTAATTTAAAAATGAGGTTTTTTTAACCTAAAAATGGGTTTTTTACCCCGAAATTCCTTTCCCCAAACCGCCCTTTTTTAACCCTTCGCCCTCTCCCCCTCCTTCACTCATTTTTTTTTTTTTTAACCAGAAAGGAGTTTTCCAACCCAAAAATCCCCTCTTTGCGCCGCCATGGGTTTTGACCATAAAAGGAAATTGGTTTATTTTTTCCCCAAATTTGGGGTTTTTTACCCCAAAAACAGCGATTTTGGTCTCCAAAAGGTGACCTTGGGTGGATCCGGTGACCTTGGGTTGACCTGGTGACCCTTGGCTTGACCTGGTGACCTTGGGTTGACCTGTTGACCCTTGGCTTGACCTGGTGACCCTTGGCTTGACCTGTTGACCCTTGGGTTGACCTGGTGACCTTGGGTTGACCTGGTGACCTTTGGGTGGATCCGGTGACCTTGGGTTGACCTGTTGACCCTTGGGTTGACCTGTTGACCCTTGGATTGACCTGGTGGACCTTGGGTTGACCTATTGACCCTTGGGTTGACCTGGTGACCTTGGGTTGACCTGGTGACCCTTGGCTTGACCTGTTGACCCTTGGCTTGACCTGTTGACCCTTGGATTGACCTGGTGGACCTTGGGTTGACCTGTTGACCCTTGGGTTGACCTGGTGACCTTGGGTTGACCTGTTGACCCTTGGGTGGACCCGTTGACCCTTGGGTGGACCTGTTGACCCTTGGATTGACCTGGTGGACCTTGGGTTGACCTGGTGACCCTTGGGTTGACCTGTTGACCCTTGGGTGGACCTGGTGACCTTGGGTTGACCTGTTGACCCTTGGGTTGACCTGGTGACCTTGGGTTGACCTGTTGACCCTTGAGTTGACCTGTTGACCCTTGGGTGGACCTGTTGACCCTTGGGTGGACCTGTTGACCCTTGGGTGGACCTATTGACCCTTGGGTTGACCTGGTGACCCTTGGCTTGACCTGTTGACCCTTGGCTTGACCTATTGACCCTTGGATTGACCTGGTGACCTTGGGTTGACCTGTTGACCCTTGAGTTGACCTGGTGACCTTGGGTTGACCTGGTGACCCTTGGCTTGACCTGTTGACCCTTGGGTTGACCTTGTGACCTTGGGTTGACCTATTGACCCTTGGGTTGACCTGTTGACCCTTGGGTGGACCTGTTGACCCTTGGGTGGACCTGTTGACCCTTGGGTGGACCTGGTGACCTTGGGTTGACCTGTTGACCCTTGGGTGGACCTGTTGACCCTTGGGTGGACCTGGTGACCCTTGGGTTGACCTGGTGACCTTTGGGTTGACCTTGTGACCTTGGGTGGACCTGTTGACCCTTGGGTGGACCTGGTGACCCTTGAGTTGACCTGGTGACCTTGGGTTGACCTTGTGACCTTGGGTGGACCTGTTGACCCTTGGGTGGACCTGGTGACCCTTGGGTGGACCTGTTGACCCTTGGGTTGACCTGGTGACCCTTGGGTTGACCTGGTGACCTTGGGTTGACCCGTTGACCCTTGGGTTGACCTGTTGACCCTTGAGAGTTTGGGAGGTGGCGATGGGGTTCCACCACCTTCTCCAGGCCACGCCCCCCTTCTCTCCAGGCAGCCAATAGGTCCTCTCACTCCCTCTTGGGACCCCCCCCCTCCCACCCACCCCCCCCCCCCACCCCCCGCGGCGTCCGTCAGCGCCCGCGTTCCTCGGCGCTGCGCTTGAGGTGGGCGACGGTGGAGAGGAACCACTTGACCTACAAGGGGTGGGGGGGGGAGACACCGGAGTCACGTGACCTGTTATGGTGTCCCCACCCAGCAGAGGACCCATCCCACCTGCTGGACCCCCCCTGGGACCACCCCCCGTGGACCTTTGGGGTGGTGGGGATGGAAGCCCACCTTGAAGAAGGTGACGGCGACGCCGGAGCAGGCGCTGAGGAGGAAGAGGGCGACGAAGGCGGCGACGCTGTCCCTGGGCCCGGAGGAGGCCTCGGGGTCGGCTCGGCACGGGGGGGCTTTGGAGGAGGAGGAGGAGGAGGAGGAGGAGGAGGAGGTGGGGACCTTCTCCAGGTGACGTCGCCACCACCTCCACCGAGCTCCAGCCGGCGCCACCCAGGGCTCTGCGCCCGTCGCTGTCCAGCTCCACCAACTCCACCACCTCCATCATCTCCATCCTTGTCCAACCACCCTGAGCCTTCATCTCCACCCATCTCCACCCATCTCCTTCATCTCCATCCACCATCTCCATTGATCTCCATCACCTCCATCCACGTCCAACCACCTTGAACCTTCATCTCCATCATCTCCTTCATCTCCATCCATCCATCACCCCCACTGATCTCCTTCCATCTCCACCCATGGTCTCCACCCATCTCCTTCCATCTCCATTGATCTCCATCACCTCCATCCTTGTCCAACCACCCTTGAACCATCATCTCCTTCATCTCCACCCATCTCCACCATCTCCACCATCATCTCCATCATCTCCATCCACCACCTCCATCCATCTCCACCCATCTCCATTGATCTCCATCACCTCCATCCTTGTCCAACCACCCTTGAACCATCATCTCCTTCATCTCCTTCATCTCTTTCATCTCTTTCATCTCCATCATCTCCATCCACCACCTCCATCGATCTCAATCCAACTCCACCCATGGTCTCCACTCATCTCCATCATCTCCATCATCTCCATCCAGCCCCAATCACCTTGAGCCATCACCTCCACCCATCTCCATCATCTCCATCCTTGTCCAACCACCTTGAGCCTTCATCTCCATCATCTCCACCCATCTCCACCCATCTCCTTCCATCTCCATCATCTCCATCCACCACCCCCATTGATCTCCTTCCATCTCCACCCATGGTCTCCACCCATCTCCATCATCTTCAACCACCCTAAGCCTTCATCTCCATCATCTCCATCCAGCCCCAACCACCTTGAGCCATCACCTCCACCCATCTCCATCATCTCCTTCATCTCCATCATCTCCATCCTTGTCCAACCACCCTTGAACCATCATCTCCATCATCTCCATCATCTCCTTCCATCCACCACCTCCATTGATCTCCACCCATCTCCACCCATCTCCATTGATCTCCATCACCTCCATCATCTCCATCATCTCCTTCAGCTCCATCATCTCCATCATCTCCAACCACCTTGAGCCATCACCTCCACCCATCTCCTTCCATCTCCTTCATCTCCATCATCTCCATCCTTGTCCAACCACCCTGAGCCTTCATCTCCACCCATCTCCATCATCTCCATCATCTCCATCATCTCCATTGATCTCCATCAACTCCATCCAGCCCCAACCACCCTGAGCCATCATCTCCACCCATCTCCACCCATGGTCTCCATCATCTCCATTGATCTCCACCCATCTCCATCCTTGTCCAACCACCTTGAGCCTTCATCTCCATCATCTCCATCATCTCCATCATCTCCATCATCTCCATCATCTCCATCCACCATCTCCATTGATCTCCATCACCTCCATCCTTGTCCAACCACCCTGAGCCTTCATCTCCATCATCTCCCTCCACATTGATCTCCATCCATCTCCACCCATGGTCTCCACCCATCTCCTTCCATCTCCATTGATCTCCACCCATCTCCATCACCTCCATCCTTGTCCAACCACCCTTGAACCATCATCTCCTTCATCTCTTTCATCTCTTTCATCTCCATCATCTCCATCCACCACCTCCATCAATCTCAATCCAACTCCACCCATGGTCTCCACTCATCTCCATCATCTCCATCATCTCCATCATCTCCACCCACCACCTCCATCGATCTCCACCCATCTCCACCCATGGTCTCCACTCATCTCCATCATCTCCATCCAGCCCCAATCACCTTGAGCCATCACCTCCACCCATCTCCATCCTTGTCCAACCACCCTGAGCCTTCATCTCCACCATCTCCATCATCGCCATCATCTCCTTCATCTCCATCCATCCACCACCTCCATTGATCTCCACTCATCTCCACCCATCTCCATCATCTCCATCACCTCCATTCTTGTCCAACCACCTTGAGCCTTCATCTCCATCATCTCCTTCATCTCCATCATCTCCTTCATCTCCATCATCTCCATCCACCACATCCATTGATCTCCACCCATCTCCATCATCTCCATTGATCTCCATCACCTCCATCCACATCCAACCACCCTGAGCCTTCATCTCCATCATCTCCATCATCTCCATCATCTCCAACCACCCTGAGCCATCACCTCCACCCATCTCCACCCATGGTCTCCATCATCTCCATTGATCTCCACCCATCTCCATTGATCTCCATCATCTCCATCCATGTCCAACCACCCTGAGCCTTCATCTCCATCATCTCCCTCCACATTGATCTCCATCCATCTCCACCCATGGTCTCCACCCATCTCCTTCCATCTCCATTGATCTCCACCCATCTCCATCATCTCCTTCATCTCCATCCATCCACCACTTCATTGATCTCCACCATCTCCATCATCTCCATCATCTCCATCCAGCCCCAACCACCCTTGAACCATCATCTCCATCATCTCCTTCATCTCCTTCCATCTCCATCATCTCCATCCACCACCTCCATTGATCTCCTTCCATCTCCACCCATGGTCTCCACCCATCTCCATCATCTCCATCATCTCCATTGATCTCCATCATCTCCATCCTTGTCCAACCACCCTTGAACCATCACCCCCACCCATCTCCACCCATCTCCATCATCTCCATCATCTCCATCCATCTTCTTCCATCTCCATCATCTCCTTCCATCCATCACCTCCATTGATCTCCACCCATCTCCACCCATGGTCTCCACCCATCTCCATCATCTCCATCCAGCCCCAACCACCTCGAGCCATCACCTCCACCCATCTCCTTCCATCTCCATCCTTGTCCAACCACCCTTGAACCATCATCTCCATCATCTCCTTCATCTCCACCATCTCCATCATCTCCATCCACCACCCCCATTGATCTCCTTCCATCTCCACCCATGGTCTCCACCCATCTCCTTCCATCTCCATTGATCTCCATCATCTCCATCCTTGTCCAACCACCCTTGAACCATCATCTCCACCCATCTCCACCATCTCCACCATCATCTCCATCATCTCCATCCACCACCCCCACTGATCTCCACCCATCTCCACCCATGGTCTCCACCCATCTCCATCATCTTCAACCACCCTTGAGCCTTCATCTCCATCATCTCCATCATCTCCATCATCTCCTTCCATCCATCACCTCCATTGATCTCCACCCATCTCCATTGATCTCCATCACCTCCTTCCATCTCCAACAACCTTCAGACATCATCTCCACCATCTCCATCATCTCCTTCATCTCCATCATCTCCTTCATCTCCACCCCCATCAATCTCCATCCATCTCCACCCATGGTCTCCACCCATCTCCATCATCTTCAACCACCCTGAGCCTTCATCTCCATCATCTCCTTCATCTCCATCATCTCCATCCACCACCCCCATTGATCTCCTTCCATCTCCACCCATGGTCTCCACCCATCTCCATCCACATCCAACCACCTTGAACCTTCATCTCCATCATCTCCTTCCATCCATCACCTCCACTGATCTCCATCCATCTCCACCCATCTCCACCCATCTCCATCATCTTCAACCACCTTGAGCCTTCATCTCCATCATCTCCATCATCTCCAACCGCCTTGAGCCATCACCTCCACCCATCTCCTTCCATCTCCATCACCTCCATCACCTCCATCCACATCCAACCACCCTTGAACCATCATCTCCATCATCTCCATCATCTCCATCCACCACCTCCATTGATCTCCATCCATCTCCACCCATGGTCTCCACCCATCTCCATCATCTTCAACCACCTGGAGCCTTCATCTCCATCATCTCCATCCTTGTCCAACCACCCTTGAACCATCATCTCCATCATCTCCTTCCATCCACCACCTCCATTGATCTCCACCCATCTCCTTCCATCTCCATCACCTCTATCCATGTCCAACCACCCTGAGCCTTCATCTCCATCATCTCCTTCATCTCCACCCCCATTGATCTCCATCCATCTCCACCCATGGTCTCCACCCATCTCCATCCTTGTCCAACCACCCTGAGCCTTCATCTCCACCCATCTCCATCATCTCCATCATCTCCATCATCTCCATCATCTCCATCACCTCCATCCTTGTCCAACCACCCTTGAACCATCATCTCCTTCATCTCCACCCATCTCCACCATCTCCACCATCATCTCCATCATCTCCATCCACCACCTCCATTGATCTCCACCCATCTCCATTGATCTCCATCACCTCCATCCTTGTCCAACCACCTTGACCCTTCATCTCCACCCATCTCCACCATCTCCACCATCTCCATCATCTCCATCCAGCCCCAACCACCCTTGAACCATCATCTCCACCATCATCTCCTTCATCTCCGTCCACATTGATCTCCTTCCATCTCCACCCATGGTCTCCACCCATCTCCATCATCTCCATCCTTGTCCAACCACCTTGAGCCTTCATCTCCATCATCTCCACCCATCTCCACCCATCTCCTTCCATCTCCATCATCTCCATCCACCACCCCCATTGATCTCCTTCCATCTCCACCCATGGTCTCCACCCATCTCCATCATCTTCAACCACCCTGAGCCTTCATCTCCATCATCTCCATCATCTCCATCATCTCCATCATCTCCATCATCTCCATCATCTCCATCATCTCCATCCAGCCCCAACCACCTTGAGCCATCACCTCCACCCATCTCCATCACCTCCATCATCTCCATCCATGTCCAACCACCTTGACCCTTCATCTCCACCCATCTCCATCATCTCCACCCATCTCCTTCCATCTCCATCATCTCCATCCATCACCTCCATTGATCTCCTTCCATCTCCACCCATCATCTCCACCCATCTCCATTGATCTCCATCCAGGTCCAACCACCCTTGAACCATCATCTCCATCATCTCCATCCATCACCCCCACTGATCTCCTTCCATCTCCACCCATGGTCTCCACCCATCTCCTTCCATCTCCATTGATCTCCATCACCTCCATCCTTGTCCAACCACCCTTGAACCATCATCTCCTTCATCTCCACCCATCTCCACCCATCTCCACCCATCTCCACCCATCTCCATCATCTCCATCACCTCCATCCTTGTCCAACCACCCTGAGCCTTCATCTCCACCCATCTCCATCATCTCCTTCATCTCCATCATCTCCATTGATCTCCATCACCTCCACCCACGTTCAACCACCTTGAACCTTCATCTCCATCATCTCCTTCATCTCCACCTCCATTGATCTCCATCCATCTCCACCCATGGTCTCCACCCATCTCCTTCCATCTCCATTGATCTCCATCATCTCCATCATCTCCATCATCTCCATCATCTCCAACCACCTTGAGCCATCACCTCCACCCATCTCCTTCCATCTCCATCATCTCCATCATCTCCATCCTTGTCCAACCACCCTGAGCCTTCATCTCCACCCATCTCCATCATCTCCTTCATCTCCATCATCTCCATTGATCTCCATCAACTCCATCCAGCCCCAACCACCCTGAGCCATCATCTCCACCCATCTCCATCATCTTCAACCACCTGGAGCCTTCATCTCCATCATCTCCTTCATCTCCATCATCTCCATCCACCACATCCATTGATCTCCACCCATCTCCACCCATCTCCATTCATCTCCATCACCTCCATCCACATCCAACCACCCTGAGCCTTCATCTCCATCATCTCCAACCACCCTGAGCCATCACCTCCACCCATCTCCACCCATGGTCTCCATCATCTCCATTGATCTCCACCCATCTCCATCCTTGTCCAACCACCTTGAGCCTTCATCTCCATCATCTCCATCATCTCCATCATCTCCATCCACCACCTCCATTGATCTCCACCCATCTCCATTGATCTCCATCACCTCCATCCTTGTCCAACCACCCTGAGCCTTCATCTCCATCATCTCCCTCCACATTGATCTCCATCCATCTCCACCCATGGTCTCCACCCATCTCCTTCCATCTCCATTGATCTCCACCCATCTCCATCACCTCCATCCTTGTCCAACCACCCTTGAACCATCATCTCCATCATCTCCATCATCATCTCCATCCACCACCTCCATTGATCTCCACCCATCTCCACCATCTCCATTGATCTCCATCACCTCCATCCACATCCAGCCACCCTGAGCCTTCATCTCCACCATCTCCTTCATCTCCATCATCTCCATCATCTCCATCCACATTGATCTCCATCCATCTCCACCCATGGTCTCCACCCATCTCCAACATCTCCATCATCTCCATCCTTGTCCAACCACCCTTGAACCATCATCTCCACCATCATCTCCTTCATCTCCATCCACATTGATCTCCACCCATCTCCACCCATGGTCTCCACCCATCTCCATCCTTGTCCAAGCACCCTGAGCCTTCATCTCCATTGATCTCCATCATCTCCAACCACATCCAACCACCTTGAACCTTCATCTCCATCATCTCCTTCCATCCATCACCTCCATTGATCTCCTTCCATCTCCACCCATGGTCTCCACCCATCTCCATCATCTCCATCATCTCCATTGATCTCCATCATCTCCATCCTTGTCCAACCACCCTTGAACCATCACCCCCACCCATCTCCACCCATGGTCTCCACCCATCTCCATCATCTTCAACCACCCTGAGCCTTCATCTCCACCCATCTCCATCATCTCCATCATCTCCATCCACCACCTCCATTGATCTCCATCACCTCCATCCATGTCCAACCACCCTGAGCCCTCACCTCCACCCATCTCCATCATCTCCACTGATCTCCATCATCTCCATCCTTGTCCAACCACCCTTGAACCATCGCCCCCACCCATCTCCACCCATCTCCATCATCTCCATCATCTCCATCCATCTTCTTCCATCTCCATCATCTCCTTCCATCCATCACCTCCATTGATCTCCACCCATCTCCACCCATGGTCTCCACCCATCTCCATCATCTCCATCCAGCCCCAACCACCTCGAGCCATCACCTCCACCCATCTCCTTCATCTCCATCACCTCCATCCTTGTCCAACCACCCTTGAACCATCATCTCCATCATCTCCTTCATCTCCTTCCATCTCCATCATCTCCATCCACCACCCCCATTGATCTCCATCCATCTCCACCCATGGTCTCCACCCATCTCCTTCCATCTCCATTGATCTCCACCCATCTCCATCCTTGTCCAACCACCTTGACCCTTCATCTCCATCCATCTCCACCATCTCCATCATCTCCATCCTTATCCAATCACCTTGAACCATCATCTCCATCATCTCCATCCAGCCCCAACCGCCTTGAGCCATCACCTCCACCCACCCCCACCACCTCCACCCCCCCCCCCTATTGACCTCCACCCACCTCCACCCACCTTGGGCCACCACCTCCACCCATCTCCTTCCACCTCCACCACCTCCACCACCTCCACCCACCCCCACCCATCATCTCCACCCCAAGGACCTCCCCCTGCGCCGCTCACGACCAGAGGCTCCACCTCACGTCAGCTCCTTTTATTCTCCCACCAAGCCATGGGTGATGCCACCACCAAGCCATGGGTGAAGCCACCAAGCCATGGGTGATGCCTCCACCAAGCCATGGGTGATGCCATCAAGCCATGGGTGATGCCACCACCAAGCCATGGGTGAAGTCACCAAGCCATGGGTGAAGCCACCACCAAGCCATGGGTGATGCCACCACCAAGCCATGGGTGATGCCACCACCAAGCCATGGGTGATGCCACCAAGCCATGGGTGATGCCACCACCAAGCCATGGGTGAAGTCACCAAGCCATGGGTGATGCCACCACCAAGCCATGGGTGATGCCACCACCAAGCTATGGGTGATGCCTCCACCAAGCCATGGGTGAAGCCACCACCAAGCCATGGGTGATGCCACCAAGCCATGGGTGATGCCACCACCAAGCCATGGGTGATGCCTCCACCAAGCCATGGGTGAAGCCACCACCAAGCTATGGGTGAAGTCACCACCAAGCCATGGGTGAAGCCATCAAGCCATGGGTGATGCCACCACCAAGCCATGGGTGATGCCACCACCAAGCCATGGGTGAAGCCACCACCAAGCCATGGGTGATGCCACCAAGCCATGGGTGATGCCACCACCAAGCCATGGGTGATGCCACCACCAAGCCATGGGTGATGCCTCCACCAAGCTATGGGTGATGCCACCACCAAGCTATGGGTGATGCCACCACCAAGCTATGGGTGATGCCACCACCAAGCCATAGGTGATGCCACCAAGCCATGGGTGATGCCACCACCAAGCCATGGGTGATGCCACCACCAAGCCATGGGTGATGCCACCACCAAGCCATGGGTGATGCCTCCACCAAGCCATGGGTGATGCCACCACCAAGCCATGGGTGAAGCCACCACCAAGCCATGGGTGATGCCACCAAGCTATGGGTGATGCCACCACCAAGCCATGGGTGATGCCACCACCAAGCCATGGGTGAAGCCACCACCAAGCCATGGGTGATGCCTCCACCAAGCCATGGGTGAAGCCACCACCAAGCCATGGGTGATGCCACCACCAAGCTATGGGTGATGCCACCACCAAGCCATGGGTGATGCCACCACCAAGCCATGGGTGATGCCACCAAGCCATGGGTGATGCCACCACCAAGCCATGGGTGATGCCATCAAGCCATGGGTGAAGCCACCACCAAGCTATGGGTGATGCCACCAAGCCATGGGTGATGCCACCACCAAGCCATGGGTGATGCCTCCACCAAGCCATGGGTGATGCCACCACCAAGCCATGGGTGATGCCACCACCAAGCCATGGGTGATGCCACCACCAAGCTATGGGTGATGCCACCACCAAGCTATGGGTGATGCCACCACCAAGCCATGGGTGATGCCACCACCAAGCTATGGGTGATGCCACCACCAAGCCATGGGTGATGCCACCACCAAGCCATGGGTGATGCCACCACCAAGCTATGGGTGATGCCACCAAGCCATGGGTGATGCCACCACCTCCCTCACTTGTTACCGGGGCTCCTGCTGATGCTCCTCTGGATGAACTTCATGGGCAGGGCCTCGTGGACCACCATGCAGGTGAAGGTGACCCCACCCTCCCACTCCTCCCTGGGCACCACCAGGCGGCTGTAGAGGTAGAAGGTCCCATCCCCGTCCTTCTCCTTGGCCGCCGGCGTCGTCTCGGCGCCGCCGGCGCCCACGGCCTCGCGCTCCTTCAACCACTCCACCGAGAGGTCCTCGGGGTAGAAGCCCCTCACCAGGCAGGTGATGGTGGCCGTGGGGTGGGAGCTGCTCAGCTCCTCGGCCGCCGGCGCCAGCAGGAAGACGCCGGGCGCTTGGCGTCGGCCTGGGGTGGGAGGAAGAGAGGAGGAGAAGGTTCCAGAGGGACGGCCTCGGGGGGGGGGGGGGGGGGGGGGTAAAGGAGGACCTCGAGCCAAAGGGGGATCTTCTTGAGGTGAAGGGGACTTCTTGGCCTGAGAAAAGGGCTTCTTGGGATGAAAAGGGACCTTCTTGGGCTAAAAGGGACCTTCTTGGGCCAAAAATGGACCTTCTTGGGCCAAAAAGGGACCTTCTCAACCCAAAAAGACCTTCTTGACCCAAAAAGGACCTTCTTGGGCCAAAAAGGGACCTTCTTGACCCAAAAAAGACCTTCTTGACCCCAAAAATACCTTTTTGACCCAAGAAAAGACCTTCTTGACCCAAACAAGACCTTCTTGACCCAAGAAAAGACCTTCTTGACCCAAAGGGCCCTTCTTGGCCCGATAAAAGGTCTTCTTGTCCAAAAAAGGACTTTCTTCGGCCAAAAATGGACCTTCTCGACCCAAAACAAGACCTTCTTGACCCAAAAAGGACCTTCTTGAGCCAAAAAGTGACCTTCTTGGGCCAAAAAGGGACCTTCTTGACCCAAAACAAGACCTTCTTGACCCAAACAAAACCTTCTTGACCCGAAAACGGACCTTCTTGGGCCAAAAATGGACCTTCTTGTGCCAAAAAGGGACCTTCTTGACCCAAAACACGACCTTATTGACCTAAAAAGGACCTTCTTGACCCAAAAAGGGACCTTCTTGACCCCAAAAAGACCTTCTTGACCCAAAACAAGACCTTCTTGACCCAAAGGGCCCTTCTTGGCCCGAGAAAAGGGCTTCTTGGGCCGAAAAGGGACCTTCTTGGGCCAAAAAGGGACCTTCTTGGGCCAAAAAGGGACCTTCTTGGGCTGAAAAGGGACATTCTTGGGCCAAAAAGGGACCTTCTCGACCCAAAAAGACCTTCTTGACCCAAAAAGGACCTTCTTGAGCCAAAATAAGATCTTCTTGACCCAAAAAGGACCTTCTTGAGCCCAAACAAAACCTTATTGACCCAAAACAAGACCTTCTTGAGCCAAAAAGGACCTTCTTGACCCCAAAAATACCTTTTTGACCCAAGAAAAGACCTTCTTGACCCAAAACAAGACCTTCTTGACCTAAAAAAGACCTTCTTGACCCCAAAAAGACCTTCTTGACCCAAACAAAAGCTTCTTGACCCGAAAACGGACCTTCTTGGGCCAAAAATGGACCTTCTTGGGCCGAAAAGGGACCTTCTTGACCCAAAACACGACCTTATTGACCTAAAAAGGACCTTCTTGACCCAAAAAGGGACCTTCTTGACCCCAAAAAGACCTTCTTGACCCAAAACAAGACCTCCTTGACCCAAAAAGGGACCTTCTTGAGCCAAAACAAAACCTTCTTGACCCCAAAAAGACCTTCTTGACCCAAACAAAACCTTCTTGACCCGAAAACGGACCTTCTTGGGCCAAAAATGGACCTTCTTGGGCCGAAAAGGGACCTTCTCGACCCAAAACAAGACCTTATTGACCCAAAAAGGACCTTCTTGACCCCAAAAAGACCTTCTTGACCCAAAACAAGACCTTCTTGACCCCAAAAAGACCTCCTTGACCCAAAAAGGGACCTTCTTGGCCCAAGAAAAGGTCTTCTTGGGCCAAAAAAGGACCTTCTTGAGCCAAAAAAGACCTTCTTGACCCAAAAAGGGACCTTTTAGACCCAAAGAGCCCTTCTTGACCCAAAACAAGACCTTCTTGACCCAAAACAAGACCTTCTTGACCCAAAAAAGACCTTCTTGACCCAAAACAAAACCTTCTTGACCCAAAAAAGACCTTCTTGACCCCAAAAATACCTTTTTGACCCAAGAAAAGACCTTCTTGACCCAAGAAAAGACCTTCTTGACCCAAAACAAGACCTTCTTGACCCAAAAAAGACCTTCTTGACCCCAAAAATACCTTTTTGACCCAAAACAAGACCTTCTTAACCCCAAAAAGACCTTCTTGACCCAAAGAGCCCTTCTTGGCCCAAGAAAAGGGCTTCTCAAGCCAAAAAAAAGGACCTTCTTGGGCCAAAAAAGGAGCTTCTTGACCCAAAACAAGACCTTCTTGACCCAAAAAGGGACCTTCTTGACCCAAAACAAGACCTTCTTGACCCAAAAAAGGACCTTCTTGACCCAAAACAAGACCTTCTTGACCCAAAACAAGACCTTCTTGACCCCAAAAAGACCTTCTTGACCCAAAACAAGACCTTCTTGACCCAAAAAAGACCTTGACCCAAGAAAAGACCTTCTTGACCCAAGAAAAGACCTTCTTGACCCAAAAAAGACCTTCTTGACCCCAAAAATACCTTTTTGACCCAAAACAAGACCTTCTTGACCCAAAAAAGGACCTTCTCGAGCCAAAACAAGACCTTCTTGACTCAAAACAAGACCTTCTTGACCCAAACAAGACCTTCTTGACCCAAATAGCCCTTCTTGGCCCAAGAAAAGGGCTTCTCAAGCCAAAAAAAGGACCTTCTTGACCCAAAACAAGACCTTCTTGACCCAAAGAGCCCTTTTTGACCCAAAACAAGACCTTCTTGACCCAAAACAAGACCTTTTAGACCCAAAGAGCCCTTTTTGACCCAAAACAAGACCTTCTTGACCCAAAAAAGACCTTCTTGACCCAAAAAAGGACCTTCTTGACCCAAAAAAGACCTTCTCGACCCAAAACAAGACCTTCTTGACCCAAAACAAGACCTTCTTGACCCAAAAAAGGCCTTCTTGACCCCAAAAATACCTTCTTGACCCAAGAAAAGACCTTCTTGACCCAAAACAAGACCTTCTTGACCCAGAAAAGACCTTCTTGACCCAAAAAAGGACCTTCTTGACCCAAAACAAGACCTTCTTGACCCAAAAAAGACCTTCTTGACCCAAAAAAGGACCTTCTTGACCCCAAAAAGACCTTCTTGACCCCAAAAAAGACCTTCTTGACCCAAAACAAGACCTTCTTGACCCAAAGGGCCCTTCTTGGCCCGATAAAAGGTCTTCTTGTCCAAAAAAGGACTTTCTTGGGCCAAAAAAGGACCTTCTCGACCCAAAACAAGACCTTCTTGACCCAAAAAGGGACCTTTTAGACCCAAAGAGCCCTTCTTGACCCAAAACAAGACCTTCTTGACCCAAAAAAGACCTTCTTGACCCAAAAAAGGACCTTCTTGACCCCAAAAAGACCTTCTTGACCCAAAACAAGACCTTCTTGACCCAAGAAAAGACCTTCTTGACCCCAAAAAGACCTTCTCGACCCAAAAAAGACCTTCTTGACCCCAAAAAAGACCTTCTTGACCCAATAAAAGATCTTCTTGACCCAAAGAGCCCTTCTTGGCCCAAGAAAAGGTCTTCTTGGGCCAAAAAAAGGACCTTCTTGACCCAAGAAAAGACCTTCTTGACCCAAAAAAGACCTTCTTGACCCAAAAAAGACCTTCTTGACCCAAAACAAGACCTTGACCCAAAAAAGGACCTTCTCGAGCCAAAACAAGACCTTCTTGACCCAAAAAGGGACCTTTTAGACCCAAAAAAGACCTTCTTGACCCAAAAAAGGACCTTCTCGACCCAAGAAAAGACCTTCTTGACCCAAAACAAGACCTTCTTGACCCAAAAAAGACCTCCTTGACCCAAAAAGGGACCTTCTTGAGCCAAAACAAGACCTTCTTGACCCAAAAAAGACCTTCTTGACCCAAAAAAGACCTTCTTGACCCAAAAAGGACCTTCTTGACCCAAAACAAGACCTTCTTGACCCAAAACAAGACCTTCTTGACCCAAAAAAGACCTTCTTGACCCAAGAAAAGACTTTCTTGACCCAAAACAAAACCTTCTTGACCCAAAAAAGACCTTCTTGACCCAAGAAAAGACCTTCTTGACCCAAAACAAGACCTTCTTGACCCCAAAAAGACCTTCTTGACCCAAAGAGCCCTTCTTGGCCCAAGAAAAGGGCTTCTCAAGCCAAAAAAAGGACCTTCTTGGGCCAAAAAAGACCTTCTTGACCCAAAGAGCCCTTTTTGACCCAAAACAAGACCTTCTTGACCCAAAAAGGGACCTTTTAGACCCAAAGAGCCCTTTTTGACCCAAAACAAGACCTTCTTGACCCAAAACAAGACCTTCTTGACCCCAAAAATACCTTCTTGACCCAAAACAAGACCTTCTTGACCCAAAAAGGGACCTTTTTGACCCAAGAAAGACCTTCTTGACCCAAAGAGCCCTTCTTGGCCCAAGAAAAGGGCTTCTCAAGCCAAAAAAGGACATTCTTGGGCCAAAAAAGGACCTTCTTGAGCCAAAACAAGACCTTCTTGACCCAAAAAGGGACTTTTTAGACCCAAAGAGCCCTTCTTGACCCAAAACAAGACCTTCTTGACCCAAAAAAGACCTTCTCGACCCAAAACAAGACCTTCTTGACCCAAAAAGGGACCTTTTAGACCCAAAAAACACCTTTTTGACCCAAAAAAGACCTTCTTGACCCCAAACAAGACCTTCTTGAGCCAAAAAAGACCTTCTTGACCCAAAACAAGACCTTCTTGACCCAAAAAAGACCTTCTTGACCCCAAAAATACCTTTTTGACCCAAAACAAGACCTTCTTAACCCCAAAAAGACCTTCTTGACCCAAAGAGCCCTTCTTGGCCCAAGAAAAGGGCTTCTCAAGCCAAAAAAAAGGACCTTCTTGACCCGAAAAAGACCTTCTTGACCCAAAACAAGACCTTCTTGACCTAAAAAAGACCTTCTTGACCCAAAAAGGGACCTTTTAGACCCAAAGAGCCCTTCTTGACCAAAAGCAAGACTTTCTTGATCCCAAAAAGACCTTCTTGACCCAAAACAAGACCTTCTTGACCCAAGAAAAGACCTTCTTGACCCAAAAAAGGACCTTCTCGACCCAAAAAAGACCTTCTTGACCCAAACAAGACCTTCTTGACCCAAGAAAAGACCTTCTTGACCCAAAGAGCCCTTCTTGGCCCGATAAAAGGTCTTCTTGTCCAAAAAAGGACTTTCTTGGGCCAAAAAAGGACCTTCTCGACCCAAAACAAGACCTTCTTGACCCAAAAAGGGACCTTTTAGACCCAAAGAGCCCTTCTTGACCCAAAACAAGACCTTCTTGACCCCAAAAAGACCTTCTTGACCCAAAAAAGGACCTTCTCGAGCCAAAACAAGACCTTCTTGACCCAGAAAAGACCTTCTTGACCCAAAAAAGGACCTTCTTGACCCCAAAAAGACCTTCTTGACCCAAAACAAGACCTTCTTGACCCAAGAAAAGACCTTCTTGACCCCAAAAAGACCTTCTCGACCCAAAAAAGACCTTCTTCACCCAAAAAAGGACCTTCTTGACCCAAGAAAAGACCTTCTTGACCCAAACAAGACTTTCTTGACCCAAAACAAGACCTTCTTGACCCAAAAAAGACCTTCTTGACCCAAGAAAAGACCTTCTTGACCCAAAAAAGACCTTTCTGACCCAAGAAAAGACCTTCTTGACCCAAAAAAGACCTTCTTGACCCAAAACAAGACCTTCTTGACCTAAAAAAGACCTTCTTGACCTAAAAAAGACCTTCTTGACCCAAAACAAGACCTTCTTGACCCAAAAAGGGACCTTTTTGACCCAAAAAGGACCTTCTTGACCCAAAACAAGACCTTCTTGAGCCAAAAAGGACCTTTTAGACCCAAAGAGCCCTTCTTGAGCCAAAACAAGACCTTCTTGACCCAAAACAAGACCTTCTTGACCCAAAACAAGACCTTATTGACCCAAAAAGGACCTTCTTGAGCCAAAACAAGACCTTCTTGACCCAAAAAAGACCTTCTTGACCCCAAAAATACCTTTTTGACCCAAAACAAGACCTTCTTGACCCCAAAAAGACCTTCTTGACCCAAAACAAGACCTTCTTGACCCAAAAAGGGACCTTTTAGACCCAAAAAAGACCTTCTTGACCCAAAAAAGGACCTTCTCGAGCCAAAACAAGACCTTCTTGACTCAAAACAAGACCTTCTTGACCCAAAAAGACCTTCTCGAGCCAAAACAAGACCTTCTTGACCCAAAAAGGGACCTTTTAGACCCAAAAAAGACCTTCTTGACCCAAAAAAGGACCTTCTCGAGCCAAAACAAGACCTTCTTGACTCAAAACAAGACCTTCTTGACCCAAACAAGACCTTCTTGACCCAAACAAGACCTTCTTGACCCAAGAAAAGACCTTCTTGACCCCAAAAAGACCTTCTTGACCCAAAAAAAGACCTTCTTGACCCAAAAAAGACCTTCTTGACCCAATAAAAGATCTTCTTGACCCAAAGAGCCCTTCTTGGCCCAAGAAAAGGTCTTCTCAAGCCAAAAAAAGGACCTTCTTGACCCGAAAAAGACCTTCTTGACCCAAAGAGCCCTTTTTGACCCAAAACAAGACCTTCTTGACCCAAAAAGGGACCTTTTAGACCCAAAGAGCCCTTTTTGACCCAAAACAAGACCTTCTTGACCCAAAAAAGACCTTCTTGACCCCAAAAAAGACCTTCTTGACCCAAGAAAAGACCTTCTTGACCCCAAAAAAGACCTTCTTGACCCAAAACAAGACCTTGACCCAAAAAAGGACCTTCTCGAGCCAAAACAAGACCTTCTTGACCCAAAAAGGGACCTTTTAGACCCAAAAAAGACCTTCTTGACCCAAAAAAGGACCTTCTCGAGCCAAAACAAGACCTTCTTGACCCCAAAAAAGACCTTCTTGACCCAAAACAAGACCTTCTTGACCCAAAGAGCCCTTCTTGGCCCAAGAAAAGGGCTTCTCAAGCCAAAAAAAGGACCTTCTTGAGCCAAAAAAGACCTTCTTGACCCAAAAAGGGACCTTTTAGACCCAAAGAGCCCTTCTTGACCCAAAACAAGACCTTCTTGACCCAAAAAGGACCTTCTTGAGCCAAAACAAGACCTTCTTGACCCAAAAAAGACCTTCTTGACCCAAGAAAAGACTTTCTTGACCCAAAACAAAACCTTCTTGACCCCAAAAATACCTTTTTGACCCAAGAAAAGACCTTCTTGACCCAAGAAAAAACCTTCTTGACCCGAAAAGGGACCTTTTAGACCCAAAGAGCCCTTCTTGACCCAAAACAAGACCTTCTTGACCCCAAAAAGACCTTCTTGAGCCAAAACAAGACCTTCTTGACCCAAAAAGGGACCTTTTAGACCCAAAAAACACCTTTTTGACCCAAAAAAGACCTTCTTGACCCAAAACAAGACCTTCTTGACCCCAAACAAGAACTGCTTGAGCCAAAAAAGACCTTCTTGACCCAAGAAAAGACCTTCTTGACCCAAAAAAGACCTTCTTGACCCCAAAAATACCTTTTTGACCCAAAACAAGACCTTCTTGACCTAAAAAAGACCTTCTTGACCCAAAACAAGACCTTCTTGACCCAAAAAGGGACCTTTTAGACCCAAAAAAGACCTTCTTGACCCAAAAAAGGACCTTCTCGAGCCAAAACAAGACCTTCTTGACCCAAACAAGACCTTCTTGACCCAAAGAGCCCTTTTTGACCCCAAAACAAGACCTTCTTGACCTAAAAAAGACCTTCTTGACCCAAGAAAAAACCTTCTTGACCCAAAAAGGGACCTTTTAGACCCAAAGAGCCCTTCTTGACCCAAAACAAGACCTTCTTGACCCAAAAAAGGACCTTCTCGAGCCAAAACAAGACCTTCTTGACTCAAAACAAGACCTTCTTGACCCAAACAAGACCTTCTTGACCCAAGAAAAGACCTTCTTGACCCAAAAAAGAACTTTCTGACCCAAGAAAAGACCTTCTTGACCCAAGAAAAGACCTTCTTGACCCAAAAAAGACCTTCTTGACCCCAAAAATACCTTTTTGACCCAAAACAAGACCTTCTTGACCCAAAAAAGACCTCCTTGACCCAAAAAGGGACCTTCTTGAGCCAAAACAAGACCTTCTTGACCCAAGAAAAGACCTTCTTGACCCCAAAAAGACCTTCTTGACCCAAAACAAGACCTTCTTGACCCAAAAAAGACCTTGACCCAAGAAAAGACCTTCTTGACCCCAAAAAGACCTTCTTGACCCCAAAAAAGACCTTCTTGACCCAAAACAAGACCTTCTTGACCCAAAAAAGACCTTCTTGACCCAAAAAATACCTTTTTGACCCAAAACAAGACCTTCTTGACCTAAAAAAGACCTTCTTGACCCAAAAAGGACCTTCTTGACCCAAAACAAGACCTTCTTGACCCAAAAAGGGACCTTTTAGACCCAAAGAGCCCTTCTTGACCCAAAGCAAGACTTTCTTGATCCCAAAAAGACCTTCTTGACCCAAAACAAGACCTTCTTGACCCAAGAAGAGACTTTCTTGACCCAAAAAAGGACCTTCTTGACCCAAAAAATCCCTTCTTGACCCAAAAAGGGACCTTCTTGACCCAAAAAATCCCTTCTTGACCCAAAAAGGGACCTTTTAGACCCCCAAAAGCCCTTTTGAAGCCCAACGAGCTCCTTCCAAGCCTCCAAAGGACGGAGTCCCACCACGATCTCCTGGAGCCCCCCCCCCCCCACGACCCCACCCAAACGAGGCCCTCCTTATGCAAATGAGCCCCGGTCTTATGCAAATGAGCCCCTCCTCACCTGCCCCGCGGGCGGCGCTGCGGGTGATGGGCGAGGGCAGCTCGGCGTGGTGGACCCGGCACGTGAAGGTCTCCCCGGCTTCCCAGTCCTGGGTGGAGACCTGGAGGTCCCTGGTGGCGGTGAAGGTGCCGTTGTATTGGCTCTGGAGGCTGAGGGGGCGGGGCTGGAGTTGGCCACGCCCCTTCCGGCTCCACTCCACCCGTAGGCCGGCGTCGCTCGGGAGGTTGGAGACGACGCAACGGACCACGGGGTCCTGGGTGACGAAGAGGCTGGAGGGGCTCGGGGAGACCACGAAGACACGGATGGAGCCGGCGTCCGGTGGAGAACCTTCGAGAAGAGCCCCCCCCCAAAGCCAAGGTCAATGGAAGGGGTTGGAGACCCCCAAAAGTGACCTGGGATGGACCCCCTGGAGATGCCACCACAACCCAACCCAACCCAAGGTCAATGGAAGGGTCTTGGAGACCCCCAAAGTGACCTTGGGTGAAGCCTATGGAGATGCCACCACCCCCCAAGCCAACCCAAGGTCAACCCAAGGGTCTTGGAGACCCCAAAAGTGACCTGGGATGGACCCTCTGGAGATGCCACCACCCCCCAACCCAACCCAAGGTCAACCCAAGAGCCTTGGAGACCCCCAAAGTGACCTTGGGTGAAGCCTATGGAGATGCCACCACCCCCCAAGCCAACCCAAGAGCCTTGGAGACCCCCAAAGTGACCTCAGGTGAAGCCTACGGAGATGCCACCACCCCCCAACTCAACCCAAGGTCAACCCAAGGGTCTTGGAGACCCCCAAAGTGACCTTGGGTGAAGCCTACGGAGATGCCACCACCCCCCAACCCAACCCAAGGTCAACCCAAGGGTCTTGGAGACCCCCAAAGTGACCTGGGATGGACCCTCTGGAGATGCCACCACCCCCCAACCCAACCCAAGGTCAACCCAAGGGTCTTGGAGACCCCCAAAGTGACCTTGGGTGAAGCCTACGGAGATGCCACCACCCCCCAACCCAACCCAAGGTCAATGGAAGGGCCTTGGAGACCCCCGAAGTGACCTTGGGTGAAGCCTATGGAGATGCCACCACCCCCCAAGCCAACCCAAGGGTCTTGGAGACCCCCAAAGTGACCTCAGGTGAAGCCTACGGAGATGCCACCACCCCCCAACTCAACCCAAGGTCAATGGAAGGGTCTTGGAGACCCCAAAAGTGACCTGGGATGGACCCTCTGGAGATGCCACCACAACCCAAGGTCAATGGAAGGGTCTTGGAGACCCCCAAAGTGACCTCGGGTGAAGCCTATGGAGATGCCACCACCCCCCAACCCAACCCAAGGTCAATGGAAGGGTCTTGGAGACCCCCAAAGTGACCTTGGGTGAAGCCTATGGAGATGCCACCACCCCCCAACCCAACCCAAGGGGGGTCGAAGGGGCCCAAAGTGACCTGGGATGGACCCTCTGGAGATGTCACCACAACCCAAGGTCAATGGAAGGGTCTTGGAGACCCCCAAAGTGACCTGGGATGGACCCTCTGGAGATGCCACCACAACCCAAGGTCAATGGAAGGGTCTTGGAGACCCCCAAAGTGACCTCGGGTGAAGCCTATGGAGATGCCACCACCCCCCAACCCAACCCAAGGGTCTTGGAGACCCCCAAAGTGACCTGGGATGGACCCTCTGGAGATGCCACCACAACCCAACCCAACCCAAGGTCAATGGAAGGGTCTTGGAGACCCCCAAAGTGACCTTGGGTGAAGCCTACGGAGATGCCACCACCCCCCAACTCAACCCAAGGTCAACCCAAGGGTCTTGGAGACCCCCAAAGTGACCTCGGGTGAAGCCTATGGAGATGCCACCACCCCCCAACTCAACCCAAGGTCAACCCAAGGGTCTTGGAGACCCCCGAAGTGACCTTGGGTGAAGCCTATGGAGATGCCACCACCCCCCAAGCCAACCCAAGGTCAATGGAAGGGTCTTGGAGACCCCCAAAGTGACCTTGGGTGAAGCCTATGGAGATGCCACCACCCCCCAAGCCAACCCAAGGGTCTTGGAGACCCCCAAAGTGACCTCGGGTGGACCCTTTGGAGATGCCACCACCCCCCAACCCAACCCAAGGTCAATGGAAGGGTCTTGGAGACCCCCAAAGTGACCTTGGGTGAAGCCTATGGAGATGCCACCACCCCTCAACCCAACCCAAGGTCAACCCAAGGGTCTTGGAGACCCCCAAAGTGACCTGGGATGGACCCTCTGGAGATGCCACCACCCCCCAACCCAACCCAAGGTCAACCCAAGGGTCTTGGAGACCCCAAAAGTGACCTGGGATGGACCCTCTGGAGATGTCACCACAACCCAAGGTCAACCCAAGGGTCTTGGAGACCCCCAAAGTGACCTTGGGTGAAGCCTATGGAGATGCCACCACCCCCCAAGCCAACCCAAGGTCAACCCAAGGGTCTTGGAGACCCCCAAAGTGACCTCAGGTGAAGCCTACGGAGATGCCACCACCCCCCAACCCAACCCAAGGTCAATGGAAGGGTCTTGGAGACCCCAAAAGTGACCTGGGATGGACCCCCTGGAGATGCCACCACCCAAGGAGCTCACCTGGACACTTGTGTCCCACCACCTCCTGGCGGCTGCCGGAGGCCGGGTGGGTGACTTTGCAGCTGAAGGTCTTCTCCTGCCACTCGTCCAGGGAGACGTTGAGGTGGGAGGAGATCCGGAAGGTTCTCCCGGTGGCTTCGGCCAGGACGGGCTCGGTGGTGGCGGTGGCCGAGGTGGCCAAGGGGCGTCCGTCAACCGCCCACTCCAGGTGGACCTCGGGTGGGGCGAAGGCCGAGGCCGAGCAGAGGAGGTGGACGCGGCCGGAGGCGTCGCAGGAGTGGAGGAGGTCCACCTGGGGGGGGAGGGGCGGGGAGGGGGCTGGAGGGGGGGGGGGGGGGGGGAGGTCCCGGAGGTCCAAGGGGGTGGGGGAGGTCGAGGTCAAGGGGTTGGAGGAGGTCAATGGGTTGGAAGAGGTCAATGGGTTGGAGGAGGTCAAGAGGTTGGAAGAGGTCAAAGGGTTGGAGGAGGTCAAGAGGTTGGAAGAGGTCAATGGGTTGGAAGAGGTCAAAGAAAGTCAAGGTCAAGGGGTTGGAAGAGGTTGAAGGGTTGGAGAAGGTCAAGAGGTTGGAAGAGGTCAAAGGGTTGGAGGAGGTTGGAGAAGGTCAAGGTCAAGGGGTTGGAAGAGGTCAAGAGGGGGTTGGAAGAGGTCAAAGGGTTGGAGAAGGTCAAGGGGTTGGAGGTGGTCAAGGGGTTGGAAGAGGTTGAGGGGGTTGGAAGAGGTCAAGGGGTTGGAGAAGGTCAAGAGGTTGGAAGAGGTCAATGGGTTGGAAGAGGTCAAAGGGTTGGAAGAGGTCAAGGGGATGGAGGAGGTCAAGGGGTTGGAAGAGGTTGGAAGGGTTGGAAGAGGTCAAGGGGTTGGAGGAGGTCAAGGGGTTGGAAGAGGTCAAGAGGTTGGAAGAGGTCAAGGGGGTTGGAAGAGGTCAAGGGGTTGGAGGAGGTCAAGAGGTTGGAAGAGGTTGGAAGGGTTGGAAGAGGTCAAGGGGTTGGAAGAGGTTGAGGGGGTTGGAAGAGGTCAAAAGGGTGGAAGAGGTTGGAGGGGGTTGGAAGAGGTCAAGGGGTTGGAAGAGGTTGGAGAAGGTCAAGGTCAATGGGTTGGAAGAGGTTGAGGGGTTGGAAGAGGTCAAAGGGTTGGAGGAGGTTGGAGAAGGTCAAGGTCAAGGGGGTTGGAAGAGGTTGAGGGGTTGGAGGAGGTCAAGGGGTTGGAAGAGGTCAATGGGTTGGAGGAGGTTGGAGAAGGTCAAGGTCAAGGGGTTGGAAGAGGTCAAGGGGTTGGAAGAGGTCAAAGGGTTGGAGGAGGTCAAGGGGTTGGAGGAGGTCAAGGGGTTGGAAGAGGTCAAAGGGTTGGAGGAGGTTGGAGAAGGTCAAGGTCAAGGGGTTGGAAGAGGTCAAGGGGTTGGAGGAGGTCAAGGGGTTGGAAGAGGTCAAAGGGTTGGAGGAGGTTGGAGAAGGTCAAGGTCAAGGGGTTGGAAGAGGTCAAGGGGTTGGAGGAGGTCAAGGGGTTGGAGGAGGTCAAGAGGTTGGAAGAGGTTGGAAGGGTTGGAGGAGGTCAAGGGGTTGGAAGAGGTTGGAAGGGTTGGAAGAGGTTGAGGGGTTGGAAGAGGTCAAGGGGTTGGAACAGGTCAATGGGTTGGAAGAGGTCAAGAGGTTGGAGAAGGTCAAGGGGTTGGAAGAGGTTGGAAGGGTTGGAGGAGGTCAAGGGGTTGGAGGAGGTCAAGGGGTTGGAAGAGGTTGGAGGAGGTTGGAGAAGGTCAAAGTCAACTCAACAGTGGTGGAAGACGGAGAGGATCCCAACCCAAACCTTGACCCAACCTCAACCCAACCTCAACCCAACCTCAACCCAACCTTAACTCAACCCAACCTTGACCTCAACCTTGACCCAACCTCAACCCAACTTCAACTCAACCCAAACCTTGACCCAACCTCAACCCAACCTCAACTCAACCCAACCTTGACCTCAACCTTGACCCAACCTTGACCCAACCTCAACCCAACCTTGACCTCAACCTTGACCCAACCTCAACCCAAACCTTGACCCAACCTCAACCCAACCTCAACTCAACCCGAACCTTGACCCAACCTCAACCCAACCTTGACCCAACCTCAACTCAACCCAAACCTTGACCCAACCTCAACCCAACCTCAACTCAACCCAAACCTTGACCCAACCTCAACCTTGACCCAACCTCAACTCAACCCAAACCTTGACCCAACCTCAACCCAACCTCAACTCAACCCAAACCTTGACCCAACCTCAACCCAAACCTTGACCCAACCTCAACCCAAACCTTGACCCAACCTCAACCCAACGTCAATCCAACCTCAACCTTGACCCAACCTCAACCCAACCTCAACTCAACCCAAACCTTGACCCAACCTCAACCCAACCCAACCTTGACCTCAACCATGACCCAACCTCAACCCAACCTTGATGGAACCCAACCCCTCCCCTCACTGGGACCTCCCAAAGGTCCCCCAACCCCCCCTCACCCCCCCACCTCTGCGGGTGACGCTGCCCCGGAAGCCGCTGCCGGGGTGGTGGACGGAGCAGCTCTTGGCCTCGGGGTCTTCTCCTCGGGTCACTTGGCTGAAGAGCCCCGAGGGGCGTCGGGTGGGCGCGAAGAGGACGGAGCCACCGCGGTCCCAGGAGATGGAGACGGGGACCGGGAAGAACTCGTCCACCAGGCAGACGGGGGACCCCGAGGAGACCTCTCCGGGGCACGGGGAGAGCGAGAAGAGCGAGGGCGCCGTGGCCTTCACTGGAGGACGAGGAGGAGGTCAAGAGGTGGGGGGGGGGGGGGGGGGGTGAAGGACCTCTTGGAGAAGGTCGAGGAGGTCCAAAAGGAGCTCGAGGTGGCCTCAGTGGAGCTCAAGAAACTCCAAAAGGACCTCAAAGACCTCCAAGAGGAGCTCGAGGACCTCCAAGAGGACCTCGAGGACATCCAAAAGGACCTCAAGGACGTCCAAAAGGACCTCAAGGACCTCCAAGAGGACCTCGAGGACGTCCAAAAGGACCTCAAGGACCTCCAAGAGGACCTCGAGGACATCCAAAAGGAGCTTGAGGTGGTCCCCTGGACCTCAAGGACCTCCAAGAGGACCTCAAGAACTTCCAAGAGGACCAAAAGGACCTCGAGGACATCCAAAAGGACCTCAAGAACCTCCAAGAGGACCTCAAGGACCTCCAAGAGGACCTCAAGAACCTCCAAGAGGACCTCAAGGACATCCAAAAGGAGCTTGAGGTGGCCCCCTGGACCTCAAGGACCTCCAAGAGGACCTCAAGAACCTCCAAGAGGACCAAAAGGACCTCAAGGACCTCCAAGAGGAGCTCGAGGTGGCCCCAAGGGGACCTCCTGGACCTCTCCCCCCCCCCCCAGACCTGGACTTGGGGGTCAGGGGTGGGGGTTGGGCAACTTGGGAGGTCCCCGTGGGCACCTCCTGCCCCATAGAGACCCCTCTGTGCCCCATAGAGACCCCTCTGCCCCATAGCGAGCTCCTGCCCCATAGGGAGCTGCCCCATGGGGAGCTCCTGCCCCATAGCTGCCCCTCTCCCCATAGCGAGCTGCCCCATAGATCCTCCACCCCATAGTGAGCTCCTGCCTCATTGGGAGCTGCCCCATAGCGAGCTGCCCCATAGATCCCCTCCTGCCCCATAGCGAGCTCCTGCCCCCCAGGAAGCTGCCCCATAGCTGCCCCTCCAGCCCCATAGCGAGCTGCCCCATAGATCCCGTCCTGCCCCATAGCCAGCTGCCCCATACATGCCTCCCCCGCCCCATAGCGAGCTCCTGCCCCATAGGGAGCTGCCCCATGGGGATCTCCTGCCCCATAGCTGACCCCTCCCCATAGAGAGCTGCCCCATAGATCCCCTGCCCCATAGCGAGCTCCTGCCTCATTGGGAGCTGCCCCATAGCGAGCTGCCCCATAGATCCCCTCCTGCCCCATAGCGAGCTCCTGCCCCATAGCTGCCCCCCCTCCCCATAGCGAGCTGCCCCATAGATCCCTCACCCCATGGCGACCTCCCTGCCCCATAGCGAGCTCCTGCCCCATAGATCTCCCTGTCCCATAGAGAGCTGCCCCATGGGGAGCTGCCCCATAGCCGTCCCCCCCCGCCCCATAGCGAGCTCCTGCCCCATAGATCTCCTGCCCCATAGCTTCCCCCCGCCCCATAGCGAGCTGACCCATAGATCCCCCGCCCCATAGCGACCTCCCCGCCCCATAGCGAGCTCCTGCCCCATAGATCTCCTGCCCCATAGCTTCCCCCCGCCCCATAGCGAGCTGACCCATAGATCCCCCGCCCCATAGCGACCTCCCCGCCCCATAGCGAGCTCCTGCCCCATAGATCTCCTGCCCCATAGCTTCCCCCCGCCCCATAGCGAGCTGACCCACACATCCCCCTGCCCCATAGCGAGCTCCTGCCCCATAGTTGCCCCCCCTGCCCTATAGAGAGCTGCCCCATAGATCCCCTGCCCCATAGCGAGACCCTGCCCCATAGACCTCCCTACCCCATAGCGACCCCCCGGCCCCACATCGAGGTCCTGCCCCATAGATCCCTCCTGCCCCATAGCAACCCCCCCGCCCCATAGCGAGCTCCTGCCCCATAGATCTCCTGCCCCATAGCAAACTCCTGCCCCATAGCGAGCTGACCCATAGATCCCCTGCCCCATAGCGAGATCCTGCCCCATAGGGAGCTGCCCCATAGCTGCCCCCCCGCCCCATAGCGACCTCCCTGCCCCATAGCGAGCTGACCCATAGGGAGCTGCCTCATAGGAGCCCCCCTGCCCCATAGCGACCTCCCTGCCCCATAGCTGCCCCCCCTCCCCATAGCGAGCTGCCCCATAGATCCCCTGCCCCATAGCGACCTCCCTGCCCCATACCGAGCTGACCCATAGGGAGCTGCCCCATAGGAGCCCCCCCGCCCCATAGCGAGCTCCTGCCCCATAGGGAGCTGCCCCATGGGGAGCTCCTGCCCCATAGCGAGCTGACCCACACATCCCCCTGCCCCATAGCGAGCTCCTGCCCCATAGCTGCCCCCCCTGCCCTATAGAGAGCTGCCCCATAGATCCCCTGCCCCATAGCGAGACCCTGCCCCATAGACCTCCCTACCCCATAGCGACCCCCCTGCCCCACATCGAGGTCCTGCCCCATAGATCCCTCCTGCCCCATAGCAACCCCCCCGCCCCATAGCGAGCTCCTGCCCCATAGATCTCCTGCCCCATAGCAAACTCCTGCCCCATAGCGAGCTGCCCCATAGATCCCCCACCCCATAGCGAGGTCCTGACCCATAGCGAGCTGCCCCATAGATCCCCTCCTGCCCCACAGCGAGCTGCCCCATAGCGAGCTCCTGCCCCATAGATCTCCTGCCCCATAGCTTCCCCCCGCCCCATTGCGAGCTGCCCCATAGATCCCCCGTCCCATAGCCCCCCCCGCTCCATAGCGAGCTGCCCCATAGCGAGCTCCTGCCCCATAGCTGCCCCCCCATAGCGAGCTGCCCCATAGATCCCCCGCCCCATAGCGAGCTCCTGCCCCATAGGGAGCTGCCCCATAGATCCCCTCCTGCCCCATAGCTGCCCCCCCTCCCCATAGCGAGCTGCCCCATAGATCCCCCACCCCATGGCGACCTCCCTGCCCCATAGCGAGCTCCTGCCCCATAGATCTCCTGCCCCATAGCTTCCCCCCGCCCCATAGCGAGCTGACCCATAGCGAGCTGCCCCATGGTGAGCTGCCCCATAGACCCCCTCCTGCCCCATAGCGAGTTGACCCACACATCCCCCTGCCCCATAGCGAGCTCCTGCCCCATAGCTGCCGCATAGATACCCCGCCCCATAGCGACCTCCCCGCCCCATAGCGAGCTCCTGCCCCATAGATCTCCTGCCCCATAGCAAACTCCTGCCCCATAGCGAGCTGCCCCATAGATCCCCCACCCCATAGAGAGCTCCTGACCCATAGCGAGCTCCTGCCCCATAGATCCCCTCCTGCCCCATAGCTTCCCCCCGCCCCATAGCGAGCTGCCCCATAGATCCCCTGCCCCATAGCGACCTCCCTGCCCCATAGCGAGCTCCTGCCCCATGAGGAGCTGCCCCATAGAAACCCCCCTGCCCCATAGCGAGCTGACCCACACATCCCCCTGCCCCATAGCGAGCTCCTGCCCCATAGACCCCCCTCCTGACCCATAGCGAGCTGACCCACACATCCCCCTGCCCCATAGCGAGCTCCTGCCCCATAGCTGCCCCCCCTGCCCTATAGAGAGCTGCCCCATAGATCCCCCGCCCCATAGAGAGCCCCTGCCCCATAGATCCCCCCTGCCCCATAGATCCCCCGCCCCATAGCGAGCTCCTGCCCCATAGATCTCCTGCCCCATAGCAAACTCCTGCCCCATAGCGAGCTGCCCCATAGATCTCCTGCCCCATAGCGAGCTCCTGCCCCATAGGGAGCTGCCCCATAGATCCCCCGCCCCATAGCGAGATCCTGACCCATAGCGAGCTGACCCACACATCCCCCTGCCCCATAGCGAGCTCCTGCCCCATAGCTGCCCCCCCTCCCCATAGCGAGCTGCCCCATAGATCCCCCACCCCATGGCGACCTCCCTGCCCCATAGCGAGCTCCTGCCCCATAGATCTCCTGCCCCATAGCCCCCCCCGCTCCATAGCGAGCTGCCCCATAGCGAGCTCCTGCCCCATAGCTGCCCCCCCATAGCGAGCTGCCCCATAGATCCCCCGCCCCATAGCTTCCCCCCGCCCCATACCGAGCTGACCCATAGGGAGCTGCCCCATAGACCCCCTCCTGCCCCATAGCGAGCTGACCCACACATCCCCCTGCCCCATAGCGAGCTCCTGCCCCATAGATCTCCCTGCCCCATAGCGAGCTCCTGCCCCATAGATCCCCCTGCCCCATAGCGAGCTGCCCCATGGGGAGCTGCCCCATAGCCGTCCCCCCCCGCCCCATAGCGAGCTCCTGCCCCATAGCTTCCCCCCGCCCCATAGCGAGCTGCCCCATGGTGAGCTGCCCCATAGACCCCCTCCTGCCCCATAGCGAGTTGACCCACACATCCCCCTGCCCCATAGCGAGCTCCTGCCCCATAGCTGCCCCCCCTGCCCTATAGAGAGTTGCCCCATAGATCCCCCGCCCCATAGAGAGCCCCTGCCCCATAGACCTCCCTACCCCATAGCGACCCCCTGCCCCACATCGAGGTCCTGCCCCATAGATCCCCCCTGCCCCATAGCGAGCTCCTGCCCCATAGATCTCCTGCCCCATAGCAAACTCCTGCCCCATAGCGAGCTGCCCCATAGATCTCTTGCCCCATAGCGAGCTCCTGCCCCATAGCGAGCTGCCCCATAGATCTCCTGCCCCATAGCTGCCCCCCTCACCATAGGGAGCTGCCCCATAGATCCCCCACCCCATAGCGAGCTGACCCATAGGATCCCCCCTGCCCCATAGCGAGATCCTGCCCCATAGGGAGCTGCCCCATAGATCTCCTGCCCCATAGCGAGCTGCCCCATAGCTGCCCCCCCGCCCCATAGCGAGCTCCTGCCCCATAGATCTCCTGCCCCACAGCAAACTCCTGCCCCATAGCGAGCTGCCCCATAGATCTCCTTCCCCATAGCGAGCTCCTGCCCCATAGATCTCCTGCCCCACAGCAAACTCCTGCCCCATAGCGAGCTGCCCCATAGATCTCCTTCCCCATAGCGAGCTCCTGCCCCATAGATCTCCTGCCCCATAGCGAGCTCCTGCCCCATAGCGAGCTGCCCCATAGATCTCCTGCCCCATAGCTGCCCCCCTCCCCATAGGGAGCTGCCCCATAGATCCCCCGCCCCATAGCGA
Organism: Tapera naevia; assembly: GCA_033556795.1. Taxonomy (NCBI): domain Eukaryota; kingdom Metazoa; phylum Chordata; class Aves; order Cuculiformes; family Neomorphidae; genus Tapera; species Tapera naevia. The sequence continues at coordinate 107,772 of JAUMJJ010000427.1, read as the reverse complement.
GCTGACCCATAGGATCCCCCCTGCCCCATAGCGAGATCCTGCCCCATAGGGAGCTGCCCCATAGCTGCCCCCCCGCCCCATAGCGACCTCCCTGCCCCATAGCGAGCTGCCCCATAGATCTCCTGCCCCATAGCTGCCCCCCTCACCATAGGGAGCTGCCCCATAGATCCCCCACCCCATAGCGAGCTGACCCATAGGATCCCCCCTGCCCCATAGCGAGATCCTGCCCCATAGGGAGCTGCCCCATAGATCTCCTGCCCCATAGCGAGCTGCCCCATAGCTGCCCCCCCGCCCCATAGCGAGCTCCTGCCCCATAGATCTCCTGCCCCACAGCAAACTCCTGCCCCATAGCGAGCTGCCCCATAGATCTCCTTCCCCATAGCGAGCTCCTGCCCCATAGATCTCCTGCCCCATAGCGAGCTCCTGCCCCATAGCGAGCTGCCCCATAGATCTCCTGCCCCATAGCTGCCCCCCTCCCCATAGGGAGCTGCCCCATAGATCCCCCGCCCCATAGCGAGCTGACCCATAGGATCCCCCCTGCCCCATAGCGAGATCCTGCCCCATAGGGAGCTGCCCCATAGCTGCCCCCCCGCCCCATAGCGACCTCCCTGCCCCATAGCGAGCTGCCCCATAGATCTCCTGCCCCATAGCGACCTCCCTGCCCCATAGGGAGCTGCCCCATAGATCCCCTCCTGCCCCATAGCGAGCTGCCCCAGAGGGACCCCCCCTGCCCCATAGATGCCCCCCCCCTGCCCCACAGCCCCCCCCTTACCTGCCCCCCCCAGCGCCTCCTCCTCTGCCTCTGGGATGGGAAAAGGGGGCGGGGCTATGGGGGGCGGGGCTATGGGGGGCGGGGCTATGGGGGAAGCTCCGCCCCCCTCTCCTTCCCCCCTCCCCCTTCCCCCCCTTCCCCCGCCCCTTCGGGCCTTTCCCTGCTCCAGAGCGCCCCACGGTGGCCAGAGCGCCCCATAGCACCCATGGGCGCTGGGGGTCCCTATGGGCTCTATGGGTCCCTGAGGGTCCCTATGGCTCCCTATGGGTCCCTATGGGTCTCTATGGGTCCCTATGGGCTCTATGGGTCCCTATGGGTCCCTATGGGTCTCTATGGGTCCCTATGGGTCCCTATGGGCTCTAAGGGTCCCTATGGGTCTCTATGGGTCCCTATGGGTCTCTATGGGGTCCCTATGGGTCCTATGGCTCCCTATGGGTCCCTATGGGTCCCTATGGGCTCTATGGGTCCCTATGGGTCCCTATGGGCTCTAAGGGTCCCTATGGGTCCCTATGGGTCCCTATGGGCTCTATGGGCTCTATGGGTCCCTATGGGGTCCCTATGGGTCCCTATGGCTCTCTATGGGTCCCTATGGGTCCCTATGGCTCCCTATGGGTCCCTATGGGTCCCTATGGGTCCCTATGGCCTCTATGGGTCCCTATGGCTCCCTATGAGCTCTATGGGTCCCTATGGGTCCCTATGGTCCCTATGGGTCCCTATGGTCTCTATGGGTCCCTATGGCTCCCTATGGCTCTCTATGGGTCCCTATGAGCTCTATGGGTCCCTATGGGTCCCTATGGGTCCCTATGGGCTCTATGGGCTCTATGGGTCCCTATGGGCTCTATGGGTCCCTATGGGTCCCTATGGGCTCTATGGGTCCCTATGGGCTCTATGGGTCCCTATGGGTCCCTCTGGGTCCCTATGGGTCCCTATGGTCCCTACGGTCCCTATGGGTCCCTATGGGTCCCTATAGGCTCTATGGGTCCCTATGGGTGTCTATGGGTGTCTATGGGTGTCTATGGGTCCCTATGGGCTCTATGGGTCCCTATGGGTCCCTATGGGTCCCTATGGGTCCCTATGGGTCCCTATGGGCTCTATGGGTCCCTATGGTCCCTATGGGCTCTATGGCTCCCTATGGGTCCCTATGGCCCCTATGGGTCCCTATGGGTCCCTATGGTCCCTATGGGACCCCGACGAGGTTCTGAAGGACCTTCTGGGTTCTCCTCCTCCTCCTTCCCCCCCCCCCTCCCCTCTCCAGACAAGGCCAAGGCCCCCCTGGTCCTCCCCTTGGTCTCCTGCGGCCCCACCACCCCCTGCCAGGACGAGGTCACCGTGGGCTGCTTGGCCTTGGACTTCTTCCCCGTCCCGGCCACCGTCGGGTGGACCTCGAGCTCCCCAGGAGAAGCCGAGACCTTCCCAGTGGTCCAAGGGACCTCCTCCTCCTCCTCCTCCTCCTCCTTCATCACCAGCAGCACCTTCACCGTCCCGGCCACCCCTGGTGAGGAGGAGGAGGGGAAGGAGAAGACCTTCCGGTGCCTCGTGGAGCACCAGGGCTCCACCACCAGCGTGGACATCACAGGTGGGAGGTCCTCCGGGGGGGGGCGTGGGGAGGGGGTTCTGGGGGCATCCAGGAGGTCCTGGTGGGCTCCAGGGCTTGGGGTTGGGCTTCAAGAGGGTCTTGGTGGCCTCCAAGTCTTGCTCTTGGGCTTCAGGAGGGTCTTGGGTTGGGTTGAGGTTGGTTCTTGGGCTTCAAGAGGGTCTTGAGGGGCTTCAAGAGGGTCTTGGGTTGGGTTGACGTTGGTTCTTGGGCTTCCAGGAGGTCTTGGGTTGGGTTGAGGTTGGTTCTTGGGCTTCAAGAGGGTCTTGAGGGGCTTCAAGAGGGTCCTGGGGGGCTTCCAGGAGGTCTTGGGTTGGGTTGAGGTTGGTTCTTGGGCTTCAAGAGGGTCTTGAGGGGCTTCAAGAGGGTCTTGGGGTGGAGTTGAGGTTGGTTCTTGGGCTTCAAGAGGGTCTTGAGGGGCTTCAGGAGGGTCTTGGGTTGGGTTGAGGTTGGTTCTTGGCCTTCAAGAAGGTCTTGAGGGGCTTCAAGAGGGTCTTGGGTTGGGTTGAGGTTGGTTCTTGGGCTTCAAGAGGGTCTTGAGGGGCTTCAAGGGGGTCTTGGGTTGGGTTGAGGTTGGTTCTTGGCCTTCAAGGAGGTCTTGAGGGGCTTCAAGAGGGTCTTGAGGGGCTTCAAGAAGGTCTTGGGTTGGGTTGAGGTTGGTTCTTGGCCTTCAAGAAGGTCTTGAGGGGCTTCAAGAGGGTCTTGGGGTGGAGTTGAGGTTGGTTCTTGGCCTTCAAGAGGGTCTTGGGTTGGGTTGAGGTTGGTTCTTGGCCTTCAAGAGGGTCTTGGGTTGGGTTGAGGTTGGTTCTTGGGCTTCAAGAGGGTCTTGAGGGGCTTCAAGAGGGTCTTGGGTTGGGTTGAGGTTGGTTCTTGGCCTTCAAGAGGGTCTTGAGGGGCTTCAAGGGGGTCTTGGGTTGGGTTGAGGTTGGTTCTTGGCCTTCAAGAGGGTCTTGAGGGGCTTCAAGAAGGTCTTAAGGGGCTTCAAGAGGGTCTTGGGTTGGGTTGAGGTTGGTTCTTGGGCTTCAAGAGGGTCTTGAGGGGCTTCAAGGGGGTCTTGGGTTGGGTTGAGGTTGGTTCTTGGGCTTCAAGAAGGTCTTGAGGGGCTTCAAGAGGGTCTTGGGGTTGGGTTGAGGTTGGTTCTTGGGCTTCAAGAGGGTCTTGAGGGGCTTCTAAAGGGTCCTGGGGGGCTTCCAGGAGGTCTTGGGTTGGGTTGAGGTTGGTTCTTGGGCTTCAGGAGGGTCTTGGGTTGGGTTGAGGTTGGTTCTTGGGCTTCAAGAGGGTCTTGAGGGGCTTCAAGAGGGTCCTGGGGGGCTTCCAGGAGGTCTTGGGTTGGGTTGGGGTTGGTTCTTGGGCTTCAAGAGGGTCTTGAGGGGCTTCAAGAGGGTCTTGAGGGGCTTCAAGAGGGTCTTGGGTTGGGTTGAGGTTGGTTCTTGGCCTTCAAGAGGGTCCTGGGGGGCTTCCAGGAGGTCTTGGGTTGGGTTGGGGTTGGTTCTTGGGCTTCAAGAGGGTCTTGGGTTGGGTTGAGGTTGGTTCTTGGCCTTCAAGAGGGTCTTGAGGGGCTTCAAGAGGGTCTTGGGGTGGAGTTGAGGTTGGTTCTTGGCCTTCAAGAGGGTCTTGAGGGGCTTCAAGGGGGTCTTGGGTTGGGTTGAGGTTGGTTCTTGGCCTTCAAGAGGGTCTTGAGGGGCTTCAAGGAGGTCTTGGGATGGGTTGAGGTTGGTTCTTGGGCTTCAAGAGGGTCTTGAGGGGCTTCAAGAGGGTCTTGGGTTGGGTTGAGGTTGGTTCTTGGGCTTCAAGAAGGTCTTGAGGGGCTTCAAGAGGGTCCTGGTGGCCTCCAAGGCTTGATCTTGGTCTTCAAGGAGGTCTTGGGGTTGGGTTGAGGTTGGTTCTTGGCCTTCAAGAGGGTCTTGGGTTGGGTTGAGGTTGGTTCTTGGCCTTCAAGAAGGTCTTGAGGGGCTTCAAGAGGGTCCTGGTGACCTCCAAGGCTTGGTCTTGGTCTTCCAGGAGGTCTTGGGGTTGGGTTGAGGTTGGTTCTTGTTCTTCAAGGAGGTCCTGGGGGTCTTCAAGGAGGTCTTGGGTTGGGTTGAGGTTGGTTCTTGGCCTTATAGGGGGTCCTGGTGACCTCTGAGAAGGTCCTGGTGGCCTCTGAGAAGGTCCTGAGGTCCTTCACCACCCCCTCCCTCCATCTCCCAGTACCCTGTGGTCCCCCCGAGCCGGTCCAGGTCCACCTCCTGGTGGCCCCGGAAGAGGAGAACCCCACGGAGCAGATCCTCCTCCTGTGCCTGGTGGAAGGTCCCGAGGCCGGTCAGGCCCAGGTGGATTGGTTGATGAACCACCAGGTGGTGGAACTCCAACCAGAGGTCACCAGGTGCCCCGAGGAGAAGACAACCTCCTTGAGCAGCCGAGTCAACGTCAGCCGAAGGAGCTGGGACCTCGGGGCCGAGTTCTCCTGCAAGGTCACCCACCAGGGGCTGGATGAGCCCAAGGTCCTCAACGTCAGCACCTTCTGCACCGGTGAGGCCGGCGGGGAGGGTGGAGACCACGGGCGGGGAGGTCCTTGGGGTCTTTGAGGAGGTTCTTGAGGTCTTTGAGGAGGTTCTTTGGGTGTTTGAGGTGGATTTTGAGGTCTTTGAGGAGGTTCTTGGGGTCTTTGGGGAGGTTCTTGAGGTCTTTGAGGTGGGTTTTGAAGTTTTGAGGTGATTCTTGAGGTCTTTGAGGAGGTTCTTGAGGTTTTGAGGAGGTTCTTGAGGTCTTTGAGGTGGGTTTTGAAGTTTTGAGGTGATTCTTGAGGTCTTTCAGGAGGTTCTTGAGGTCTTTGAGGAAGTTCTTGGGGTCTTTCAGAAAGTTCTTGAGGTTTTGAGGAGGTTCTTGGGGTCTTTGAGGAGGTTCTTGGGGTTTTGAGGAGGTTCTTGAGGTTCTTGAGGTGGTTCTTGGGGTCTTTGAGGAGGTTCTTGGGGTCTTTCGGGAGGTTCTTGAGGTTTTGAGGAGGTTCTTGAGGTCTTTGAGGAGGTTCTTGGGGTCTTTGAGGTGGGTTTTGATGTTTTGAGGAGGTTCTTGAGGTCTTTCAGAAAGTTCTTGAGGTTTTGAGGAGGTTCTTGAGGTTCTTGAGGAGGTTCTTGGGGTTTTGAGGAGGTTCTTGAGGTCTTTGAGGTGGTTTTTGGGGTCTTTGAGGGGGTTCTTGAGGTTTTGAGGAGGTTCTTGAGGTCTTTGTGGAAATTCTTGAGGTCTTTCAGGAGGTTCTTGGGGTCTTTGAGGAGATTCTGAGGGTTTTGAGGAGGTTCTTGGGGTCTTTGAAGTGGTTCTTGGGGTCTTTGAGGAGGTTCTTGGGGTCTTTGGGGAGATTCTTGAGGTTCTTGAGGAGATTCTTGAGGTTCTTGAGGTGGTTCTTGGGGTCTTTGAGGTGTTTTTTGATGTTTTGAGGAGGTTCTTGGGGTCTTTGGGGAGGTTCTTGAGGTCTTTGAGGTGGGTTTTGAAGTTTTGAGGTGATTCTTGAGGTCTTTGAGGAGGTTCTTGAGGTCTTTCAGAAAGTTCTTGAGGTTTTGAGGAGGTTCTTGAGGTCTTTGAGGGGGTTCTTGGGGTTTTGAGGAGGTTCTTGAGGTTCTTGAGGTCTTTGAGGTGGGTTTTGAAGTTTTGAGGTGATTCTTGAGGTCTTTGAGGGGGTTCTTGGGGTCTTTGAGGTGTTTTTTGAAGTTTTGAGGAGGTTCTTGGGGTCTTTGAGGAGGTTCTTGAGGTCTTTCAGGAGGTTCTTGAGGTCTTTGAGGAAGTTCTTGGGGTCTTTCAGAAAGTTCTTGAGGTTTTGAGGAGGTTCTTGGGGTCTTTGAGGGGGTTCTTGGGGTCTTTGAGGTGTTTTTTGATGTTTTGAGAAGGTTCTTGGGGTCTTTGGGGAGGTTCTTGAGGTCTTTGAGGAGGTTCTTGGGGTTTTGAGGAGGTTCTTGAGGTTTTGAGGAGGTTCTTTGGCTCTTTGAGGTGATTTTTGAGGTCTTTGAGGAGGTTCTTGAGGTCTTTGAGGGGGTTCTTGGGGTTTTGAGGAGGTTCTTGGGGTCTTTGAGGAGGTTCTTGAGGTCTTTCAGGAGGTTCTTGAGGTTTTGAGGAGGTTCTTGAGGTCTTTGAGGAGGTTCTTTGGGTCTTTGAGGAGATTCTGAGGGTTTTGAGGAGGTTCTTGAGGTTCTTGAGGTGGTTCTTGGGGTCTTTGAGGTGGGTTTTGATGTTTTGAGGAGGTTCTTGAGGTCTTTCAGGAGGTTCTTGAGGTCTTTGAGGTGGGTTTTGATGTTTTGAGTTGGTTCTTGAGGTCTTTGAGGAGGTTCTTGAGGTCTTTGAGAAGGTTCTTGAGGTTTTGAGGAGGTTCTTGAGGTCTTTGAGGTGGGTTTTGAAGTTTTGAGGTGATTCTTGAGGTCTTTCAGGAGGTTCTTGAGGTCTTTGAGGAAGTTCTTGGGGTCTTTCAGAAAGTTCTTGGGGTTTTGAGGAGGTTCTTGGGGTCTTTGAGGGGGTTCTTGAGGTCTTTGAGGAGGTTCTTGAGGTTCTTGAGGTGGTTCTTGGGGTCTTTGAGGAGGTTCTTGGGGTCTTTGGGGAGGTTCTTGAGGTCTTTCAGAAAGTTCTTGAGGTTTTGAGGAGGTTCTTGGGGTCTTTGAGGGGGTTCTTGGGGTTTTGAGGAGGTTCTTGAGGTTTTGAGGAGGTTCTTGGGGTTTTGAGGAGGTTCTTGAGGTCTTTCAGAAAGTTCTTGAGGTTTTGAGGAGGTTCTTGAGGTTCTTGAGGAGATTCTTGAGGTTCTTGAGGAGGTTCTTGGGGTTTTGAGGAGGTTCTTGAGGTTTTGAGGAGGTTCTTGAGGTCTTTCAGAAAGTTCTTGAGGTTTTGAGGAGGTTCTTGGGGTTTTGAGGAGGTTCTTGAGGTTCTTGAGGAGGTTCTTGAGGTCTTTGAGGAGATTCTTGAGGTTCTTGAGGTGATTCTTGAGGTTTTGAGGAGGTTCTTGAGGTCTTTGTGAAAATTCTTGAGGTCTTTGAGGAGGTTCTTGGGGTTTTGAGGAGGTTCTTTGGGTGTTTGAGGTGGATTTTGAGGTCTTTGAGGAGGTTCTTGAGGTCTTTCAGAAAGTTCTTGATGTTTTGAGGAGGTTCTTGAGGTTCTTGAGGTGGTTCTTGGGGTCTTTAAGGAGGTTCTTGAGGTCTTTGGGGAGGTTCTGGGGTCTTTGAGGAGGTTCTTGAGGTTTTGAGGAGGTTCTTGAGGTTTTGAGGAGGTTCTTTGGGTCTTTGAGGGGGTTCTTGAGGTTCTTGAGGAGGTTCTTGAGGTCTTTGAGGAGATTCTGAGGGTTTTGAGGAGGTTCTTGAGGTCTTTCAGAAAGTTCTTGAGGTTTTGAGGAGGTTCTTGGGGTCTTTGAGGAGGTTCTTGAGGTTTTGAGGAGGTTTTTGGGGTCTTTGAGGAGATTCTGAGGGTTTTGAGGAGGTTCTTGAGGTCTTTGAGGTGGTTTTGATGTTTTGAGGAGGTTCTTGAGGTCTTTCAGAAAGTTCTTGAGGTTTTGAGGAGGTTCTTGGGGTCTTTCAGGTGGTTTTTGAGGTCTTTGAGGAGGTTCTTGAGGTCTTTGATGAGGTTCTGAGGGTTTTGAGGTGGTTTTTGAGGTCTTTGAGGCGATTTTGACGACTTTGAGGAGGTTCTTGGGGCCTTCAAGGAGGTTCCTGGGGCCTTCAAGGAGGTTCCTGAGGTCTTCAAGGAGGTTCTTGAGGTCTTCAAGGAGGTTCTTGAGGTCTTTGAGGTGATTCTCGAGGTCTTCGAGCTGTTTGAGGTGGTGGAAACCACGGACGAGGAGGTTCTTCAGGTCTTTCAGGAGCTTCTTGAGGTCTTCAGGAGCTTCTTGAAGTCCTCGAGGTGGCTCTCAAGACCTTCCACCCCCACCCCCTGGTGTCCTCCAGGTCACCAACCGGCCGTGGAGGTCACCATCCACCCCCCGAGCCTCGAGGAGCTCTTCTTGACCCAAAACGCCACCGTCCTCTGCTCGGCCACCAACCTGAAGGACCTGGAAGGGGTGAAGATCACCTGGAGCAGCGACACCCCGGGGACCTCCTTGACCGACGTCACCACCGGGCCCGGCCAAGAGTTGCCCAACGGCTTCTTCAGCCTCAGCAGCTCCCTCAGGGTCTGCGCCGAGGAGTGGAACTCGGGCCGGAAGTTCTCCTGCCACCTCCACCTGCCCGACCTCGAGGTCCCCATCACCAAGACCATCCAGAAGGAGCAAGGTAGGACCTCTTCTCCAGCCTTTGAGGTCCTCCTGGTCTTCTGGTCCCACCTTTGAGGTCCTCTTGGTCTTCAGGTCCCACCTTTGAGGTCCTCCTGGTCTTCAGGTCCCACCTTTGAGGTCCTCCTGGTCTTCAGGTCCCACCTTTGAGGTCCTCCTGGTCTTCAGGTCCCACCTTTGAGGTCCTCCTGGTCTTCAACCCCTTTTGGTTTCCACCTTCGTGGGCTTCTGGTCCCACCTCTGAGGTCCTCCTGGTCTTCTGGTCCCACCTTTGAGGTCCTCCTGGTCTTCAGGTCCCACCTCTGAGGTCCTCCTGGTCTTCAACCCCTTTTGGTTTCCACCTTCGTGGGCTTCTGGTCCCACCTCTGAGGTCCTCCTGGTCTTCAGGTCCCACCTCTGAGGTCCTCCTGGTCTTCAACCCCTTTTGGTTTCCACCTTCGTGGGCTTCTGGTCCCACCTCTGAGGTCCTCTTGGTCTTCTGGTCCCACCTTTGAGGTCCTCCTGGTCTTCTGGTCCCACCTTTGAGGTCCTCCTGGTCTTCAGGTCCCACCTTTGAGGTCCTCCTGGTCTTCAACCCCTTTTGGTTTCCACCTTCGTGGGCTTCTGGTCCCACCTTTGAGGTCTTCCTGGTCTTCTCCCCCCTTCTTTGTCCTCCTCCCCCCCCCACCTTGGTCAACTGGGATGGGCGTGGTCAACCGGGAGACCCAACTGGGAGGGTCTTCTAGACTGGGATGGTCAACTGGGAGGGTCTTCTCCCTTGGGGAGGTCAACTGGGATGGGCGTGGTCAACCGGGAAGGTCAACCGGAAGGGTCTTCTAGACCTGGATGGTCAACTGGGAGGGTCTTCAAGACTGGAAAGGTCAACTGGGAGGGTCTTCTAGACCGGAAGACCCAACTGGGAGGGTCTCCAAGACTGGAGAGGTCAACTGGGAGGGTCTTCTCCATTGGAAAGGTCAACTGGGAGGGTCTTCAAGACTGGAGAGGTCAACTGGGATGGGCTTGGTCAACTGGGAGACCCAACTGGGAGGGTCTTCAAGACTGGAATTGTCAACAGGAAGGGTCTTCTATGACCAGAAGACCAAACTGGAAGGGTCTTCAAGAGTCGGAGGGTCAACTGGGAGGGTCTTCTAGATGGAAAGGCCAACTGGGATGGGCTTGGTCAACTGGGATGGTCAACAGGAAGGGTCTTCTAGACCAGAAGACCCAACTGGAAGGGTCTTCAAGACTCAGATGGTCAACAGGAAGGGCCTTGTAGACCAGAAGACCCAACTGGGAGGGTCTTCAAGACTCGGATGGTCAACAGGAAGGGCCTTGTAGACCAGAAGACCCAACTGGAAGGGTCTTCAAGACTCAGGTCGTCAACAGGAAGGGACTTCTAGACTAGAAGACCCAACTGGAAGGGTCTTCAAGTCTCAGATGGTCAACAGGAAGGGCCTTGTAGACCAGAAGACCCAACTGGAAGGGTCTTCAAGACTCGGATGGTCAACAGGAAGGGTCTTCTAGACCAGAAGACCCAACTGGGAGGGTCTTCAAGTCTCAGATGGTCAACAGGAAGGGCCTTGTAGACCAGAAGACCCAACTGGAAGGGTCTTCAAGACTCGGATGGTCAACTGGGAGGGTCTTCAAGACTCAGGTGGTCAACAGGAAGGGCCTTGTAGACCAGAAGACCCAACTGGAAGGGTCTTCAAGACTCAGATGGTCAACAGGAAGGGTCTTCTAGACCAGAAGACCCAACTGGAAGGGTCTTCAAGACTCAGATGGTCAACTGGGAGGGCCTTCTAGACTCAGATGGTCAACAGGAAGGGCCTTCTAGACCAGAAGACCCAACTGGAAGGCTCCTCCCCCTTTGACCTTGACCTTCTCCCCCCCCTCCAACCCCTTCCCAACAGCGACCCAAGTGGTGGCCCCCGACGTCTACGTCTTCCCCCCCTCGGCCGAGGAGTTGGCTCGCCAAGAAGTGGCCACCTTGACCTGCTTGGCCACCGGTTTCTACCCCAAGGCCATCTTGGTCACCTGGACCCAAGAGGACCGACCGGTGCCTCCCGGAAGCTACAAGGTCTTCGGACCCGAAGCCCAAGGGGACCTCTTCGCCGTCTACAGCAGCCTGACCGTCCCCGTGGCCTCCTGGCAGCGGGGGGACACCTTCTCCTGCCTGGTGGGACACGACGGGGTCCCCTTCCGCTTGGTCCAGAAGAGCTTGGACAAGGCCACGGGCAAACCCACCGCGGTCAACGTCTCCGTCGTCTTGGCCGACTCCGACGTCACCTGCTACTGAGGGCCTCCTCCAGGGGCTTTGGGACCTCCTCCAGGGGCTTTGGGACCTCCTCGAGGGGGTTTGGGACCTCCTGGAGATGTTTGAGACCTCCTCGAGGTGGTTCCAGACCTCCTGGTGATGATTCAGGACCTCCTTGAGATGTTTCAGGACCTCCTGGAGATGTTTGAGACCTCCTCGAGGTGGTTCCAGATCTCCTGGTGATGATTCAGGACCTCCTTGAGATGTTTCAGGACCTCCTGGAGATGTTTGAGACCTCCTCGAGGGGGTTCCAGATCTCCTGGAGATGGTTTAGGACCTCCTGGTGATGATTTGGGACCTCCTGGGGATGGTTCAGGACCTCCTGGAGATGTTTGAGACCTCCTCGAGGTGGTTCCAGACCTCCTGGGGACGGTTTAGGACCTCCTGGTGATGATTCGGGACCTCCTTGAGATGTTTCAGGACCTCCTGGAGATGTTTGAGACCTCCTCGAGGTGGTTCCAGACCTCCTGGTGATGATTCAGGACCTCCTTGAGATGTTTCAGGACCTCCTGGAGATGTTTGAGACCTCCTCGAGGGGGTTCCAGACCTCCTGGTGATGATTCAGGACCTCCTTGAGATGTTTCAGGACCTCCTGGAGATGTTTGAGACCTCCTCGAGGTGGTTCCAGACCTCCTGGAGATGGTTTAGGACCTCCTGGTGATGATTTGGGACCTCCTTGAGATGTTTCAGGACCTCCTGGAGATGTTTGAGACCTCCTCGAGGGGGTTCCAGACCTCCTGGAGATGGTTCCAGACCTCCTGGTGATGATTCGGGACCTCCTGGAGATGTTTCAGGACCTCCTGGAGATGTTTGAGACCTCCTCGAGGTGGTTCCAGACCTCCTGGAGATGGTTTAGGACCTCCTGGTGATGATTTGGGACCCCCTGGGAACCGTTTCAGGACCTCCTGGAGATGTTTGAGACCTCCTCGAGGGGTTTCCAGACCTCCTGGAGATGGTTTAGGACCTCCTGGTGATGATTTGGGACCTCCTGGGGATGGTTCAGGACCTCCTGGAGATGTTTGAGACCTCCTGGAGATGTTTTAGGACCTCCTGGGGACAATTTGGGACCTCCTCGAGGTGTTTGGAGCCTCCTCGAGAGGTTTTAGGACCCCCCTGGAGATGTTTTAGGACCTCCTGGAGATGGTTTAGGACCTCTTCGTGGTGGTTTAGGACCTCCTGGAGATGTTTGAGACCCCCCTTGAGATGGTTTAGGACCTCCTGGGGACGATTCGGGACCTCCTCGAGGTGTTTGGAGCCTCTCAGAGAGCTTTTAGGACCTCCTGGAGATGGTTTAGGACCTCTTCGTGGTGGTTTAGGACCTCCTCGAGATGCTTGGGACCTCCTGGAGGCGTTTTTAGGACCTCTTGGGGATGTTTGAGACCTCCTGGTCGCGGTTTGGGACCTCCTGGTGGTGGTTTTGGACCTCCTGGAGATGTTTTGAGCCTCTTCGAGGTGTTCTGGGACCTCCTGGAGGTGCTGGTGGGACCTCACGTGACGTTGTACCTCCGCCATCTCAATAAAGGAAGTCCAACCCGAAGCTCCCACCCGTGGTGGTGACGTGGGGACGGGTGGGGTCGTCTCGAAGGTGGTGATGGTGGTGGGGTTGGTCAACTGGGAGGGTCTTCTAGACCGGAAAGGTCAACTGGGATGGGCGTGGTCAACCGGGAGACCCAACTGGAAGGGTCTTCAAGACTCAAATGGTCAACTGGGAAGGTCTTCTAGACTGGGATGGTCAACTGGGAGGGTCTTGTCCATTGGGGAGGCCAACTGGGAGGGTCTTCTCTACTGGAAGACCCAACTGGGAGGGTCTCGGAGGGGTTTTTGGGTGGAAAAGGGGTGGGAATGGGACTTTTGGGTGGTTGAACCCAAACTTTTGGGGGGTCCTTGGTTCTCATCAGGGTTTGGGGTCAAGAAATGGGTGGAAAATGGGTTGAAAATGGGTGGAAATGGGGTTTTTGGGTGGTTGCACCCAAAATTCTCATTGATCCTTGGTTCCCATCAGGGTTTTGGTCAAGAACTGGGTGAAAAATGGGCGAAAATGGGGTTTTTTGGGTGGTTTGCACCCAAAATTCTCATCGATCCTTGGTTCCCATCAGGGTTTTGGTCAAGAACTGGGTTGAAAATGGGTTGAAAATGGGTGAAAATGGTTTTTTTTGGGTGGTTTCACTCAAAATTCTGGTCGGTCCTTGGTTTCCATCAGGGTTTTGGTCAAGAATTGGGTGGAAAATGGGTTGAAAATGGGTGGAAATGGGGTTTTTGGGTGGTTGCACCCAAAATTCTCATCGATCCTTGGTTCCCATCAGGGTTTTGGTCAAGAACTGGGTTGAAAATGGGTTGAAAATGGGTGAAAATGGGTTTTTTTGGGTGGTTGCACCCAAAATCCTCATCGATCCTTGGTTCCCATCAGGGTTTTGGTCAAGAAATGGGTTGAAAAATGGGTGAAAATGGGTTTTTTTGGGTGGTTGCACCCAAAATCCTCATCGGTTCTTGGTTCCCATCAGGGTTTTGGTCAAGAACTGGGTTGAAAATGGGTGAAAATGGGTTTTTTTGGGTGGTTGCACCCAAAATTCTCATCGATCCTTGGTTCCCATCAGGGTTATGGTCAAGAACTGGGTTGAAAATGGGTTGAAAATGGGTGAAAATGGTTTTTTTCGGTGGTTTCACCCAAAATTCTCATCGGTCCTTGGTTCCCATCAGGGTTTTGGTCAAGAATTGGGTTGAAAATGGGGTTTTTTTGGTGGTTGCACCCAAAATTCTCATCGGTTCTTGGGTCCTAGATGGGTTTTGACCAAGAATTGGGGTGAAAATGGGGTTTTTTGGGTGGTTGCACCCAAAATTCTCATCGATCCTTGGTTCCCATCAGGGTTATGGTCAAGAACTGGGTTGAAAATGGGTTGAAAATGGGTGAAAATGGGTTTTTTTGGGTGGTTTCACTCAAAATTCTCATCGGTCCTTGGTTCCCATCAGGGTTTTGGTCAAGAATTGGGTTGAAAATGGGTTTTTTTTGGTGGTTGCACCCAAAATTCTCATCGGTTCTTGGGTCCTAGATGGGTTTTGACCAAGAATTGGGGTGGAAATGGGGTTTTTTGGGTGGTTGCACCCAAAATTCTCATCGATCCTTGGTTCCCATCAGGGTTTTGGTCAAGAACTGGGTTGAAAATGGGTGAAAATGGGTTTTTTTGGGTGGTTGCACCCAAAATTCTCATCGATCCTTGGTTCCCATCAGGGTTTTGGTCAAGAATTGGGTGAAAAATGGGTGAAAATGGTTTTTTTTGGGTGGTTGCACCCAAAATTCTCATCGATCCTTGGTTCCCATCAGGGTTTTGGTCAAGAACTGGGTTGAAAATGGGTTGAAAATGGGTGGAAATGGGGTTTTTCGGTGGTTTCACTCAAAATTCTGGTTGGTCCTTGGTTTCCATCAGGGTTATGGTCAAGAATTGGGTTGAAAATGGGGTTTTTTTGGTGGTTGCACCCAAAATTCTCATCGGTTCTTGGGTCCTAGATGGGTTTTGACCAAGAATTGGGGTGAAAATGGGGTTTTTTGGGTGGTTGCACCCAAAATTCTCATCGATCCTTGGTTCCCATCAGGGTTTTGGTCAAGAACTGTGTTGAAAATGGTTGAAAATGGGTTTTTTTGGGTGGTTTCACTCAAAATTCTCATCGATCCTTGGTTCCCATCAGGGTTTTGGTCAAGAACTGGGTGAAAAATGGGCGAAAATGGGGTTTTTTGGATGTTTGCACCCAAAATTCTCATCGATCCTTGGTTCCCATCAGGGTTTTGGTCAAGAACTGGGTTGAAAATGGGTGAAAATGGTTTTTTTTGGGTGTTTGCACCCAAAATTCTCATCGATCCTTGGTTCCCATCAGGGTTTTGGTCAAGAACTGGGTTGAAAATGGGTTGAAAATGGGTGAAAATGGGTTTTTTTGGGTGGTTTCACTCTAAATTCTCATCGATCCTTGGTTCCCATCAGGGTTTTGGTCAAGAATTGGGTGGAAAATGGGTTGAAAATGGGTGGAAATGGGGTTTTTGGGTGTTTGCACCCAAAATTCTCATCGATCCTTGGTTCCCATCAGGGTTTTGGTCAAGAACTGGGTTGAAAATGGGTGAAAATGGGTTTTTTTGGGTGTTTGCACCCAAAATTCTCATCGATCCTTGGTTCCCATCAGGGTTTTGGTCAAGAACTGGGTTGAAAATGGGTGAAAATGGGTTTTTTTGGGTGGTTGCACCCAAAATTCTCATCGATCCTTGGTTCCCATCATGGTCTTGGTCAAGAATTGGGTGGAAAAGAGGGGTTTTGACTGCCCTGGTGACCTTCTCCCCCCTCCCCAGGCCCTGTCCTGGTCCTGGTGGCCGAGGAGACGCGTCCCGAGGAGGAAGACGAAGCCACCACCGACCTCTGGACGGCCTTGACCTTCGTCATCCTCTTCCTCCTCAGCCTCTTCTACAGCACCGGCGTCACCTTCTTCAAGGTGACCAAGGGTGGTGGCGGCGGAGACGACTCTCGCAATGAGTAATTAAGGAAATGAGTAATTAGGGAGGGGGTTAATTAAGCCCAGGTGTCTTTCCAGGTCCTGTGACTGCGGTGGAAGAGGAGAAGACCTCGACCTCGCCTTGGCCTCTCCCTTCCCCCCCCCCCCCAGGGTCTGGAGGGGGTTTTGGGTGGGAGGAGAAACCCAATTTCCCTTGAAATGAACCCATTTGGCTTCAATTAAAGGCGTTTTTCTTCAAAAGAACCCAATTTGCTTCGAATTAAACCCAATTTTCCTTGAATTAAACCCATTTTCTCTGAATTAAACCCAATTTTCCTTGAATTAAACCCAATTTCCCTTGAATTAAACCCATTTTCTTTGAATTAAACCCAATTTCCCTTGAATTAAACCCATTTTCTCTGAATTAAACCCAATTTTCCTTGAATTAAACCCAATTTCCCTTGAATTAAACCCATTTTCTTTGAATTAAACCAATTTCCCTCCAATTAAACCCATTTTCCTTGAATTAAACCCAATTTCCCTTGAATTAATCCCATTTTCTTTGAAATAAAATCCCATTTTCTTTGAATTAAACCCATTTTCCTTGAATTAAACCCAATTTCCCTTGAATTAAACCCATTTTTCCTTGAATTAAACCAATTTCCCTCCAATTAAACCCATTTTCCTTGAATTAAACCCAATTTCCCTTGAATTAAACCCAATTTCCTTGAATTAAACCCATTTTCCCTCCAATTAAACCCGTTTTCCTTGAATTAAACCCAATTTCCCTTGAATTAATCCCATTTTCTTTGAATTAAACCAATTTCCCTCCAATTAAACCCATTTTCCTTGAATTAAACCCAATTTTCCTTGAATTAAACCCATTTTCTCTGAATTAAACCCATTTTTCCTTCAATTAAACCCATTTTCCTTGAATTAAACCCAATTTCCCTTGAATTAAACCCATTTTCTTTGAATTAAACCCAATTTTCCTTGAATTAAACCCATTTTCTCTGAATTAAACCCAATTTCCCTTGAATTAAACACATTTTCTTTGAATTAAACCAATTTCCCTCCAATTAAACCCATTTTCCTTGAATTAAACCCAATTTCCCTTGAATTAATCCCATTTTCTTTGAAATAAAATCCCATTTTCTTTGAATTAAACCCAATTTCCTTGAATTAAACCCAATTTCCCTCCAATTAAACCCATTTTCCCTCCAATTAAACCCAATTTCCTTGAATTAAACCCATTTTCCCTCCAATTAAACCCATTTTCCTTGAATTAAACCCAATTTCCCTTGAATTAAACCCAATTTCCCTTGAATTAAACCCAATTTTCCTTGAATTAAACCCATTTTCTTTGAATTAAACCCAATTTCCCTTGAATTAAACCCAATTTCCCTTGAATTAAACCCAATTTTCCTTGAATTAAACCCATTTTCCTTGAATTAAACCCAATTTCCCTTGAATTAAACCCAATTTTCTTTGAATTAACCCCATTTTCTTTGAATTAAACCCAATTTCCCTTGAATTAAACCCAATTTTCCTTGAATTAAACCCATTTTCTCTGAATTAAACCCAATTTCCCTTGAATTAAACCCATTTTTCCTTGAATTAAACCCATTTTCCCTCCAATTAAACCCAATTTTTCCTTTAATTAGACCCATTTTCTTCAAATTAATCCCATTTTTCCCTCCAATTAAACCCATTCCCCCCCAATTAATCCCAATCTCCCTCCAATTAAACCAATTTTCCCCCCAATTAATCCCAATTTCCCCCCAATTAATCCCATTTTCCCCCAATTAAACCCATTTCCCCCCAATTAAACCCATTTTCCCCCCAATTAATCCCAATTTCCCCCAATTAATCCCATTTTCCCCCAATTAATCCCATTTTCCCCCAATTAATCCCATTTTCCCCCAATTAAACCCATTTCCCCCCAATTAAACCCATTTCCCCCCCAATTAATCCCAATTTCCCCCCAATTAATCCCATTCCCCCCCAATTAATCCCATTTTCCCCCAATTAAACCCATTTCCCCCCAATTAATCCCAATTTCCCCCAATTAATCCCAATTTCCCCCCAATTAATCCCATTTTCCCTCCAATTAATCCCATTTTCCCCCAATTAAACCCATTTTCCCCCAATTAATCCCAATTTCCCTCCAATTAATCCCAATTTCCCCCCAATTAATCCCATTTTCCCCCAATTAAACCCATTTTCCCCCAATTAATCCCATTTCCCCCCAATTACTCCCATTTTCCCCCCAATTAATCCCATTCCCCCCCCAATTAATCCCAATTTTTAAACCAAACCCAATTTCCCCCGAATTAAACCCATTTTTCCCCTCCCCCCGGAGGTCCCTTCGCGCCGAACGCCCTGAAAATTCACATTTTCACCCCTGAAAACGCCCCCAAAAGCTGTTTTTCTCCACCAAATCGTTTCATTTCTCTATTTTTGGGGGTGGTTTGGGGTCATTTTGAGGCGTTTTGAGTCATTTTGAGGCGTTTTGGGTCATTTTGAGGCGTTTGGAGTCATTTTGGGGCGATTTGAGTCATTTTGGGGCGATTTGAGTCATTCCGGGCACCGACGTCGAAGAGGACCCAGAGGTGGTTTTGAGTCAGCGCCGAAACCACCTCCGGCTCAACCTAAAACCCCAAAAAAGCCGTTTTTCACCCCAAAAAGCCCCCCCTTGAGTTCCTTTCCCGTGAGAAAAAAAACGAAGCTGGAAAAGAGGAAAAAAACCAAGATTTTATTGAAAAAGAGGCAAAATTTGGCAACAAAATCGCTGCTCGAGACCACGTTTGATACTTTTTTTGCCCAATTTTAGCATTTTTCACCCCAATTTTATGCTTTTACCCCCCCTTTTTATTTTTTCCACCTCATTTTTCTGGTTTTTAACCCTATTTTTATTTTTTCTCCACATCTTTTTCTGTTTTTCACATCGTTTTTATGGGTTTTACATCATTTTTATGTTTTTTTCACCCCATTTTTATCTTTTTCGCCCCATTTTTATATTTTTCCACCCCATTTTTATCTTTTTCACCCCATTTTTAACTTTTTTCATCCCATTTTTAACTTTTTCACCCCATTTTTATGTTTTTCCACCCCATTTTTTGTCTTTTTCACCTCATTTTTAACTTTTTCCACCCCATTTTTATCTTTTTCACCCCATTTTTAACTTTTTTTATCCTATTTTTCTTTTTTCACCCCATTTTTATCTTTTTCACCCCATTTTCATATTTTTCCACCCCATTTTTTGTCTTTTTCACCCCATATTAACTTTTTTCATCCCATTTTTATATTTTTCACCCCATTTTTACCCTTTTCTCCCCATTTTTTGTCTTTTTCACCCCATTTTTATCTTTTTCTCCCCATTTTTAACTTTTTCACCCCATTTTTATTTTTTTCACCCCATTTTTATTATTTTCACCCCATTTTTATGGTTTTCCACCCCATTTTTTGTCTTTTTCACCCCATATTAACTTTTTTCACCCCATTTTTATTTTTTCACCCCATTTTTATCTTTTTTGCCCCATTTTTATGTTTTTCACCCCATTTTTATCTTTTTCACCCCATTTTCATATTTTTCCACCCCATTTTTTGTCTTTTTCACCCCATATTAACTTTTTTCACCCCATTTTTATCTTTTTCACCCCATTTTTACCCTTTTCTCCCATTTTTTTGTCTTTTTCACCCCTTTTTTATCTTTTTCTCCCCATTTTTAACTTTTTCACCCCATTTTTAACTTTTTTTGCCCCATTTTTAACTTTTTTCACCCCATTTTTACCCTTTTCTCCCCATTTTTTGTCTTTTTCACCCCATTTTTATCTTTTTCTCCCCATTTTTAACTTTTTCACCCCATTTTTATTTTTTTCACCCCATTTTTATCATTTTAACCCCATTTTTATGGTTTTCCACCCTATTTTTTGTCTTTTTCACCCCATATTAACTTTTTTCACCCCATTTTTAACTTTTTCACCCCATTTTTAACTTTTTTCACCCCATTTTTATTTTTTCACCCCATTTTTATCATTTTAGCCCCATTTTTATGGTTTTCCACCCCATTTTTTGTCTTTTTCACCCCATATTAACTTTTTTCATCCCATTTTTATCTTTTTCACCCCATTTTTACCCTTTTCTCCCCATTTTTTGTCTTTTTCACCCCATTTTTATCTTTTTCTCCCAATTTTTAACTTTTTTCACCCTATTTTTAACTCATTTTTTGCCCCATTTTTAACTTTTTCACCCCATTTTTAACTTTTTCACCCCATTTTTATGTTTTTCCACCCCAATTTTTTGTCTTTTTCACCCCATATTAACTTTTTTTCTCCCCATTTTTTTCTTTTTCTCCTCATTTTTAACTTTTTCACCCCATTTTTATTTTTTCACCCCATTTTTAACTTTTTTTTTGCCTCATTTTTAACTTTTTCACCCCATTTTTAACTTTTTCACCCCATTTTTATTTTTCCCCCCCATTTTTAACATCTTAACCCCATTTTCATCTTTTTAACCCCATTTTCCCCCTATTTTTGTGTTTTACCCCTCCAATTTTGACATTTTTTGCCCGATTTTGCTGGTTTTCACCCTATTTTTTGTACTTTCTCTCCAATTCTTCTTTTTCACCTCATTTTTTGCTCTTTCCCCCCCATTTTCAGCATTTCCTGTCCCATTTTTCTGGTTTTCACCCCGTTTTCATCATTTTTGCACCATTTTAAGTGTTTTTCGTCCTGGTTTCAGCTTTTTTTTCCCATTTTTAGCAGCTTTTGCCCCATTTTCAGCGTTTTTCACCCCATTTTTTGCGTTCTCCGATGCTTTTTCCGCTCTTTCTGATGGCGAACGAAGATGGCGGAGAAGGCGGGGGTGGGCGGGGCTTAATGTCACCTGTGCAGGTGAATTCCCAGAAATTCTGGGCGTTTCCGGCGTTGGAGGAGATTCCGACGTCGGGATCCGGTTTATTTCACCTGGAATTTGGGGGGAAAAATGGGATAATTGGTTAATTGGGAAATTTTGGGGAAAATAGGGGTGATTTGGGGAAAAGGAAGGATTTTTTGGGGGAAATTGAGGGGAAATTTGAAATTTGGGGAAGGAAAAAGGGGGAAATTGAAATTTTAGGGGAAAATGAAGGATTTTTGGGGGAAATTGAGGGGAAATTTGAAATTTGGGGAAGGAAAAAGGGGGAAATTGGAATTTTAGGAGAAAATGAAGGATTTTTGGGGGGAAATTGAGGGGAAATTTGAAATTTGGGGAAGGAAAAAGGGGGAAATTGGAAATTTGGGGGAAAATGAAGGATTTTGGGGGGAAATTGAGGGGAAATTTGAAATTTGGGGAAGGAAAAAGGGGGAAATTGGAAATTTAGGGGAAAATGAAGGATTTTTTGGGGGAAATTGAGGGGAAATTTGAAATTTGGGGAAGGAAAAAGGGGGAAATTGGAATTTTAGGGGATAATGAAGGATTTTTGGGGGGAAATTGAGGGGAAATTTGAAATTTGGGAAAGGAAAAAGAGGGAAATTGGAATTTTAGGGGAAAAAGGATTTTTGAGGGGAAATTGAAGGGAAATTTGAAATTTGGGGAAGGAAAAAGGGGGAAATTGGAATTTTAGGGGAAAATGAAGGATTTTTGGGGGGAAATTGAGGGGAAATTTGAAATTTGGGGAAGGAAAAAGGGGGAAATTGGAATTTTAGGGGAAAATGAAGGATTTTTGGGGGGAAATTGAGGGGAAATTTGAAATTTGGGGAAGAAAAAAGGGGGAAATTGGAAATTTAGGGGAAAATGAAGGATTTTTGGGGGGAAATTGAGGAGAAATTTGAAATTTGGGGAAGGAAAAAGGGGGAAATTCGAAATTTAGGGGAAAATGAAGGATTTTTTGGGGGAAATTGAGGGGAAAATTGAAACTTGGGGAAGGAAAAAAGGGGGAAATTGGAATTTTAGGGGAAAATGAAGGATTTTTGGGGGAAATTGAGGGGACATTTGAAATTTGGGGAAGAAAAAAGGGGGAAATTGGAAATTTAGGGGAAAATGAAGGATTTTTGGGGGGAATTTGAGGGGAAATTTGAAATTTGGGGAAGGAAAAAGGGGGAAATTGGAATTTTAGGGGAAAATGAAGGATTTTTGGGGAAATTGAGGAGAAATTTGAAATTTGGGGAAGGAAAAAATGTGATTTTGGGGGAAAAGGAGGGTTTTGGGGGGGAAAAAGGAGTTTTTTTGCGGGAAAAATGTGATTTTGGGGGGAAAAGGAGGGTTTTTGGGGGGGGAAAGGAGTATTTTTTGGGAAAAATGTGATTTTTGGGGAAAAAGGAGGGTTTTTTGGGGGAAAAAGGAGGTTTTTTTGGGAAAAATGTGATTTTGGGGGAAAAAGGAGGGGTTTTTTGGGGAAAAAGGAGGGTTTTTTGGGAAAAATGTGATTTTGGGGGAAAAAGGAGGGTTTTTTTGGGGGAAAAGGAGGGTTTTTTGCGGGAAAATGTGATTTTGGGGGAAAAATGAGTGTTTTTTTTGGGGAAAAAGGAGGGTTTTTTTGGGAAAAATGTGATTTTGGGGAAAAAAGGAGGGTTTTTGGGGGAAAAAGGAGTTTTTTTGGGGAAAAATGTGATTTTGGGGGAAAAAGGAGGGTTTTTGGGGGAAAAAGGAGTTTTTTTGGGGAAAAATGTGATTTTGGGGGAAAAAGGAGGGGTTTTGGGGGGAAAAGGAGGGTTTTTGGGAAAATGTGATTTTGGGGGAAAAAGGAGGGTTTTTTTGGGGGAAAAAGGAGGTTTTTTTGAGAAAAATGTGATTTTGGAGGAAAAAGGAGGGTTTTTGGGAAAAAATGTGATTTTGGGGGAAAAAGGAGGGTTTTTTGGGGGAAAAAGGAGGTTTTTTGGGAAAAATGTGATTTTGGGGGAAAAAGGAGGGGTTTTGGGTGGAAAAAGGAGGTTTTTTTGGGAAAAATGTGATTTTGGGGGGAAAAGGAGGGTTTTTGGGGGGAAAAGGAGTTTTTTGGGGGAAAAATGTGATTTTTGGGGAAAAAGGAGGGTTTTTTGGGGGAAAAAGGAGGTTTTTTTGGGGGGAAAAAGGAGGTTTTTTTGGGAAAAATGTGATTTTGGGGGAAAAAGGAGGGTTTTTGGGGGAAAAAGGAGTTTTTTTGGGGAAAAATGTGATTTTGGGGGAAAAAGGAGGTTTTTTGGGGGGAAAAAGGAGTTTTTTTGCGGGAAAAATGTGATTTTTGGGGGAAAAAGGAGGTTTTTTGGGGAAAAATGTGATTTTGGGGGAAAAAGGAGGGGTTTTTGGGGGAAAAAGGAGGTTTTTTTGGGAAAAATGTGATTTTGGGGGGAAAAGGAGGGTTTTTTGGGGGAAAAAGG
The DNA here is from genome assembly GCA_033556795.1 of Tapera naevia. Taxonomy (NCBI): domain Eukaryota; kingdom Metazoa; phylum Chordata; class Aves; order Cuculiformes; family Neomorphidae; genus Tapera; species Tapera naevia. Next base: position 85,089 of record JAUMJJ010000427.1, on the reverse strand, counting down.
AGTTTTTTTGGGAAAATGTGATTTTTTGGGGAAAAGGAGGGTTTTTTGGGGAAAAAGGAGGTTTTTTTTGGGAAAAATGTGATTTTGGGGGAAAAAGGAGGGTTTTTTTGGGGAAAAAGGAGGTTTTTTGCGGGAAAAATGTGATTTTTGGGGAAAAATGAGGTTTTTTTGGGGGGAAAAAGGAGGTTTTTTGGGAAAAATGTGATTTTGGGGGAAAAAGGAGGGGTTTTTTGGGGAAAAAGGAGGGTTTTTTTTGGGAAAATTGTGATTTTGGGGGAAAAAGGAGGGTTTTTTTGGGGGAAAAGGAGGGTTTTTTGCGGGAAAATGTGATTTTGGGGGAAAAATGAGTGTTTTTTTTGGGGAAAAAGGAGGGTTTTTTTGGAAAAATGTGATTTTGGGGGAAAAGGAGGGGTTTTGGGGGGAAAAAGGAGGTTTTTTTGGGAAAAATGTGATTTTGGGGGAAAAATGAGGGTTTTTTGGGGGAAAAAGGAGGTTTTTTGCGGGAAAAATGTGATTTTGGGGGAAAAAGGAGGGTTTTTGGGGGGAAAAATGTGATTTTTGGGGAAAAAGGAGGGTTTTTTTGGGGAAAAAGGATTGTTTTGGGGGAAAATTGTGATTTTGGGGGAAAAAGGAGGGTTTTTGGGGGGGGGAAAGGAGTTTTTTTGCGGGGAAAATGTGATTTTGGGGGAAAAAGGGTTTTTTGGGGGAAAAAGGAGGTTTTTTTGGGAAAAATATGATTTTTGGGGAAAAAGGAGGGTTTTGGGGGGGGGAAGGAGTTTTTTTTGGGAAAAATGTGATTTTTTTGGGGAAAAAGGAGGGTTTTGGGGGGGAAAAAAGGGTATTTTTTGGGGAAAAAAGGGTTTTTTTTGGGGAAAAAAGGGGTTTTTGGGGGAAAAGATTTTTTTTGGGGGGGGAAAGGGGGTTTTGGGGGGAAAAAGAGGGATTTTGGGGCAGGGCAGGTACCTTGATGAGGGTGACGGTGGCGCTGTAGAAGAGGCTGAGGATGAAGAGGACGATGAAGGTCGAGGCCGTCGCCCAGAGGTTGTTGAGATCGTCCTCTTCGGCCTCGGTGAACCCATCCAGGAAGGCTTTTGGGGGGCAGAAAAAGGGGGGGGGGGTCAATGGGGGTCACCCAGTACTGGGGGGGGGCACCCATGGGTGCAAGGGGAGGGGGGGTCCCCGTTTTGGGGTGATTTAGGGGGGTTTTGGGGTGGGGAGAGAAGGGGAAGGCGCTGCGTTCCGGAGGGGAGGGGGCATAATAAGCAGGAGGGGGGGGGACAAAGGGTGGGAGGACCCCAAAAATGGGGGGTTGGACCCCAAAAGGTGGGGGAAAGGACTCAAAGAAGTCAAAAGGAGGGGGTTTTACCCCAAAATGTGGGGGTTGGATCCCAAATCCGGGGTAAAGAATCAAAAACCTGAGGGTTTCACCCCAAAATGTGGGGTTTGACCCCAAAATGTGGGGTTGGAACCTCGAAATATGGGGGTTGGACCCCAAAAGTTGGGGTAAAGGACTCAAAACACTCAAAATGAGGGGGTTGGACCCCAAAATGTGGGGGTTGGACCCCAAATCCGGGGTAAAGAATCAAAACCTGAGGGTTTCACCCCAAAATGTGGGGTTGGAACATCGAAATATGGGGGTTGGACCCCAAAAGTTGGGGTAAAGGACTCAAAACACTCCAAATGAGGGGGTTGGACCCCAAAATCTGGGGGTTGGACCCCAAAAGTTGGGGGAAAGAATCAAAAACCTGAGGGTTTGACCCCAAAATATGGGGGTGGGACCCCAAAATGAGGGGATTTTACCCCAAAATCCCGTTTTTCCCCCCAAACCAGGGATTTTTTACCCTAAGATCTAAGATTTGTGCCCCAAAAATGGGGTTTCTGCCCCAAAATGTGGGGTTCGTGCCCCAAAATCTCGGATTTCTACCTCAAAATCCTTTATTCATACCCTAAAATCTGGGATCGAGCCCTAAAAAGCAGCTTTTTACCCCAAAACTGGGATGAACACCCCCAAATCAGGGATTTTTATCCAAAATCCAGGATTCAGCCCCAAAAAAACCCAGGTTTTTACCCCAAACAGGGATAAACACCCCAAAACCCAAGGTTTTTTACCCCAAAACCAGGGGTTTTACCCCAAAATCTGGGATTCAACCCCCAAAAATCAGATTTTAATCCCAAAACGGGGATGAACACCCCAAAAATCAGGGGATTTTACCCCAAATCCAGGGGTTTTCCCCCAAAACCCGTGACTCAGTCCCCCAAAACCAGATTTTTACCCCAAAACAGGGATGAGCACCCCAAAAATCAAGGGTTTAATCCCAAAAATCAAGGTTTTTACCCCAAATCCAGGGGTTTTCCCCCCAAAATCCGAGATTCAGCCCCCCAAAATCAGATTTTTACCCCAAAACAGGGATGAAAACCCCAAAAATCAAGGGTTTAACCCCAAAAATCAAGGTTTTAACCCCAAATCCAGGGGTTTTCCCCCCAAAATCCGGGATTCAACCCCCAAAAAATCAGATTTTTACCCCAAAACAGGGATGAACACCCCAAAAATCAAGGGTTTAATCCCAAAAATCAAGTTTTTAACCCCAAATCCAGGGGTTTTCCCCCAAAATCCTGGATTCAGCCCCCAAAAATCAGGGTTTTACCCCAAAACAGGGATGAACACCCCAAAAATCAAGGATTTAATCCCAAAAATCAAGGTTTTAACCCCAAATCCAGGGGTTTTCCCCCAAAAATCCGGGATTCAGCCCCCAAAAATCATATTTTAACCCCAAAAAGGGATGAACACCCCAAAAATCAGGGGGTTTTACCCCAAATCCAGGGGTTTTTCCCCCAAAACCCGTGACTCAGTCCCCCAAAACCAGATTTTTACCCCAAAACAGGGATGAGCACCCCAAAAATCAAGGGTTTAACCCCAAAAATCAAGGGTTTAACCCCAAATCCAGGGGTTTTCCCCCCAAAATCCGAGATTCAGCCCCCCAAAACCAGATTTTTACCCCAAAACAGGGATGAAAACCCCAAAAATCAAGGGTTTAACCCCAAAAATCAAGGTTTTAACCCCAAAACCAGGGGTTTTCCCAAAAAAATCCTGGATTCAGCCCCCCAAAATCAGATTTTTACCCCAAAACAGGGATGAACACCCCAAAAATCAGGGGGGTTTACCCCAAATCCAGGGGTTTTCCCCCAAAACCCGTGACTCAGTCCCCCAAAACCAGATTTTTACCCCAAAACAGGGATGAAAACCCCAAAAATCAAGGGTTTAACCCCAAAAATCAAGGTTTTAACCCCAAATCCAGGGGTTTTCCCTCAAAAATCCGGGACTCAGTCCCCCAAAACCTGATTTTTACCCCCAAACAGGGATGAGCACCCCAAAAATCAAGGGTTTAATCTCAAAAATCAAGGTTTTAACCCCAAATCCAGGGGTTTTCCCCCCAAAATCCTGGATTCAGCCCCCAAAAATCAGATTTTTTACCCCAAAACAGGGATGAACACCCCAAAAATCAAGTTTTTAACCCCAAAACCAGGGGTTTTCCCAAAAAAATCCTGGATTCAGCCCCCCAAAATCAGATTTTTACCCCAAACAGGGATGAGCACCCCAAAAATCAAGGGTTTAACCCCAAAAATCAAGGTTTTAACCCCAAAACCAGGGGTTTTCCCCCCAAAATCCTGAATTCAACCCCCAAAAATCATATTTTAACCCCAAAACAGGGATGAACACCCCAAAAATCAGGGGATTTTACCCCAAATCCAGGGGTTTTCCCCCAAAATCCTGGATTCAGCCCCCAAAAATCAGGGTTTTACCCCCAAAACGGGGGCCTCCGCCCCCAAAATCCAGGGGGGACGGGGGTGGAGGAGGAAGGACCAGGTGGGATGAGGAGGGAGGAAGAGGAGGATGAAGGAGGAGGATGGAGAAGGATGGAGGAAGAGGATGAGGATGAAGGACAAAGGAAGAGGATGAAGAGGATGAAGGAAGGGGATGAAGGACCAGGTGGGATGAGGAGGGAGGAGGAGGATGGAGGAAGAGGGGGATGAAGGAGAAAGGATGAAGGAGGAGGATGGAGGAAGAGGATGGAGGAAGAGGGGGATGAAGATGAAGGAGAAAGGGGGATAAGGATGGAGGAAGAGAATGAGGAAGGAGGATGAGGAAGGAAGAGGATGGAGGAGGATGAGGAGGGAGGATGAGGCTGGAAGAGGATGGAGGAAGAGGATGGAGGATGAAGGATGAAGGTTAAGGATGGAGGATGGAAGAGGATGAGGAGGGTGAAGGAAGGGGATGGAGGATGAGGATGGAGGGGGTGAGGATGAAGATGAAGATGAAGGAAGAGGCTGGAGGAAGAGGATTGAGGAGGATGAGGAGGAAGGATGAGGATGGAGGAGGATGAGGAGGAAGGATGAAGATGGAAGAGGAGGAAGGGTGAAGGGTGAGGACGGAGGATGGAAGAAGAGGATGGAGGAAGAGGATGGAGGATGGAGGAGGATGAAGGAAGAGGATGGAGGATGAAGGATGGAGGATGAAGGGAGAGGATGGAGGAGGAGGAGGATGAAGACGAAGGAGAAAGGGGGATAAGGATGGAGAAAGAGGATGAGGAAGGAGGAGGATGGAGGATGAGGATGGAGGAAGAGGGGGATGAAGGAGAAAGGATGAAGGATGAGGAGGATGGAGGAAGAGGATGAGGAAGGAAGAGGATGGAGGAGGATGAGGAGGGAGGATGAGGATGGAAGAGGATGGAGGAAGAGGATGAGGAAGATGGGGATGAAGATGAAGGAGAAAGGGGGATAAGGATGGAGGAAGAGGATGAAGGATGAAGGTTAAGGATGGAGGATGGAAGAGGATGAGGAGGGTGAAGGAAGGGGAAGGAGGATGAGGATGGAGGGGGTGAGGATGAAGATGAAGATGAAGGAAGAGGCTGGAGGAAGAGGATTGAGGAGGATGAGGAGGAAGGATGAGGATGGAGGAGGATGAGGAGGAAGGATGAAGGATGAGGACGGAGGATGGAAGAAGAGGATGGAGGAAGAGGATGGAGGATGGAGGAGGATGAAGGAGGAGGATGGAGGAGGAGGAGGAGGATGAAGACGAAAGAGAAAGGGGGATAAGGATGGAGAAAGGATGAGGAAGGAGGAGGATGGAGGATGAGGTTGGAGGATGGAGGAGGAAAGAGGAAGGATGAAGGATGGAGGATGAGGATGGAGGAAGAGGATGAGGAAGGAAGAGGATGGAGGAAGAGGATGGAGGAAGATGGGGATGAAGATGAAGGAGAAAGGGGATAAGGATGGAGGAAGAGGATGAGGATGAAGGACAAAGGAAGAGGATGAAGAGGATGAAGGAAGGGGATGAAGGACCAGGTGGGATGAGGAGGGAGGAGGAGGATGGAGGAAGAAGGGGATGAAGGAGAAAGGATGAAGGAGGAGGATGGAGGAAGAGGGGGATGAAGATGAAGGAGAAAGGGGGATAAGGATGGAGGAAGAGGATGAGGAAGGAGGATGAGGAAGGAAGAGGATGGAGGAGGATGAGGAGGGAGGATGAGGCTGGAAGAGGATGGAGGAAGAGGATGGAGGATGAAGGATGAAGGTTAAGGATGGAGGATGGAAGAGGATGAGGAGGGTGAAGGAAGGGGATGGAGGATGAGGATGGAGGGGGTGAGGATGAAGATGAAGATGAAGGAAGAGGCTGGAGGAAGAGGATTGAGGAGGATGAGGAGGAAGGATGAGGATGGAGGAGGAGGAAGGATGAGGATGGAGGAGGATGAGGAGGAAGGATGAAGGATGGAGGATGAGGACGGAGGATGGAGGAGGATGGAAGAAGAGGATGGAGGAAGAGGATGGAGGACGAGGATGAAGGATGAAGGATGGAGGATGGAGGATGGAGGATGGAGGAAGAGGATGGAGGATGGAGGAAGAGGATGGAGGAGGATGAAGGATGGAGGATGAAGGATGGAGGAGGAAGAGGATGGAGGATGGAAGAGGATGGAAGAATATGGAGGAGGATGGAGGAAGAGGATGGAGGATGGAGGAGGAAAAGGATGGAGGATGGAGGATGAAGGATGAGGGATGGAGGAGGATCCAGGAGGATGGAGGAAGAGGATGGAGGATGGAGGAGGAAGAGGATGGAAGAGGATGAAGGATGGAGGATGAGGATGGAGGAGGATGAAGGAGGAAAGAGGAAGGATGAAGGATGGATGAAGATGGAGGATGGAGGATGAAGGGTGGAGGATGGAGGAGGAAGAGGATGGAAGAGGATGAAGGATGGAGGATGAAGGAAGAGGATGGAGGATGGAGGAGGATGAAGGATGGAGGATGAAGGATGGAGGAGGATCCAGGAGGATGGAGGAAGAGGATGGAGGATGGAGGAGGATGAAGGATGGAGGATGAAGGATGGAGGAGGAAGAGGATGGAGGATGGAAGAGGATGGAAGAATATGGAGGAGGATGGAGGAAGAGGATGGAGGATGGAGGATGGAGGAGGAAGAGGATCGAAGAGGATGAGGGATGGAGGCTGAGGATGGAGGAGGATGGAAGAGGATGAAGGAAGAGGATGGAGGATGGAGGAGGAAAAGGATGGAAGAGGATGGAGGAGGATGAAGGATGGAGGCTGAGGATGGAGGAGGAAGAGGATGGAAGAGGATGAAGGATGGAGGAGGATGAAGGAGGAAAGAGGAAGGATGAAGGATGGAGGATGAGGATGGAGGAAGAGGATGGAGGAGGAAGAGGATGGAGGACGAGGATGAAGGATGAAGGATGGAGGATGGAGGATGGAGGAGGATGAAGGAAGAGGATGGAGGAGGATCCAGGAGGATGGAGGAAGAATATGGAGGATGGAGGAGGAAGAGGATGGAAGAGGATGAAGGATGGAGGATGAAGGAAGAGGATGGAGGATGGAGGAAGATGAAGGAGGAAAGAGGAAGGATGAAGGATGAGGATGGAGGAAGAGGATGGAGGAGGATGAAGATGGAGGATGGAGGATGAAGGAGGAAGAGGAAGAGGATGGAGGACGAGGATGAAGGATGAAGGATGGAGGAGGATGAAGGAAGAGGATGGAAGAGGATCCAGGAGGATGGAGGAAGAGGATGGAGGATGGAGGAGGATGGAGGATGGAGGATGGAGGAGGAAGAGGATGGAAGAGGATGGAAGAGGATGAAGGATGGAGGATGAAGGAAGAGGATGGAGGATGGAGGATGAAGGATGAGGGATGGAGGAGGAAGAGGATCGAAGAGGATGAAGGATGGAGGAAGAGGATGGAGGAGGAAGAGGATGGAGCAGGAAGAGGATGGAGGACGAGGATGAAGGATGAAGGATGGAGGAGGAAGAGGATGGAGGATGGAAGAGGATGGAAGAGGATGGAAGAGGATGGAGGAGGATGAAGGATGGAGGACAAAGGATGAGGATGGAGGATGAGGATGGAGGATGAAGGAAGAGAATGGAGGAGGATCCAGGAGGATGGAGGAAGAGGATGGAGGATGGAGGAGGAAGAGGATCGAAGAGGATGAAGGATGGAGGATGAGGATGGAGGAGGATGGAAGAGGATGAAGGAAGAGGATGGAAGAGGATGGAGGAGGATGAAGGATGGAGAGGGTTGAAGGAAGAGGACGGAGGACGGAGGCTGAGGATGGAGGACGGAAGAGGATGGAGGACGAGGATGGCGCCTGAGGTCAAGACAGAGGCCACATGACCTCCCCACCCCAATTCCCACCGCGAAACCACCTCCAACCCCCTCCTCCCCTCCCTCCCCCCCCCCCAACAAAAACCACGCGCGACGCCGCCATCTTTGTTTTTATCCTTTTTTTTTGGTTGTTTGCTCTCCCATCCCAAAACTCCTCTTTTATTTCCTCCACCTTGGGGGGCCTCCAAAGACCTTCTCAACTTCTCCAGGAAGCCCCCCCACCCACAAAGGACCACCCAACTTCCCCTCTCGTTGGCCAATGGGCGTCTTTGGAAGGAGAAGGAGGTCAATAACAAGCGGCGGCGGCGTCGGAAAGGACCAAGGAGACGTTGACGGCCGCGGGTTTACCGGAAGCTTTGTCGACGGATTTCTGGACCACCTGAAGGGGGAGCTTCTCATGGCCGACGACGCAAGTGTAGACGCTCCCCGCCGACCAATCGGAGAGGCCGACGCTGAGGGAGCTGTAGGTGACGTAACGCGGGGGGCGTCGCGATTCCGGCAGAGGTGGCGTCGTGACGGAATCGGAGGCCGGAAGGGGTTCCCCGTCGCGCAGCCACCGGATGAAGACGTCCGGGGGGTTGAAGCCCGAAGCGACGCAGGTGACGCGGAGGTCCTCGCGGGAGGCGGCGTGCTCCGAGGGAGGGGGGAAGACGTGGACGGAAGGAGGTTTGGCGTCGCGGTCTGAGGAGGAGGAGGAGGGAGAAGGTTGGGGTTGGGGTGGAGGTTGGGGTTGGGGTTGGGGTTGGGGTTGAGGTTGGGGTTGGGGTTGGGGTTGAGGTTGAGGTTGGGGTTGGGGTTGGGGTTGGGGTTGAGTTTGGGGTTGAGGTTGAGATCAAGGTTGAGGTTGAGATCAAGGTTGAGTTTGGGGTTGAGGTTGAGGTTGGGGTTGAGGTTGAGGTTGGGGTTGGGGTTGAGGTTGAGATCAAGGTTGAGGTTGAGTTTGGGGTTGGGGTTGAGTTTGGGGTTGAGGTTGAGATCAAGGTTGAGGTTGGGGTTGGGGATGAAGTTGAGGTTGGGGTTGGGGTTGAGATCAAGGTTGAGTTTGGGGTTGAGGTTAAGGTTGGGGTTGAGGTTGAGGTTGGGGTTGGGGATGGGGTTGGGGTTGAGTTTGGGGTTGGGGTTGAGGTTGAGAGCAAGGTTGAGATTGAGGTTGACATTGGGGTTGGGGTTGAGGTTGAGGTTGGGGTTGGGGTTGAGATCAAGGTTGAGGTTGAGTTTGGGATTGAGGTTGGGGTTGAGGTTGAGGTTGGGGTTGAGGTTGACGTTGGGGTTGGGGTTGAGGTTGAGGTTGAGGTTGGGGTTGAGGTTGGGGTTGAGGTTGAGTTTGAGGTTGGGGTTGAGGTTGGGGTTGGGGTTGGGGTTGGGGTTGGGGTTGGGGTTGAGGTTGGGGTTGGGGTTGAGGTTGGGGTTGAGGTTGGGGTTGGGGTTGGGGTTGGGGTTGAGGTTGGGGTTGGGGTTGGGGATGAGGTTGAGGTTGGGGTTGGGGTTGAGATCAAGGTTGAGTTTGGGGTTGAGGTTGAGGTTAAGGTTGAGGTTGAGGTTGGGGTTGGGGTTGGGGTTGAGGTTGGGGTTGAGGTTGGGGTTGAGGTTGAGGTTGAGGTTGGGGTTGGGGTTGGGGTTGGGGTTGAGGTTAAGGTTCAGGTTGAGGTTGGGGTTGGGGTTGGGGTTGAGTTTGGGGTTGGGGTTGGGGTTGAGGTTGAGGTTAAGGTTCAGGTTGAGGTTGGGGTTGGGGTTGGGGTTGAGGTTATGGTTGGGGTTGAGGTTGGGGTTGAGGTTGAGGTTGAGGTTGGGGTTGAGGTTGGGGTTGAGGTTGAGGTTGGGGTTGAGGTTGGGGTTGGGATTCAGGTTGGGGTTGGGGTTGAGGTTGGGGTTGAGGTTGAGATTGAGGTTGACATTGGGGTTGGGGTTGAGGTTGGGGTTGAGGTTGGGGTTGGGGTTGGGGTTGAGGTTGGGGTTGAGGTTGAGGTTGGGATTCAGGTTGGGGTTGGGGTTGAGGTTGAGGTTGGGGTTGAGGTTGAGGTTGGGGTTGAGGTTGAGATCAAGGTTGAGGTTGGGGTTGAGGTTGAGGTTGGGGTTGAGGTTGAGATCAAGGTTGAGGTTGGGGTTGGGGTTGGGGTTGAGTTTGGGGTTGAGGTTGAGATCAAGGTTGAGGTTGGGGTTGGGGTTCAGATCAAGGTTGAGTTTGGGGTTGAGGTTGAGGTTGAGGTTGAGTTTGGGGTTGGGGTTGGGGTTGAGGTTGAGAGCAAGGTTGAGATTGAGGTTGACATTGGGGTTGGGGTTGGGGTTGAGGTTGAGGTTGAGGTTGGGGTTGGGGTTGAGGTTGGGGTTGAGGTTGAGGTTGAGGTTGAGGTTGAGGTTGAGGTTGAGGTTGGGGTTGGGGATGGGGTTGAGTTTGGGGTTGGGGTTGGGGTTGAGGTTGAGAGCAAGGTTGAGATTGAGGTTGACATTGGGGTTGGGGTTGGGGTTGGGGTTGAGGTTGGGGTTGGGGTTGGGGTTGGGGTTGAGGTTGGGGTTGAGGTTGGGGTTGGGGTTGGGGTTGGGGTTGGGGTTGAGGTTGAGATCAAGGTTGAGGTTGAGTTTGGGGTTGAGGTTGGGGTTGGGGTTGAAATCAAGGTTGAGGTTGACGTTGAGGTTGAGTTTGTGATTGAAGTTGAGTTTGGGGTTGAGGTTGGGGTTGAGGTTGAGTTTGGGGATGAGTTTGGGGTTGACATTGAAGTTGAGGTTGGGGTTGGGGTTGAGGTTGGGGTTGGGGTTGGCATTGAAGTTGAGGTTTTGTGCAAGAAATTGTGAAATTTGATTGATTTCCCGTAATTTTGCCAAAATAATGGGCAGAATTGAAAAATGTTTTCAAAAATTGTCCAAGAAATTGTGAAATTTGACAGATTTCCCACAATTTTGACAAAACAAGGGGCAGAATTGGATCAATTCCTTCGAATTTGTCTCAGAACTTGTGAAATTTGACAGATTTCCCCCAATTTTGCCAAAAGTGATGAATTTTGAGGTGGTTTCACCCAAAATTGATGGATTTGGGGATGGATCCGTCACCGGTTGATGGCTTTCGAGATGGTTCCATGACCTTTTGGGTGGTTTCACCTCGAATCGATGGATTTTGGGTCGAATCCATGACCTTTTTGGGTGGTTTCACCTCAAATGGATGGATTTTGGGTTGAATCCATGACCTTTTGGGTGGTTTCACCTCAAATGGATGGATTTTGGGTTGAATCCATGACCTTTTGGGGTGATTTCACCTCGAATCGATGGATTTTGGGTTGAATCCATGACCTTTTGGGTGGTTTCACCTCAAAGGGATGGATTTTGGGTCGAATCCTGACCTTTTGGTGTGGTTTCACCTCAAAGGGATGGATTTTGGGTCGAATCCATGACCTTTTGGGGTGGTTTCACCTCAAATGGATGGATTTTGGGTTGAATCCATGACCTTTTGGGTGGTTTCACCTCAAATTGATGGATTTTGGGTTGAATCCATGACCTTTTGGGTGGTTTCACCTCAAATTGATGGATTTTGGGTCGAATCCATGACCTTTTGGGTGGTTTCACCTCAAATTGATGGATTTTGGGTCGAATCCATGACCTTTTGGGTGGTTTCACCTCAAAGGGATGGATTTTGGGTCGAATCCATGACCTTTTGGTGTGGTTTCACCTCAAAGGGATGGATTTTGGGTCGAATCCATGACCTTTTTGGGTGATTTCACCTCAAATGGATGGATTTTGGGTTGAATCCATGACCTTTTGGTGTGGTTTCACCTCAAATGGATGGATTTTGGGTCGAATCCATGACCTTTTGGGTGGTTTCACCTCAAATTGATGGATTTTGGGTTGAATCCATGACCTTTTGGGTGGTTTCACCTCAAATGGATGGATTTTGGGTCGAATCCATGACCTTTTGGGTGGTTTCACCTCGAATCGATGGATTTTGGGTCGAATCCATGACCTTTTGGGTGGTTTCACCTCAAATTGATGGATTTTGGGTCGAATCCATGACCTTTTGGGTGGTTTCACCTCAAAGGGATGGATTTGGGGATGAATCCATGACCTTTTGGTGTGGTTTCACCTCAAATGGATGGATTTTGGGTCGAATCCATGACCTTTTTGGGTGGTTTCACCTCAAATGGATGGATTTTGGGTCGAATCCATGACCTTTTGGGTGGTTTCACCTCAAATGGATGGATTTTGGGTTGAATCCATGACCTTTTGGGGTGATTTCACCTCGAATCGATGAATTTTGGGTTGAATCCATGACCTTTTGGGTGGTTTCACCTCAAAGGGATGGATTTTGGGTTGAATCCATGACCTTTTTGGGTGGTTTCACCTCAAAGGGATGGATTTTGGGTCGAATCCATGACCTTTTTGGGTGGTTTCACCTCAAATGGATGGATTTTGGGTCGAATCCATGACCTTTTGGGGTGGTTTCACCTCAAATTGATGGATTTTGGGTTGAATCCATGACCTTTTGGGGTGGTTTCACCTCAAATCGATGGATTTTGGGTCGAATCCATGACCTTTTGGGTGGTTTCACCTCAAATGGATGGATTTTGGGTCGAATCCATGACCTTTTGGGTGGTTTCACCTCAAAGGGATGGATTTTGGGTCGAATCCATGACCTTTTGGGTGGTTTCACCTCAAATTGATGGATTTTGGGTTGAATCCATGACCTTTTGCGTGGTTTCACCTCGAATTGATGGATTTTGGGTCAAATCCATGACCTTTTGGGTGGTTTCACCTCAAATGGATGGATTTTGGGTCGAATCCATGACCTTTTGGGTGGTTTCACCTCAAATTGATGGATTTTGGGTCGAATCCATGACCTTTTGGGTGGTTTCACCTCAAATGGATGGATTTTGGGTCGAATCCATGACCTTTTGGGTGGTTTCACCTCGAATTGATGGATTTTGGGTCGAATCCATGACCTTTTTGGGTGGTTTCACCTCAAAGGGATGGATTTTGGGTTGAATCCATGACCTTTTGGGTGGTTTCACCTCAAAGGGATGGATTTTGGGTCGAATCCATGACCTTTTTGGGTGGTTTCACCTCAAATTGATGGATTTTGGGTCGAATCCATGACCTTTTGGGTGGTTTCACCTCAAAGGGATGGATTTTGGGTCGAATCCATGACCTTTTGGGGTGGTTCCCTTCAAGTGGTGGCCAAAGGCCCAGCTCTGCCAACCCAAGAGCCTCCAGGTCCCCTTTCCCCGACCCCGAGGGAGGTCCTTACCGTTGGTCTTCTGGAGCTTGGCCTCCTTGGGGAAGAGGAGCTCGGGGTGGCTGACGCGGCACACGAACCCTTCACCCTCGGCCCAATCGTCGGCGCAGACCGTGGCCACCCCTTCCACCGCGAAGAGCCCGTTGGGTTGGAGGACCTGAGGGGACGCCTTGGTCTCCAGGTTCTCCCCGTTCTCCTTCCGCCAGGAGATGACCAACCCTTCCACGCCGGGCAGGTTGGACACCTTGCAGGTCAACTTGGCCGCTTTGTCCTTGAAGATGTCGGCGAAGAGCGGAGGGAGGACCTGGACGGCGATTTCCTCAAGGCCGTTGCTGGAGGTGTCTGGAAGAAAGGGGGGGTCTTGGGTGAATTTTGGGGAGGTTTTCCTCCAAATTGGGGGATTTGGGGATGGTTTCCTCCAAAATTGATGGATTTGGAGGTGGTTTTACCCCAAATTGATGAGATTTGAGGTGATTTCACCCAAAATCGATGAATTTGGAGGTGGTTTCTCCAAAAATCGATGGATTTGGAGATGTTTTCACCCAAAATCGATGAATTTTGAGATGGTTTCTCCAAAAATCGATGGATTTGGAGATGTTTTCACCCAAAATCGATGAATTTGGAGGTGGTTTCTCCAAAAATCGATGGATTTGGAGATGATTTCACCCAAAATCGATGAATTTGGAGGTGGTTTCTCCAAAAATCGATGGATTTGGAGATGTTTTCCCCCAAAATCGATGAATTTGGAGGTGGTTTCTCCAAAAATCGATGGATTTGGAGATGTTTTCCCCCAAAATCAATGAATTTGGAGGTGGTTTCTCCAAAAATCGATGGATTTGGAGATGATTTCACCCAAAATCGATGAATTTGGAGGTGGTTTCTCCAAAAATCGATGAATTTGGAGATGGTTTCACCCAAAATCGATGAATTTGGAGGTGGTTTTACCCAAAATTGATGAGTTTTCGGATGGTTCCATCACCAGTTGATGAATTTGGAGATGGTTTCACCCAAAATTGAAGGATTTGGGGATGATTTCACCCAAAACTGATGAATTTGGAGATGGTTTCACCCAAAATTGAAGGATTTGGGGATGGTTTCACCCAAAAATTGATGAATTTTGAGGTGGTTTCACCCAAAACTGATGGATTTGGAGATGGGTTTACACAAAATCGATGAAATTTGAAGTGGTTTTACCCAAAATTGATGAAATTTGAGGTGGTTTGTCCAAAATTTGATGGATTTGGGATGGATCCACCACCAATTGATGGATTTTGGGTTGAATCCATGAATTTTGAGATGGATCCATCACCGATTGATGGATTTTGAGACAAATCCAGGACCTTTTTGTGTGGTTTCACCTCAAATTGGTGGATTTTGGGTCGAATCCATGACCTTTTGGGTGGTTTCACCTCAAAGGGATGGATTTTGGGTTGAATCCATGACCTTTTGGGGTGGTTTCACCTCAAAGGGATGGATTTTGGGTTGAATCCATGACCTTTTTGGGTGGTTTCACCTCAAAGGGATGGATTTTGGGTCGAATCCATGACCTTTTTGGGTGGTTTCACCTCAAAGGGATGGATTTTGGGTTGAATCCATGACCTTTTGGGTGGTTTCACCTCAAATGGATGGATTTTGGGTTGAATCCATGACCTTTTGGGGTGGTTTCACCTCAAATGAATGGATTTTGGGTCGAATCCATGACCTTTTTGTGTGGTTTCACCTCAAATTGATGGATTTTGGGTCGAATCCTTGACCTTTTGGGGTGGTTTCATGAACTTTTGGGTTGTTTCACCTCCAATCAATGGATTTTGGGTTGAATCCATGAACTTTTGAGATGGATCCATCACCAACTGATGGATTTTTAGGCAGATCCATGACCTTTTGGGATGTTTTCATGAACTTTTGGGATGGATCCATCACCGATTGATGGATTTTTAGGCGGATCCAGGATCTTTTTGGGTGGTTTCACCTCCAATCGATGGATTTTGGGATGAATCCATGAATTTTGAGATGGATCCATCACCGATTGATGGATTTTGGGTCGAATCCATGACCTTTTTGGGTGGTTTCACCTCAAATCGATGGATTTTGGGTCGAATCCATGACCTTTTTGGGTGGTTTCACCTCAAAGGGATGGGTTTTGGGTTGAATCCATGACCTTTTTGGGTGGTTTCACCTCAAAGGGATGGGTTTTGGGTTGAATCCATGACCTTTTGGGGTGGTTTCATGACCTTTTGGGTGGTTTCACCTCCAATCGATGGATTTTGAGTTGAACCCATGACCTTTTGGGGCGTTTTCCTTAATTTTTGGGTCGTTTTCCCCCCCAAACCGGTGGATTTTGGGGTGCTGGGACCTCACTCACAGCCACATTCCAGAGCTTTGCTGGTGTTCCTCATCTCCTCCTCCACCTGGCAGGTGTAGGTGGTCCCGGCGTCCCATTCGGCCTCGGTGACGGCCAAGCGGCTGTTGACGATGACTCCACCTCTTCCGGTGCCTTCCAAGGTCTCCGTGGTCACCCCTTGGTGGAGGAGGTCCCCGTCCTTCAACCACCGGACCGGGAGAGGTCGGGAGGAGTGGATTTGGCAGAGGAGGCTGGAATTCCGGAAGGGACCTTCGAAGTCTTCCCGGGACGGAGGGTGGAGGGTGATGAGGGGCACCTGGGACACCCCGGAGCCGGGACCTGGCGACGGGAGGAGGCGGGAAGAAGGGTGGTGAGGGGTGGGGTTGAGGTGGGGTTGGGGTGGGATTGGGTGGATGAGGTGGGGTTGGGGTGGGAGAAGGTTGGGAAGAAGTAGATGAGGTGGGATTGAGGTGGGATTAGGGTGGAGTTGGGTGGGATGAGGTGGGATTGGGTGGATGAGGTGGGATTGAGGTGGGGTTGGGGTGGAGTTGGGGTGGGGTTGGGGTGGGATTGGGGTGGATGAGGTGGGATTGGGGTGGATGAGGTGGGATTGGGGTGGATGAGGTGGGATTGGGGTGGGAGAAGGTTGGGAAGAAGTAGATGAGGTGGGATTGAGGTGGGATTGGGGTGGATGAGGTGGGATTGAGGTGGGGTTGAGGTGGGAGAAGGTTGGGAAGAAGTAGATGAGGTGGGATTGGGGTGGGATTAGGATGGGAGAAGCTTGGGAAGAAGTAGATAAGGTGGGATTGAGGTGGAGTTGGGGTGGGATGAGGTGGGATTGGGTGGATGAGGTGGGATTGGGGTGGGGCTGAGGTGGGATGAGGTGGGATTGGGGTGGGAGAAGGTTGGGAAGAAGTAGATGAGGTGGGATTGAGGTGGGATTAGGGTGGAGTTGGGTGGGATGAGGTGGGATTGGGGTGGAATGAGGTGGGATTGGGGTGGGAGAAGGTTGGGAAGAAGTAGATGAGGTGGGATTGAGGTGGAGTTGGGGTGGGATGAGGTGGGATTGGGTGGATGAGGTGGGATTGGGGTGGGGCTGAGGTGGGATGAGGTGGGATTGGGGTGGGATTGGGTGGATGAGGTGGGGTTGAGGTGGGAGAAGGTTGGGAAGAAGTAGATGAGGTGGGATTGAGGTGGAGTTGGGTGGGATTGGGGTGGGAGAAGGTTGGGAAGAAGTAGATGAGGTGGGATTGAGGTGGGATTGGGGTGGGATGAGGTGGGATTGAGGTGGGATTGAAGCAGCAACTGGGATGGAACTGGGATGAAGGACTGGGACGGAACTGGGATTAAGGACCAGGATGGAGCTGGGATGTAGGACCAGGATGCTCAGGGATGAAGGACCAGGATGGAACTGGGATGAAGGACCGGGATGGAACTGGGATGAAGGACCAGGATGGAACTGGGATGAAGGACTGGGATGGAACTGGGATGAAGGACCGGGATGGAACTGGGATGAAGGACTGGGATGGAACTGGGATGAAGGACTGGGATGGAACTGGGATGAAGGACCGGGATGGAACTGGGATGAAGGACTGGGATGGAACTGGGATGAAGGACCGGGATGGAACTGGGATGAAGGACCCAGATGGAACTGGGATGAAGGACCAGGATGCTCAGGGATGAAGGACCAGGATGGAACTGGGATGTAGGACAAGGATGGAACTGGGATGAAGGACCAGGATGCTCAGGGGTGAAGGACTGGGACAGAACTGGGATGAAGGACTGGGATGGAACTGGGATGAAGGACCAGGATGGAACTGGGATGAAGGACAAGGATGCTCAGGGATGAAGGACCAGGATGCTCAGGGATGCAGGACTGGGATGGAACTGGGATGAAGGACCGGGATGCTCAGGGAGGAAGGACCGGGATGGAACTGGGATGGAACTGGGCTGGAACTGGGCTGGAACTGGGCTGGAACTGGGCCGAGGGAGCGGGACAAAGGGGGGGGGGTGGAGCCTGACTCACCTGGGTTGGACACCTGGATGGAGACGGTGCCCTGGGGGTGGGCGGCGGCGCAGGTGAACGGCTGCCGGCTCTTCCCTTCCGCGTAGGCCAACCGGACGCGGCTGGAGGCGACGGCGCTTCCGGCGCCCGGGAAGGTCTCCACCCCTTGGGTGACGGCGGCGGCGGCCGCGTCGCTCCACGCGAAGGTGGTGACGGCCGGGACGGCGCCAACGGCCACGCAACCCACGGCGTAATCTTCCGCCCCGCCGGAAGAGCCGCACGGCACCAGCGGGAAGAGGGCGGGGCCGCGCGCGGGCCCTGAGGGGGGGGGGGGCGGGGAAAGAGGGGGGGGGTCAGTGAGGGGGGGGGGGGGGGGGGGGAGGGAGCAGCTTTTGGGGGGAAAATCCCCGAATTGCGAGGGGAAAATCCCAAATTTGGGGGAGAAGAGATTTCCGGGGGGGGGGTGGGAAATGAACGTGAAAATGATGGAATTTCGGTGAAAATTATGGAATTTCAGTGGAAATTATGGAATTTCAGTGGAAATTATGGAATTTCGGTGAAAATTATAGAATTTCAGTGAAAATTATGGAATTTCAGTAAAAATTATAGAATTTCAGTTAAAATTATGGAATTTCAGTAAAAATTATGGAATTTCGGTGAAAATTATGGAATTTCAGTGGAAATTATGGAATTTCGGTGAAAATTATGGAATTTCAGTGAAAATTATAGAATTTCAGTTAAAATTATGGAATTTCGGTAAAAATTATGGAATTTCGGTGAAAATTATAGAATTTCAGTGAAAATTATGGAATTTCAGTAAAAATTATGGAATTTCAGTAAAAATTATGGAATTTCGGTGAAAATTATAGAATTTCAGTGAAAATTATGGAATTTCCTTGAGAAATAGGAGATTTCCTGGGAAAATGTGAAATTTCTGGGGAAAAATATGAAATTTATGGGGAAAATATGAAATTTTGTGGAAAAAATATGACATTTCCATGAAAAATTATGAAATTTTGCAGAAAAAATGTGACATTTCTATGAAAAAGATGAAATTTTGAAGAAAAAATAAGACATTTCCATGAAAAAAATATGAAATTTTGCAGAAAAAATATGACATTTCCATGAAAAAGATGAAATTTCCGTGAAAAATATGGGATTTCCATGAAGAAATATAAAATTTCCTTGGAAAATATGGAATTTTCATTAAAAATACGAAATTTTTGTTAAGAATATGAAGTAGCCGTGAAAATTATGAAATTTCCACAAAAATTATGGGATTTCCGTGACAAATGTACAAAATTTCTGCGAAAAATAGAAAATTTCCACAAAAAATACAAGATCTCCATGAAAAATGGGAAATTTCTGTGAAAAATACGACGTTTCCATGAAAATCAGGATTTTGTTGGTGAAAACTGCAAAAGTTTCATGAAAATTACCAAATTTTCATGAGAAATATGATTTTTTTTCTGTGAAAAACATGACATTTTCATGAAAAATATGAAGTTTCCATCATTTTTTTGGTGAAAAATACAAAATTTTCATGAAAATTACAAAACTTCCTTGAAAAATACACAATTTTCATGAAAAATATGATTTCTTGGGGGAAAATCTGACATTTTCATGCAAAATTCTTGGTGGTTTGGGGCCTAAATCCGATTTTTTCAGGCAAAATACAAAAATTAGATGCAAAATACAAACATTATCATGGAAAATACGAAATTTTAAGGCAAAAATATGCGGTTTTCATGCAAAATTACAAAATTGTCTGGCAAAATCCAAAATTTTCGCTCAAAATCTGAATATTTCATGTGAAAATCTGAAATTTTCATGGAAAATCCCGAGATTTTCATGGAAACCCTGAAATTTTCATGCAAAACACAGAATTTCCATGCAAATTTAATGATTTTCTACCAAAAATCATTATTTTTCACTTAAAAACCATAATTTCAATGTAAAAAGAACCAATTTTTTAACCAAAATTCATTGCTTTTGCTGTGTAATCCATAATTTTGGTGCAAAATCCATAATTTTCACACTAAAATACCATATTTTTGACCAAAAGTCATTATTTTAGGTGAAAACTCCATAATTTTAGTGCAAAATTATTGATTTTCGTGCAAAATCCGAAATTTTTGTGCAAAAATCTTTAATTTTCGTGTAAAATGCATATTTTTTAAAAAAATCTCTATTTTGGGGGCAAAATTAGGGTATTTTTAACCAAAAATCATCATTTTTGTGCAAAACTCACGATTTTGGTGCAAACTCTACATATTTCTGTGCAAAAATCATCATTTTTGGGGCAAAAGCCACAGATTTGGACTCAATTTTCCCAAATTATGGGCAAAAAGCATCATTTTAGTGCAAAAAAACCCTCTTTTGGATGCAAAAAGCATTATTTTGGTGCAAAATTGACACATTTTGGCGCAAACCACCTCATTTTGGGGCAAAACACCTCATTTTGGGGCAAAACACCTCATTTTTGAGCAAAATTCCCCGTTTTCACGCAAATTACCCCAAATTTTGGCCCAAATTCCATCATTTTGGCACAAACCCCATCATTTTGGGGCAAAAAATGTACATTTTGGTCAAACCCACCTCATTTTTGTGCAAAAATTACATATTTTAGTGGAAATTCACCCATTTTTGTGCAAACCCAGCGTATTTTGGTGCGAAAAATGTGTATTTTGGTCAAAACCACCCCCTTTTTCCTACAATTTCCCTCTTTTTGGTGCAAACCCCATCATTTTGGTGCAAAAAATGTATATTTTGGTGAAAACCACCCCCTTTTTCTACAGATTCCCCCAATTTTGGTGCAAATCCCATCATTTTGGTGTGAAAAATGTACATTTTGGTCAAAACCACCCCATTTTTGGCAAAAAATGCACATTTTGGTGCAAATTCTCCCCATTTTTGTGCAAACCCAGCATATTTTGGTGCAAAAATGTATATTTTGGTGAAAACCACCCCATTTCTGTACAAATCCCCCCTTTTTGGCACAAACTCCATCATTTTGGTGCGAAAAATGTACATTTTGGTCAAAACGACCCCATTTTTGGGCAAAATCCCCCAGTTTTGGCACAAACCCCATCATTTTGGGGCAAAAAATGCATATTTTGGTCAAACTCACCCCATTTTTGGGCAAATTCTCCCCTTTTTTGGCACAAACCCCATCGTTTCGGTGCGAAAAATGTGTATTTTGGTCAAAACCACCCCCTTTTTCTGCAAAAAATACCTATTTTGGTTCAAACCCCATCATTTTGGGGCAAGAAATTCATATTTTGGTCAAAACCAACCCGTTTTGGGGCAAATTCCCCCTTTTTGGCGCAAACCCCATCATTTTGGGGCAAAAAAATGTACATTTTGGTCAAAACCACCCCATTTTTGGGCAAAATCCCCCAATTTTGGGCCAAATCCCCCCAGTTTTGGGCAAACCCCCACCCTATGGCTCCATAATTTCTGCAGGACCAGTACGGGACCAGTATGGGACCAGTATGGGACCAGTATGGGACCAGTAGAGCACCCCAGAGCCAATCCGGCAGGACCAGTCCAAACCAGTAGCTAACTGGGACCAGTATGAGACCAGTGCTGGCCCCTCCCCCACCAGTACCGGACCAGTAAGGGACCAGTTGGGGCTCCCACAAACCAGTAGGGACCAGTACTGGCTGAGCCTCATAGCATTGCCAACCAGTGCGGACCAGTATCCAACCAGTATCGACCAGTATCAACCAGTACCGACCAGTACAGACCAGTATCCAACCAGTACCGACCAGTATCAACCAGTACCGACCAGTATCAACCAGTACCGGACCAGTAGAAACCAGTACGGACCAGTATCCAACCAGTACCTACCAGTATCAACCAGTACCGACCAGTACCCACCCAGTACTGGAACAGCAGCAACCAGTACTGACCATTAGCGACCAGTATGGACCAGTACCCAACCAGTACCTACCAGTATCAACCAGTACCGACCAGTACCCACCCAGTACTGGAACAGCAGCAACCAGTACTGACCATTAGCGACCAGTATGGACCAGTATCCAACCAGTACCGACCAGTACTGGACGAGTACCGACCAGTATTGCACCGATACCGACCAGTATGGACCAGTATCCAACCAGTACCGACCAGTATCCAACTGGTACTGACCAGTACTGCACCAGTACTGCACCAGTACTGACCAGTACGGACCAGTATCCAACCAGTACTGACCAGTACAAACCAGTACCGACCAGTATGGATCAGTACTGGGTCAGTATCCAACCAGTACAGACCAGTACACACCAGTGCTGACCAGTACTGGACCAGTATGGACCAGTACTGCACCAGTACCGACCAGTACCGACCAGTACGGACCAGTACTGCACCAGTACTGCACCAGTACCGACCAGTATGGACCAGTACTGCACCAGTACTGCACCAGTACCAACCAGTACCGACCAGTACAGACCAGTACTGCACCAGTACCGACCAGTACACACCAGTACCAACCAGTACTGGACCAGTATCCAACCAGTACCGACCAGTACTGGACCAGTACGAGTCAGTATGGACCAGTACTGCACCAGTACTGACCAGTACGGACCAGTATCCAACCAGTACTGCACCAGTACCGCCCAGTCCAAACCAGTCCGGACCAGTCCCAGCCCTTAACCCCCCTTCATTAAGTCCCATTAGTGCACCCGGGCCCCCAATTAATTAACCCCTAATTAACCCCCCCTATTAATTAATCCCCCCCCCTTAATTAGCGCCGGGTCATTAATTAAAACCTCCTAATGAAGAGCCTCAGCCATTGCCGGGCGGGTAATTAATTAGGGGTATTAATTAATGAGCTCCGTTAAATTCCTATTAAACCCAATTAAGTGCTAATAAAGCTTCTTAAACGCTAAAAATTGATATTAAAGTCTAATAAATCCCATCAAATCTTAATCAATTGCAATAAATTGTATGAAGTCCTAATAAAGTCTAATAATATTAAATCCTAATAAATCCTATTCATCTCAATTAAGAGCTATTAAATCCTAATAATCCCTATTAGCTTGCCAAATCCTAATAAATCCTATTAATTTCAATTAAAGCCTATTAAATCCTAATAAATCCTATTAATTTCAATTAAAGCCTATTAAATCCTAATAATTCCTTTTAGATTCTAATAAATTCTATTGAATTCTAATAAATTCTACTGAATTCTAATAAATTCTATTAAATCCTAATACAGCCTATTAAATTCTAATCATCTCTATTGAATTCTAATGATTCCCATTAAATCCTAATAAATTCAATTAAATCCTATTAAACCCCGCTAAAATCAATTGATTTCATTAAATCCGATGAAGTTGCTTTAAAACCCCCTTAAATTTCATTGAATCCAATAAATTTTGATTCAATATTTCTAAAATTTCGTCAAATACTCTGAAATTTCATGAAATCCCCTAAAATCTCCCTAAAATCCCATTAAATTCTATTAAAATCAAACCCCAGCCCAGGAAATCTTCTCCCATTCAATTCTTATCATTAAATTCTAATAAATCCCATGAAAGCCTATTAAATTCTAATAAATCCTAATAAATTATATTAACAAATTGCCCCCCGATCAGATTCTGGGTTAAATATCGCCAGATATTAAAAATAGACATTAAAAGTTGATTAAAAAATTAATTAAGATATAAAAATGTATTAAAATGCCTATGGAATTATTAGAAAGGCCATTAATTATGGGGAAAATTATTAAAATCTATTTTTTACATAAAAATTTTAAATATCTATTAAAATATGGAATAAATTAATAGCTATTAAGGATATCTATTAATAATATCTGTTCAAATTAATAGATATTAAGGCTGTCCATTAAAAATGTGTGAAATCGATATCGATTAAGCCTTCCTATTAAAAATCTCTACTAAAAGTAATAGATATTAAGAATAAATTAGAGGTGATAACAGATATTAAAATTTATCTATTAAATATTTATTTAAAAATAAATTTAAATTTAAAATATAACATTTAATTATCAATTAAAATTAATAGCTATTAAGGATATCTATTAAAATCGTATAAAACTGATATCTATTAAGACTTTCTATTAAAATGCTCGACTGGAATTAATAGATATTAAGAATATCTATTAAAAATCTCTATTAAAATCAATAGATATTAAGAATATCTATTAAAAATCTCTATTAAAATCAATAGATATTAAGAATATCTATTAAAACGTCTATTAAAATCAGTAATTATTAATGATATCGGTTAAAAATATTTATTAAAATCAATAGATATTAAGAATATCGATTAAAATGTCGATTAAAATCAACATATATTAAGACTATTACAAATATCTATTAAAATCAATAGATATTAAGAACAGCTATTAAAGGTATCGATTGGAATCAATAGATATTAAGACTACCTATTAAAAATGTCTATTAATATCGATAAATATTAAGGATGCCTGTTAAAAGTATCTATTAAAATCAATAGATATTAAGAATGTCTGTTAAAAATGTCTATTAAAAATATCTATTAAAATTACCTATTAAAATCAATAAATATTAAGAATATCCATTAAAAATGTCTATTAAGATCAATATAGGTCAAGAATACCATTGAAAAATGTCTATTAATATCTATTAATATCTATTAATTTTAATAGAGATTAAGAATATCTATTAATAACAATAGAGATTAAGAATATTAATTAAAAATATCTATTAAAAATATCTGTTAAAATGTCTATTGAAATCAATAAATATTAAGAATATCTATTAAAAATATCTATTAAGATCAATATAGATCAAGAATACCTATGAAAAATATCTATTAATATCTATTAATATATATTAATTTTAATAGAGATTAAGAATATCTATTAATTTTAATAGAGATTAATAATATTAAAAATATCTGTTAAAAATCTCTGTTAAAATGTCTATTGAAATCAATAAATATTAAGAATATTTATTAAAAATATCTATTAAGATCAATATAGATCAAGAATACCTATGAAAAATATCTATTAATATCTATTAATATCTATTAATTTTAATAGAGATTAAGAATATCTATTAATTTTAATAGAGATTAATAATATTAAAAATATCTGTTAAAAATATCTATTAAAATTACCTATTAAAATCAATAAATATTAAGAATATCTATTAAAAATGTCTATTAAGATCAATATAGGTCAAGAATACCTTTGAAAAATGTCTATTAATATCTATTAATTTTAATAGAGCTTAAGAATATCTATTAAAAATATCTGTTAAAATGTCTATTGAAATCTATAAATATTAAGAATATTTATTAAAAATGTCTATTAAGATCAATATAGATCAAGAATGCCTATGAAAAATATCTATTAATATCTATTAATACCTATTAATTTTAATAGAGATTAAGAATATCTATTAAAATCAATATATATTGAGAATATCTATTAAAAATCTCTATTAAAATCAATAGATATTAAGAATATTTATTAAAAATGTCTATTAAGATCAATATAGATCAAGAATACCTTTGAAAAATGTCTATTAATATCTATTAATATCTATTAATTTTAATAGAGCTTAAGAATATCTATTAAAATCGAAAGATATTGAGAATATCTATTAAAAATCTATTAAAATCAATAGATATTAAGAATGTCTATTAAAAATCTCTATTAAAATCAATAGGTATTAAGAATGTCTATTAAAAATGTCTAATAAAATTAATAGAGGTCAAAGATACCGCTGAAATTGCCTACTGAAATGAACAGACCTCTATTAGCAATATCTATTAGAAACTAATAAACACCCCAAAATCTCTATTAAAAGGAATAATTGATCTCTATTAAAAGCCCTTATTATTAATTAATCCCCATCAAACCTCCCACTTCCAAGCTCTCTCTATTAATCCCTCCCCTCTCCCCACTGAGCCCATCGATTAATTTATTAATCCTAATAAATCCCCAATAACTCAAGGGGCGATTTTTCTTCTCCCTCAAATTTCCGGTTTATTTTTTGCCCAAATCTGCCTGAATTCGACCCAAAACCTGACCCCGTTTGGCCCCGGCTCAGGTGGGGGTTTTGGGGGGTTGTTTTTTAACGAATTTCAGCCCAAATTAGAAAAAGAGGAAATTTGGGGGCGAAAAAAAAACCCAACTTCTCCTTTTTTTCTTTTTTGGTTCCGTTTTTTGCTGTTTTCGAAACCGGTCGCAATTTATTTTGGGGCAAAAAACACCTGTTTGGGGAGCGGCGGCCATCTTGGCCACCTCTCTCTGAAAAATCCTCTTTGATTTCAATTCTTTTATTGTTTTTTCGTCCCCAAAATCCGAAATCACAAAAAAAAAATTTAAAAATTTGTCCAAAAGTCCAAAATTTGACAAAAAAAAACCAAATTTGACCAAAATTGGAGAATTTTAGGGGTATTTTAGCCCCTTATTAATAAACAAAAGTCAGAATGAGGGTCTTGGGCTCCAAATTTCTGAATTTTAGAGAAAAAAATCGACATCAAACACATTAAAATATCAAATCAGTAATTTTAAAATTTAATTTTAGGGTTTTTTTTGTATATTTCGAGATTTTAACCAATTTTATATATTTTAACCCAATTTTATATCAATTTTTCTCTATTTTTTGATATTTTAACTCAATTTAAAATTGAGGTTTCTCCATACTTTGATATTTTAATCCACTTTTTGACCGTTTTCCTCTATATTTGAATATTTTGCCCCATTTTTACCATTTTCCTCTCTATTTTGATATTTTTCACCCATTTAACATCTATTTTTCTCCATATTTCTATATTTTATATATTTTAAGCCAATTTTAGATCAATTTTTCTCTATATTCTGACATTTTAACCCATTTTTACATCCGTATTTCTCTACATTTTAATATTTTAACCCATTTTTACCATTTTCCTCTTTATTTTGATATTTTGACCAATTTTAATATCTATTTTCTCCATATTTCTATATTTTTAACCCATTTTATATATTTTAACCCAATTTTCTATCCTTTTTTCTCTATATTCTGAAATTTTAACCCATTTTTAAATCGATTTTCTCCATATTTTAATATTTTAACCCATTTTTACCATTTTCCTCTATATTTTGATATTTTCACCCACTTTAATATCTATTTTTCTCTATATTTCTAGATTTTAACCTATTTTATGCATTCTAACCCAATTTTCTACCCATTTTCTCTCTATTCTGATATTTTAACCCACTTTTAAATCAATTTTTATCCTTATTTTGATATTTTAATCCATTTTTAAAAATTTCTTCCATATTTTGATATTTTGACCCATTTAATACTTATTTTTCTCTATATTTCTATATTTTAACCCATTTTATCCATTCTAAGCCAATTTTCTGTCCCTTTTTCTCTAAATCCCGATTTTTAACCCATTTTAAAATCAATTCTTCTCCATATTTTGAAATTTTAAACCATTTTTTACCATTTCCTCTACATTTTGTTATTTTTACCTATTTTATATCTATTTTTCCCTATATTTCCCTATTTTCACCTATTTTATATCTATTTTTCCCTATATTTCATTATTTTAACCCATTTCCCCCCCATTTCACTATTTTAACCCTTTCATATCCACTTTTCTCGAGATTTTGCTATTTTAACCTATTTTAATACCAATTTTTAACATCTTCCAAACCCTAAAAAGAACATTTTTGACCTAAATTTGCCATTAAATCCCCCACAAATAATTATTTTTGCCTAAAAAGACCCTAAATTGACATTTTTGACCCGATTTTTGTCATTAAATCACCTAAAAATCATTTTTCTCTCCCCAAAACCCTAAAATCAACATTTTTGACCTAATTTTGCCATTAAATCCCCTAAAAAGATCATTTTTTGCCTCAAAAGACCCTAAATTGATATTTTTTAACCCATTTTTTGCCATTAAATCACCTAAAAGTCATTTTTCTTCCCCCAAAACCCTAAAATCAACATTTTTGACCTAAATTTGCCATTGAATCCCTTACAAACTATTATTTTTGCCTAAAAAGACCCTAAATTGACTTTTTTGACCTGATTTTTGTCATTAAATCACCTAAAATCACTTTCTTCCCTCAAAAACCCCTAAAAATCAACATTTTTGATCTAAATTTGCCATTAAATCCCCCCAAATTATTATTTTTGCCTTAAAAGACCCAAAATTAACATTTTTGACGCGATTTTTGTCATTAAATCACCTAAAAATCATTTTTTCTCCCCCAAAACCCTAAAAATCAACAGTTTTGACCCAAATTTGCCATTAAATCCCCCCAAATTATTATTTTTGCCTTAAAAGACCCAAAATTAACATTTTTGACGCGATTTTTGTCATTAAATCACCTAAAATCACTTTTTTCTCCAAAAAACCCTAAAATCAACATTTTTTAACTAAATTTGCCATTAAAACCCCCCAAATTATTATTTTTGCCTAAAAATGCCCTAAATCGACATTTTTAACCCAATTTTTGTCGTTAAATCACCTAAAAATCACCTTTTTTCCCCCAAAAAAACTAAAATCACCATTTTTGACCAAAATTCTCCATCAAATTCCCCCAAACCAACATTTTCTCCACCAAAAAGACCCCAAATCGCCATTTTTCCCCCCAATTCTCCCATCAAATCCCCCCATGGGGGGGGGGGGTAAAAACCCAACCCCCAACCCCAAAATTTCAACTTTTTGACCCAATTTCGCCCGATTCTAAAACCTAAAAAAATCTAAAATTTGAATTTTGCCCTCAAAATTGAAAATTTCCCCGTAAAACGCCCTAAAATTGGGATTTTCGAGGCGCCAAACGCCGTTTCCCGCCCTCCCCAACGGGGTCTCCAGCCCTCGCCCCCCTCCTCCCCCCCCCCCCGAGGGTTAAAATTTGGGGTGAAAAAGCCCAGATTTGGGTCTGCCGAGGTTTTGGTTGCCGCGGACTCACCGGAGGAGACGGTGACGACGGTTCCGACGCCCCACGCGTCGATAGCACCAGCACTTCCACCATGGCGCAACTTCCGCCCCTCCCCGTGCAAAAACCCCGCCCCCCCCCTTGGTTTTGGGGCAAAAAAGGCCATTTTAACCGATTTTGGGGTATTTTGATCGGCAAAAATATCGGAATTTATTAAAATTTATTGAAAAAACTCCCGATTTGGAACGGTTTTGGCCGCAAAGCGAAGGGTTGAGTTGGGTCCTTTGGGTCATCCTTGGGGGGGGGGGGGAGGGGGGGAATTGGGTATAAAACGGCAAGAAATGGGAAAAAAGGGGCAAAAATGGTAAAAATGGGGAATATTTGGGGAAAAATGTCATAAATTGTAAAATAAAAATGAAATATTTGGGGGAAAATGGCATAAAAGGCAAAAATGGCCAAATCTTTGGGGTAAAATTGTCCTAAGGGGGAAAAATGATGAAATATTTGGGGAAAAAATGTCAGAAATGGTAAAAAAGGTGAAATATTTGGGGAAAAAATGTCAGAAATGGTAAAAATGAACCAATATTTGGGGGAAAAAAGGTCATAAAAGGTAAAAATGGCCAAATCTTTGGGGCAAAAATGTCAGAAATGGTAAAAAAAGGTGAAATATTTGGGGTAAAAATGTCCTAAGGGGGGGAAATGATGAAATATTTGGGGAAAAAATGTCAGAAATGGTAAAAAAATGAAATATTTGGGGAAAAATGTCATAAAAGGCAAAAAAATGAAATATTTGGGGCAAAAAAGTTATAAAAGGCAAAAACGGCCAAATATTTGGGGAAAAATTGTCCTAAGAGGGAAAAATGATGAAATATTTGGGGAAAAAAATGTCAGAAATGGTAAAAAAATGAAATATTTGGGGAAAAAATGTCAGAAATGGTAAAAAGAGGTGAAATATTTGGGGAAAAAATGTCCTAAAAGGTAAAAATGAGCCAATATTTGGGGGAAAAATGTCTTAAAAGGCAAAAATGAGCCAATATTTGGGGCAAAAAAGGTCATAAAAGGTAAAAATGGCCAAATCTTTGGGGCAAAAATGTCAGAAATGGTAAAAAAAATGAAATATTTGGGGCAAAAATGTCAGAAATGGTAAAAAAGGTGAAATATTTGGGGAAAAATGTCATAAAAGGCAAAAAAAGGTGAAATATTTGGGGCAAAAAAGTTATAAAAGGCAAAAATGGCCAAATATTTGGGGCAAAATTGTCCTAAAGGGGAAAAATGATGAAATATTTGGGGAAAAAATGACATAAATGGTAAAAAAATGAAATATTTGGGGAAAAAATGTCAGAAATGGTAAAAAATGTGAAATATTAGGGGTAAAAATGTCCTGAAAGGTAAAAATGAGCCAATATTTGGGGCAAAAAAGGTCATAAAAGGTAAAAATGGCCAAATCTTTGGGGCAAAAATGTCAGAAATGGTAAAAAAAAATGAAATATTTGGGGAAAAAATGTCAGAAATGGTAAAAAAAGGTGAAATATTTGGGGAAAAAATGTCCTGAAAGGCAAAAAAAGGTGAAATATTTGGGGCAAAAAAGTTATAAAAGGCAAAAATGGCCAAATATTTGGGGCAAAATTGTCCTAAGGGGGAAAAATGATGAAATATTTGGGGAAAAAATGACATAAATGGTAAAAAAATGAAATATTTGGGGAAAAAATGTCAGAAATGGTAAAAAATGTGAAATATTTGGGGTAAAAATGTCCTAAAAGGCAAAAATGATCCAATATTTGGGGGGAAAATGCCTTAAAAGGCAAAAATGAGCCAATATTTGGGGGAAAAAGGTCATAAAAGGTAAAAATGGCCAAATCTTTGGGGCAAAAATGTCAGAAATGGTAAAAAAGGTGAAATATTTGGGGAAAAATGTCATAAAAGGCAAAAAAAGGTGAAATATTTGGAGCAAAAAAGTTATAAAATGCAAAAATGGCCAAATATTTGGGGAAAAATTGTCCTAAGAGGGAAAAATGATGAAATATTTGGGGAAAAAATGTCAGAAATGGTAAAAAAATGAAATATTTGGGGCAAAAATGTCAGAAATGGTAAAAAAGGTGAAATATTTTGGGTAAAAATGTCCTAAAAGGCAAAAATGAGCCAATATTTGGGGCAAAAAAGGTCATAAAAGGTAAAAATGGCCAAATCTTTGGGGCAAAAATGTCAGAAATGGGAAAAAAGGTGAAATATTTGGGGAAAAATGTCATAAAAGGCAAAAAAAGGTGAAATATTTGGGGCAAAAAAGTTATAAAAGGCAAAAAGGCCAAATATTTGGGGCAAAAATGTCCTAAGAGGGAAAAGTGATGAAGTATTTGGGGAAAAAAATGACATAAATGGTAAAAAAATGAAATATTTGGGGCAAAAATGTCAGAAATGGTAAAAAAGGTGAAATATTTGGGGTAAAAATGTCCTGAAAGGTAAAAATGAGCCAATATTTGGGGGGGAAATGCCTTAAAAGGCAAAAATGAGCCAATATTTGGGGCAAAAAAAGGTCATAAAAGGTAAAAATGGCCAAATCTTTGGGGCAAAAATGTCAGAAATGGGAAAAAAGGTGAAATATTTTGGGAAAATGTTATAAAAGGCAAAAAAAAGGTGAAATATTTGGGGCAAAAAAGTTATAAAAGGCAAAAATGGCCAAATCTTTGGGGCAAAATTGTCCTAAGGGGGGAAAATGATGAAATATTTGGAGCAAAAATGTCAGAAATGGTAAAAAAATGAAATATTTGGGGAAAAAATGTCAGAAATGGTAAAAAAGGTGAAATATTTGGGGCAAAAATGTCCTAAAAGGCAAAAATGAGCCAATATTTGGGGAAAAATGTCTTAAAAGGCAAAAATGAGCCAATATTTGGGGAAAAAAAGGTCATAAAAGGTAAAAATGGCCAAATCTTTGGGGCAAAAATGTCAGAAATGGTAAAAAAAATGAAATATTTTGGGATAAATGTCATAAAAGGCAAAAAAAAAATGAAATATTTGGGGGAAAAAAGTTATAAAAGGCAAAAATGGCCAAATCTTTGGGGCAAAATTGTCCTAAGAGGGAAAAATGATGAAATATTTGGGGAAAAAATGACATAAATGGTAAAAAAATGAAATATTTGGGGCAAAAATGTCAGAAATGGTAAAAAAAGGTGAAATATTTGGGGTAAAAATGTCATAAAAGGTAAAAATGAGCCAATATTTTGGGGGAAAATGCCTTAAAAGGCAAAAATGAGCCAATATTTGGGGTAAAAAAGGTCATAAAAGGTAAAAATGGCCAAATCTTTGGGGCAAAAATGTCAGAAATGGTAAAAAAAAATGAAATATTTTGGGAAAAATGTCATAAAAGGCAAAAAAAGGTGAAATATTTGGGGCAAAAAACTTATAAAAGGCAAAAATGGCCAAATCTTTGGGGCAAAATTGTCCTAAGAGGGAAAAATGATTAAATATTTGGGGAAAAAATGACATAAATGGTAAAAAATTGAAATATTTGGGGCAAAAATGTCAGAAATGGTAAAAAAGGTGAAATATTTGGGGCAAAAATGTCCTAAAAGGTAAAAATGAGCCAATATTTGGGGAAAAATGTCTTAAAAGGCAAAAAGGAGCCAATATTTGGGGAAAAAAAGGTCATAAAAGGTAAAAATGGCCAAATCTTTGGGGCAAAAATGTCAGAAATGGTAAAAAAATGAAATATTTTGGGAAAAATGTCATAAAAGGCAAAAAAAGGTGAAATATTTGGGGCAAAAAAGTTATAAAAGGCAAAAACGGCCAAATATTTGGGGAAAAATTGTCCTAAGGGGGAAAAATGATGAAATATTTGGGGAAAAAATGTCAGAAATGGTAAAAAAAATGAAATATTTGGGGCAAAAATGTCAGAAATGGTAAAAAAGGTGAAATATTTTGGGTAAAAATGTCCTGAAAGGTAAAAATGAGCCAATATTTGGGGAAAAATGTCTTAAAAGGCAAAAATGAGCCAATATTTGGGGAAAAAAAGGTCATAAAAGGTAAAAATGGCCAAATCTTTGGGGCAAAAATGTCAGAAATGGGAAAAAAGGTGAAATATTTGGGGAAAAATGTCATAAAAGGCAAAAAGAAATGAAATATTTGGGGCAAAAAGTTATAAAAGTCAAAAATGGCCAAATATTTGGGGCAAAATTGTCCTAAGGGGGGAAAATGATGAAATATTTGGGGCAAAAAATGACATAAATGGTAAAAAAATGAAATATTTGGGGAAAAAATGTCAGAAATGGTAAAAAAGGTGAAATATTTGGGGCAAAAATGTCCTAAAAGGCAAAAATGAGCCAATATTTGGGGAAAAAAAGGTCATAAAAGGTAAAAATGGCCAAATCTTTGGGGCAAAAATGTCAGAAATGGTAAAAAAAGGTGAAATATTTGGGGTAAAAATGTCCTGAAAGGTAGAAATGAGCCAATATTTGGGGAAAAATGTCTTAAAAGGCAAAAATGAGCCAATATTTGGGGCAAAAAAGGTCATAAAAGGTAAAAATGGCCAAATCTTTGGGGCAAAAATGTCAGAAATGGTAAAAAAAATGAAATATTTTGGGAAAAATGTCATAAAAGGCAAAAAAAGGTGAAATATTTGGGGCAAAAAAAGTTATAAAAGGCAAAAACGGCCAAATATTTGGGGAAAAATTGTCCTAAGGGGGGAAAAATGATGAAATATTTGGGGAAAAAATGTCAGAAATGGTAAAAAAATGAAATATTTGGGGCAAAAATGTCCTAAAAGGTAAAAATGAGCCAATATTTGGGGCAAAAATGTCTTAAAAGGCAAAAATGAGCCAATATTTGGGGAAAAAAGGTCATAAAAGGTAAAAATGGCCAAATCTTTGGGGCAAAAATGTCAGAAATGGTAAAAAAAATGAAATATTTTGGGAAAAATGTCATAAAAGGCAAAAAAAGGTGAAATATTTGGGGCAAAAAGTTATAAAAGGCAAAAATGGCCAAATCTTTGGGGAAAAATTGTCCTAAGGGGGAAAAATGATGAAATATTTGGGGAAAAAAATGACATAAATGGTAAAAAAATGAAATATTTGGGGCAAAAATGTCAGAAATGGTAAAAAAGGTGAAATATTTGGGGTAAAAATGTCCTAAAAGGTAAAAATGAGCCAATATTTGGGGGAAAATGCCTTAAAAGGCAAAAATGAGCCAATATTTGGGGGAAAAAAGGTCATAAAAGGTAAAAATGGCCAAATCTTTGGGGCAAAAATGTCAGAAATGGTAAAAAAAATGAAATATTTGGGGCAAAAATGTCAGAAATGGTAAAAAAGGTGAAATATTTTGGGTAAAAATGTCCTAAAAGGCAAAAATGAGCCAATATTTGGGGCAAAAAAGGTCATAAAAGGTAAAAATGGCCAAATCTTTGGGGCAAAAATGTCAGAAATGGGAAAAAAGGTGAAATATTTGGGGAAAATGTCATAAAAGGCAAAAAAAGGTGAAATATTTGGGGCAAAAAAGTTATAAAAGGCAAAAACGGCCAAATATTTGGGGAAAAATTGTCCTAAGGGGGAAAAATGATGAAATATTTGGGGAAAAAATGTCAGAAATGGTAAAAAAATGAAATATTTTGGGAAAAATGTCCTAAAAGGCAAAAATGAGCCAATATTTGGGGGGGAAAAAGGTCATAAAAGGTAAAAATGGCCAAATCTTTGGGGCAAAAATGTCAGAAATGGTAAAAAAGGTGAAATATTTGGGGAAAAATGTCATAAAAGGCAAAAAAAGGTGAAATATTTGGGGCAAAAATGTCCTAAAAGGCAAAAATTATCCAATATTTTGGGGGAAAATGCCTTAAAAGGCAAAAATGAGCCAATATTTGGGGCAAAAAAGGTCATAAAAGGTAAAAATGGCCAAATCTTTGGGGCAAAAATGTCAGAAATGGTAAAAAAAAATGAAATATTTTGGGAAAAATGTCATAAAAGGCAAAAAAAGGTGAAATATTTGGGGCAAAAAAGTTATAAAAGGCAAAAATGGCCAAATATTTTGGGCAAAATTGTCCTAAGAGGGAAAAATGATTAAATATTTGGGGAAAAAATGACATAAATGGTAAAAAATTGAAATATTTGGGGCAAAAATGTCAGAAATGGTAAAAAAGGTGAAATATTTGGGGCAAAAATGTCCTAAAAGGTAAAAATGAGCCAATATTTGGGGAAAAATGTCTTAAAAGGCAAAAATGAGCCAATATTTGGTGAAAAAAAGGTCATAAAAGGTAAAAATGGCCAAATCTTTGGGGCAAAAATGTCAGAAATGGTAAAAAGGGTGAAATATTTGGGGCAAAAATGTCCTAAAAGGCAAAAATGATCCAATATTTGGGGCAAAAAAAGGTCATAAAAGGCAAAAATGGCCAAATATTTGGGGCAAAAATGTCCTAAGAGGGAAAAATGATGAAATATTTGGGGTAAAAATGCCATAAATGGTAAAAAAGATCCAATATTTGGGGGGAAAATGCCAGAAAAGGCAAAAATATCCAAATATTTGGGGTAAAAATGTCTCAAGAGGCAAAAATTATGAACTACTTTGGGCAAAAATTGTCATAAATGGTAAAAAAGATGAAATATTTGGGTAAAGCCAAAAGGTGCCCAGATTTGGGGTCAAATTGGGAAGAGGAGCCAAAAACTGTCCAGGTTTGGGTTGAAATTGGGAAAAAAGAGCCAAAATGTGCTCAGATTTGGGTCCAAATTGGGAAAAAGAGCCAAAAAGGGCCCAGATTTGGGTTAAAATTGGGAAAAAAGTGCTAAAATGTGCCCAAATTTGGGTCCAAATCCGAAAGAAGAGCCAGAATGGTCTGAAATTTGGGTCCAAATTGGGAAGAAGAGCCAAAATCTGCCCAGATTTGGGGTCAACTTGCGAAAAGGGGCCAAAACTTGCTCAGATTTGGGTCCAAATTGGGAAAAAAAGAGGCAAAAAGGGCCCAGATTTGGGTGCAAATTGGGAAAAGGGGCCAAAATGTGCCCAGATTTGGATTGAAATTGGGAAAAAGAGCCAGAATTTGCCCCAATTTGGGTTGAAATTGGGAAGAAGAGGCAGAAAAGTCTCAAATTTGGGTCCAAATTCCAAAGAAGAGCCAGAATGGTCTCAAATTTGGGTCCAAATTGGGAAAAAGGGCCAAGATTTGGGCCAAAACTCGACCCAAGAGGTGAAAAGGGCCCAGATTTGGGTCAAAAGTGACCCCAAGAGGTGAAAAGGGCCCAGATTTGGGCCAAAAGTCACCCCAAGAGGTGAAAAGGGCCAAGATTTGGGTCAAAAGTCACCCCGAGAGGTAAAAAGGGCCCAGATTTGGATCCAAATTGGGAAGAAGAGCCAAAATGTGCTCAGATTTGGGTCCAAATTCCAAAGAAGAGCCAGAATGGTCTCAAATTTGGGTCCAAACTGGGAAAAAGGGCCAAGATTTGGGTCAAAACTCGCCCCAAGAGGTAAAAAGGGCCCAGATTTGGGTCAAAAGTCACCCCAAGAGGTGAAAAGGGCCCAGATTTGGGCCAAAACTCACCCCAAGAGGTGAAAAGGGCCCAGATTTGGGCCAAAACTCACCCCAAGAGGTGAAAGGGGCCCCGATTTGGGTCAAAACTCGCCCCAAGAGGTGAAAGGGGCCCCGATTTGCCCGGAAGGGGCCGGGGAGGGGAAGAGGGGGTTGGGCCCCCGGCAGAGGAAGCCGCGGCGGCGCCGTTTTTGTCACCACCTGCGGCACCGTGAGCAGCACCCCAAGCACCAGCAGCACCCACGGTGACACCCGGGGGCACAAAAACCCCCGGCGCGCCCGGCTTTGGGCCAAAACGCCAAAGGGACCAGAAGGGACCCGAGTTTGGGTGCAAATGGGGAAAAGGGGCCAAAATCTGCCCAGGTTTGGGGTCAAATTGGGAGAAGGGGCCAAAATGTGACCAGATTTGGGGTCAAATTGGGAAAAGGGGCCAAAATGTGCTCAGATTTGGGGTCAAATTGGGAAAAGGGGCCAAAATCTGCTCAGATTTGGGGTCAAATTGGGAAAAGGGGCCAAAATCTGCTCAGATTTGGGGTCAAATTGGGAAAAGGGGCCAAAATCTGCTCAGATTTGGGTCAAATTGGGAAAAGGGGCCAAAATGTGACCAGATTTGGGGTCAAATTGGGAAAAGGGGCCAAAAAGTGACCAGATTTGGGGTCAAATTGGGAAAAAGAGCCAAAATGTGCCCAGATTTGGGGTCAAATTGGGAAAAAGAGCCAAAATGTGCCCGGATTTGTGGTCAAATTGGGAAAAGGGGCCAAAATCTGCTCAGATTTGGGGTCAAATTGGGAGAAGGGGCCAAAATGTGCCTGGATTTGGGGTCAAATTGGGAGAAGGGGCCAAAATGTGACCAGATTTGGGGTCAATTTGGGAGAAGGGGCAAAAATGTGCCCGGATTTGGGGTCAAATTGGGAAAAGGGGCCAAAATGTGCCCAGATTTGGGGTCAAATTGGGAGAAGGGGCCAAAATGTGCCCAGATTTGGGGTCAAATTGGGAAAAGAGGCCAAAATGTGCCCAGATTTGGGGTCAAATTGGGAAAAGGGGCCAAAATTTGACCAGAGTTGGGGTCAAATTGGGAAAAGGAGACAAAATACACTTGGATTTGGGGTCAAATTGGGAAAAGGGGCCAAAATGTGCCCAGATTTGGGTTCAAATTGGGAAAAGGGGCCAAAATGTGCCCAGATTTGGGTTCAAATTGGGAAAAGGGGCCAAAATATGCTTAGATTTGGGGTCAAATTGGGAGAAGGGGCCAAAATGTGCTCAGATTTGGGGTCAAATTGGGAGAAGGGGCCAAAATGTGACCAGATTTGGGGTCAAATTGGGAAAAGGGGCCAAAATGTGCCTGGATTTGGGGTCAAATTAGGAAAAGGGGCCAAAATGTGCCCGGATTTGGGTCCAAATTGGGAGAAGGGGCCAAAATCTGCCCAGATTTGGGGTCAAATTGGGAGAAGGGGCCAAAATCTGCCCAGGTTTGGGGTCAAATTGGGAGAAGGGGCCAAAATGTGACCAGATTTGGGTTCAAATTGGGAAAAGGGGCCAAAATGTGCCCGGATTTGGGTTCAAATTGGGAAAAGGGGCCAAAAAGGGCCCAGATTTGGGGTCAAATAGTGAAGAAGGGCCAAAATGTGACCAGATTTGGGGTCAAATTGGGAGAAGGGACCAAAATGTGCTCAGATTTGGGTCCAAATTCCAAAGAAGAGCCAGAATGGTCTCAAATTTGGGTTCAAATTGGGAAAAAAGAGCCAAAATGTGCCTGGATTTGGGGTCAAATTGGGAAAAGGGGCAAAAATGTGCCCAGATTTGGGGTCAAATTGGGAAAAGGGGCCAAAATCTGCCCAGGTTTGGGGTCAAATGCTAAAAAGGGGCCAAAATGTGCCCGGATTTGGGGTCAAATTGGGAGAAGGGGCCAAAATATGCTCAGATTTGGGGTCAAATTGGGAGAAGGGGCCAAAATCTGCCCAGATTTGGGGTCAAATTGGGAGAAGGAGCCAAAATCTGCCCAGATTTGGGTTCAAATTGGGAAAAGGGGCCAAAATGTGCCCGGATTTGGGTCCAAATTGGGAAAAGGGGCCAAAATCTGCCCAGATTTGGGGTCAAATTGGGAGAAGGGGCCAAAATCTGCCCAGGTTTGGGGTCAAATTGGGAAAAGGGGCCAAAATGTGACCAGATTTGGGGTCAAATTGGGAGAAGGGGCCAAAATGTGCCCGGATTTGGGTTCAAATTGGGAAAAGGGGCCAAAATGTGCCCGGATTTGGGTTCAAATTGGGAAAAGGGGCCAAAAAGGGCCCAGATTTGGGGTCAAATAGTGAAGAAGGGCCAAAATGTGACCAGATTTGGGGTCAAATTGGGAGAAGGGACCAAAATGTGCTCAGATTTGGGTCCAAATTCCAAAGAAGAGCCAGAATGGTCTCAAATTTGGGTTCAAATTGGGAAAAAAGAGCCAAAATGTGCCTGGATTTGGGGTCAAATTGGGAAAAGGGGCAAAAATGTGCCCAGATTTGGATCCAAATTGGGAAAAGGGGCCAAAATGTGCCCAGATTTGGATCCAAATTGGGAAAAGGGGCCAAAATGTGCCCGGATTTGGGTTCTAATTGGGAGAAGGGTCCAAAATTTGACCAGATTTGGGGTCAAATTGGGAAAAGGAGCCAAAATGTGACCAGATTTGGGGTCAAATTGGGAAAAGGGGCCAAAATGTGACCAGATTTGGGGTCAAATTGGGAAAAGGAGCAAAAATATGCTCAGATTTGGGGTCAAATTGGGAGAAGGGGCCAAAATGTGACCAGATTTGGGGTCAAATTGGGAAAAAAGAGCCAAAATCTGCCCAGGTTTGGGGTCAAATTGGGAGAAGGGGCCAAAATATGCTCAGATTTGGGGTCAAATTGGGAGAAGGGGCCAAAATCTGCCCAGATTTGGGGTCAAATCGGGAAAAGGGGCCAAAATGTGACCAGATTTGGGGTCAAATTGGGAAAAGGGGCCAAAATGTGACCAGATTTGGGGTCAAATTGGGAAAAGGGGCCAAAATGTGCTCAGATTTGGGGTCAAATCGGGAGAAGGGGCCAAAATCTGCCCAGATTTGGGGTCAAATTGGGAAAAGGGGCCAAAATGTGACCAGATTTGGGGTCAAATTGGTGAAAGGGTCCAAAATTTGACCAGATTTGGGGTCAAATTGGGAAAAGGGGCCAAAATGTGCCCAGATTTGGGGTCAAATTGGGAGAAGGGGCCAAAATGTGCCCAGATTTGGGGTCAAATTGGGAAAAGGGGCCAAAATGTGCCTGGATTTGGGGTCAAATTGGGAGAAGGGGCAAAAATCTGCCCAGGTTTGGGGTCAAATTGGGAAAAGGGGCCAAAATGTGCCCAGATTTGGGGTCAAATTGGGAAAAGGGGCCAAAATGTGACCAGATTTGGGGTCAAATTGGGAAAAGGGGCCAAAATGTGCCTGGATTTGGGGTCAAATTGGGAAAAGGGGCCAAAATGTGACCAGATTTGGGGTCAAATTGGGAAAAGGGGCCAAAATCTGCTCAGATTTGGGGTCAAATTGGGAAAAGGGGCCAAAAAGGGCCCAGATTTGGGGTCAAATTGGGAAAAGGGGCCAAAAAGGGCCCAGATTTGGGGTCAAATTGGGAAAAGGGGCCAAAAAGTGACCAGATTTGGGGTCAAATTGGGAAAAAGAGCCAAAATGTGCCTTGATTTGGGGTCAAATTGGGAAAAGGAGCCAAAATATGCTGGGATTTGGGGTCAAATTGGGAAAAGGGGCCAAAAAGGGCCCAGATTTGGGGTCAAATTGGGAAAAGGGGCCAAAATGTGCCTGGATTAGGGGTCAAATTGGGAGAAGGGGCCAAAATTTGACCAGAGTTGGGGTCAAATTGGGAAAAGGGGCCAAAATGTGCCTGGATTTGGGGTCAAATTGGGAAAAGGGGCCAAAATCTGCTCAGATTTGGGGTCAAATTGGGAGAAGGGGCCAAAATGTGACCAGATTTGGGGTCAAATTGGGAAAAAGAGCCAAAATGTGCCCAGATTTGGGGTCAAATTGGGAAAAGGAGCCAAAATGTGCTCAGATTTGGGGTCAAATTGGGAGAAGGGGCCAAAATGTGCCCAGATTTGGGTTCAAATTGGGGAAAGGGTCCAAAATTTGACCAGATTTGGGTTCAAATTGGGAAAAGGGTCCAAAATGTGACCAGATTTGGGGTCAAATTGGGAAAAGGGGCCAAAATGTGAACAGATTTGGGGTCAAATTGGGAAAAGGGGCCAAAATCTGCCCGGATTTGGGGTCAAATTGGGAAAAGGGGCCAAAATGTGCCCAGATTTGGGGTCAAATTGGGAAAAGGGGCCAAAATGTGCTCAGATTTGGGGTCAAATTGGGAAAAGGGGCCAAAATCTGCCCGGATTTGGGGTCAAATTGGGAAAAGGGGCCAAAATGTGCCCAGATTTGGGGTCAAATTGGGAAAAGGGGCCAAATTGTGCCCGGATTTGGGGTCAAATTGGGAAAAGGGGCCAAAATGTGCTCAGATTTGGGGTCAAATTGGGAAAAGGGGCCAAAATGTGACCAGATTTGGGGTCAAATGGGGAAAAGGGGCCAAAATGTGCCTGGATTTGGGTCCAAATTGGGAAAAGGGTCCAAAATTTGACCAGGTTTGGGGTCAAATTGGGAAAAGGGGCCAAAATGTGCTCAGATTTGGGGTCAAATTGGGAAAAGGGGCCAAAATGTGCCCAGATTTGGGGTCAAATTGGGAGAAGGGGCCAAAATGTGCCTGGATTTGGGGTCAAATTGGGAGAAGGGACCAAAATGTGCCCAGATTTGGGGTCAAATTGGGAAAAGGGGCCAAAATGTGACCAGATTTGGGGTCAAATTGGTGAAAGGGTCCAAAATTTGACCAGATTTGGGGTCAAATTGGGAGAAGGGGCCAAAATGTGCCCAGATTTGGGGTCAAATTGGGAAAAGAGGCCAAAATGTGCCCAGATTTGGGGTCAAATTGGGAAAAGGGGCCAAAATTTGACCAGAGTTGGGGTCAAATTGGGAAAAGGAGACAAAATACACTTGGATTTGGGGTCAAATTGGGAAAAGGGGCCAAAATGTGCCCAGATTTGGGTTCAAATTGGGAAAAGGGGCCAAAATATGCTTAGATTTGGGGTTAAATTGGGAGAAGGGGCCAAAATGTGCTCAGATTTGGGGTCAAATTGGGAGAAGGGGCCAAAATGTGACCAGATTTGGGGTCAAATTGGGAAAAGGGGCCAAAATGTGCCTGGATTTGGGGTCAAATTAGGAAAAGGGGCCAAAATATGCCCAGATTTGGGGTCAAATTGGGAGAAGGGGCCAAAATGTGCTCAGATTTGGGGTCAAATTGGGAGAAGGGGCCAAAATGTGACCAGATTTGGGGTCAAATTGGGAAAAGGGGCCAAAATGTGCCTGGATTTGGGGTCAAATTAGGAAAAGGGGCCAAAATATGCCCAGATTTGGGGTCAAATTGGGAGAAGGGGCCAAAATGTGCCTGGATTTGGGGTCAAATGTGGAAAAGGGGCCAAAATGTGCCCAGATTTGGGGTCAAATTGGGAAAAGGGGCCAAAATGTGACCAGATTTGGGGTCAAATTGGGAAAAGGGGCCAAAATGTGCCCAGATTTGGGGTCAAATGGGGAAAAGGGGCCAAAACTTGCTCAGATTTGGGTCCAAATTTGGAAGAAGATCCCAAAGGGCCCCGATTTGCCCGGAAGGGGCCGGGGAGGGGAAGAGGGGGTTGGGCCCTCGGCAGAGGAAGCCGCGGCGGCTCCTTGGGTGTCAACTGAAGGCTTTGGGCTCCACCCAACATCACTTGGGTGCCCCAGGGAGGCCCTTGGGTGCCTCAGCTGGTCCTTGGGTGCCCCATTGAGGTCCTTGGTTGCCCCATGGAGGCCCTTGGGTGCCCCATGGAGGTCTTGGGTGCCCCATGGAGGCCCTTGGTTGCCCCAGCAGGTCCTTGGGTGCCTCATGGAGACCCTTGGGTGCCTCAGCAGGTCCTTGGGTGCCTCATTGAGGTCCTTGGGTGCCCCATGGAGGTCCTTGGTTGCCCCATGGAGGTTCTTGGTTGCCCCAGCAGGTCCTTGGGTGCCCCATGGATGTCTTGGGTGCCCCATGGAGACCCTTGGGTGCCCCATGGAGACCCTTGGTTGCCCCAGCAGGTCCTTGGGTGCCCCATGGAGGTCTTGGGTGCCCCATGGAGGTCTTGGGTGCCCCATGGAGGCCCTTGGGTGCCCCATGGAGGTTCTTGGTTGCCCCAGCAGGTCCTTGGGTGCCCCATAGAGGTCCTTGGGTGCCCCATAGAGCTTCCTGGGTCCCCACCAAAGGTTCTTGGGTTCCTCATGGAGACCCTTGGGTGCCCCATGGAGGTCTTGGGTGCCTCATTGAGCTTCCTGGGTCCCCACCAAAGGTTCTTGGGTGCCCCATGGAGGCCCTTGGTTGCCCCATGGAGGTCCTTGATTGCCTCAGCAGGTCCTTGGGTGCCCCATTGAGGTCCTTGGTTGCCCCATGGAGACCCTTGGTTGCCTCAGCAGGTCCTTGGTTGCCCCATGGAGGTTCTTGGTTGCCCCATGGAGGTCTTGGGTGCCTCATTGAGGTCCTTGGGTGCCCCATGGAGTTCCTTGGTTGCCCCAGCAGGTCCTTGGTTGCCCCATGGAGGTCTTGGTTGCCCCATGGAGACCCTTGGGTGCCTCATTGAGGTCCTTGGGTGCCCCATGGAGGCCCTTGGGTGCCCCCTGGAGCTTCCTGGGTCCCCACCAAAGGTCCTTGGGTTCCTCATGGAGACCCTTGGGTGCCCCATGGAGGTTCTTGGCTGCCCCATGGAGGTCCTTGGGTGCCCCATGGAGTTCCTTGGGTGCCTCATTGAGGTCCTTGGGTGCCCCATGGAGGCCCTTGGTTGCCCCATGGAGGCCCTTGGTTGCCCCAGCAGGTCCTTGGGTGCCTCATTGAGGTCCCTGGGTGCCCCATGGATGTCCTTGGGTGCCCCATGGAGCTTCCTGAGTCCCCACCAAAGGCCCTTGGTTGCCTCA
Organism: Tapera naevia; assembly: GCA_033556795.1. NCBI lineage: Eukaryota > Metazoa > Chordata > Aves > Cuculiformes > Neomorphidae > Tapera > Tapera naevia. The sequence goes on along the minus strand of JAUMJJ010000427.1, from coordinate 42,453 downwards.
GCAGGTCCTTGGGTGCCCCATGGAGGCCCTTGGGTGCCACATTGAGGCCCTTGGGTGCCCCATTGATGTTCTTGGGTGCCCCATGGAGGTTCTTCAGTTCCCACCAAAGGTTCTTGGGTGCCCCATGGACGTCTTGGTTGCCCCATGGAGGTTCTTGGGTGCCCCATGGATGTCCTTGGGTGCCCCATGGAGCTTCCTGAGTCCCCACCAAAGGCCCTTGGGTGCCTCAGGAGATCCCTGGGTGCCCCATGGAGGTCTTGGGTGCCCCATGGAGGTCTTGGGTGCCCCATGGAGGCCCTTGGTTGCCCCAGCAGGTCCTTGGTTGCCCCATAGAGTTCCTTGGGTGCCCCCTGGAGCTTCCTGGGTCCCCACCAAAGGTCCTTGGGTTCCTCATGGAGACCCTTGGGTGCCCCATGGAGTTCCTTGGGTGCCCCATGGAGGTCCTTGGGTGCCCCATGGAGGTCTTGGTTGCCCCATGGAGGCCCTTGGTTGCCTCAGTAGGTCCTTTGGTGCCCCAGGGAGGTCCTTGGGTGCCCCATGGAGGCCCTTGGGTGCCCCATGGAGCTTCCTGGGTCCCCACCAAAGGTCCTTGGGTTCCTCATGGAGGCCCTTGGTTGCCTCAGCAGGTCCTTGGGTGCCCCATGGAGACCCTTGGGTGCCCCATGGAGGTCTTGGTTGCCCCAGCAGGTCCTTGGGTGCCCCATGGAGGTCTTGGTTGCCCCAGCAGGTCCTTGGGTGCCTCATGGAGGCCCTTGGTTGCCCCATTGATGTTCTTGGGTGCCCCATGGAGGTTCTTCAGTTCCCACCAAAGGTTCTTGGGTGCCCCATGGACGTCTTGGGTGCCCCATGGAGGTCTTGGGTGTCTCATTGAGGTCCTTGGGTGCCCCATGGAGGTCCTTGGGTCCCCACCAAAGGTCCTTGGGTGCCCCAGCAGGTCCTTGGGTGCCCCATGGATGTCTTGGGTGCCCCATGGAGGTCCTTGGGTGCCAACCAAAGACTTTGGGCTCCACCCAACATCACTTGGGTGCCCCATGGAGGTCCTTGGGTGCCTCATTGAGGTCCTTGGGTGCCCCATGGAGGTTCTTGGCTGCCCCATGGAGACCCTTGGTTGCCCCATGGAGTTCCTTGGGTGCCCCATCAAGGTCTTGGGTGCCTCATTGAGGTCCTTGGGTTCCTCTTGGAGACCCTTGGGTGCCCCATGGAGGTCCTTGGTTGCCTCAGCAGGTCCTTGGGTGCCCCATGGAGGTTCTTGGGTGCCCCATGGAGACCCTTGGGTGCCCCATGGAGGTTCTTGGGTGCCCCATGGAGACCCTTGGTTGCCCCAGCAGGTCCTTGGGTGCCTCATTCAGGTCCTTGGGTGCCCCATGGAGACCCTTGGGTGCCCCATGGATGTCTTGCGTGCCTCATTGAGGTCCTTGGGTGCCCCATGGAGACCCTTGGTTGCCCCAGCAGGTCCTTGGGTGCCTCATTGAGGTCCTTGGGTGCCCCATGGAGACCCTTGGTTGCCTCAGCAGGTCCTTGGGTGCCCCATGGAGGTCTTGGTTGCCCCATGGAGGTCTTGGGTGCCCCCTGGCCCTTCCTGGATCCCCACCATAGATCCTCAGGCTCCTCATGGGGCCTTCCTGGGCCACCCCTGACCAACCTCCTCCTCCTCGAGGACCACCTGGGGCCACCCAAGCGCGACGGCCGGAGACCGAGGACGACTTCTTCTTCTTCTTCTTCCTCTTCCACCACCACCCACCAACAGGAAGTCGGGGTCAGGGTGGGGTTTTCCACCCACCCCGGGCACCGGGCGGGCGTCACCGTGAGCAGCTTTGGCGCAGAAATAGGTGGCCGAGTCCTCCTCCTTCAGGTTGGTCATCTGCAGGGTGACCGTGCCCTGCCCGTTGGCCCTGGAGATGGTGAAGCGCCCCTTGACCGCCGGCGCGTAGTAGGTGCCACCACCATTGTTGGTGACCCCTGCCACCCACTGGAGGCCCCCATTGGGTGCCTGGCGCACCCAGAACATTCCGAAGCTGCCGAAGGTGAAGCCGGAGCCCTTGCAGACGAGGCTCAAGGAGCCTCCAGGTGGGACGAGGCCACCTCCGGTCTCCACCAAGGACACGGCCGCCCGGAGCCCTGCGGGAAGAGGGAAAGAAGCTTCAGGAAGCCATCGGCACCGGCCTCAAAGAGGTCCCTCAAGGAGGTCCCAAAGAGGTCCTCAAAGAGGTCCCAAAGAGGTCTCAAAGAGGTCTCAAAGAGGTCCCTCAAAGAGGTCCCCAAGAGGTCCTCAAAGAGGTTCTTCAAGAGGTTCTTCAAGAGGTCCTCAAAGAGGTCCCCAAGAGGTCCCCCAAGAGGTCCTCAAAGAGGTCCTCAAAGAGGTTCCCCAAGAGGTTCCTCAAGAGGACCCCAAAGAGGTTCTTCAAGAGGTCTTCAAGAGGTTCCCAAAGAGGTCCTCAAAGAGGTCCCCAAAGAGGTTCCTCAAGAGGACCCCAAAGAGGTTCTTCAAGAGGTCTTCAAGAGGTTCCCAAAGAGGTCCCCAAAGAGGTTCCTCAAGAGGACCCCAAAGAGGTTCTTCAAGAGGTCTTCAAGAGGTTTCCAAAGAGGTCCTCAAAGAGGTCCCAAAGAGGTCCCCAAAGAGGTCCCCAAAGAGGACCCCAAAGAGGTCTTCAAAGAGGTTCCCCAAGAGGTTCCCCAAGAGGACCCCAAAGAGGACCCCAAAGAGGTCTTCAAGAGGTCTTCAAGAGGTCCCAAAGAGGTCCCCAAAGAGGTCCCCAAAGAGGACCCCAAAGAGGTCTTCAAGAGGTCTTCAAGAGGGTCCCAAAGAGGTTCCCCAAGAGGTCCCCCAAGAGGTCCCCCAAGAGGACCCCAAAGAGGACCCCAAAGAGGTCCCCAAAGAGGACCCCAAAGAGGTCTTCAAAGAGGTCCCCAAAGAGGTTCCCCAAGAGGTCCCCAAAGAGGTCCCCAAGAGGTCCCCCAAGAGGTCCCCAAGTCCCCCCCCCCCCGAGGTCCTCGAAGGTGTCGAGGTCCCACCTGGAAGGGCCCCCAGGAGGAGGAAGAGGCCGAGGAGGCCGCGGGAGGCCCGAGGGGTCGCCATGGCGGAGGCCGAGGCCGTTGGTGCCTCCAAAGGGGCCCCCGAGGGGGCTTTTGAAGGACCTGGAGGGGCCCGCGATTTGCATAAGGGGGAGGGGCTTCCCCCCAGGGCCACGCCCACCCCGGCCTGGCCACGCCCCCTCGGCTGAGATTGGGGGGGGGTAAATAATGGTGGTTATTAGCAATTAATGTGATTAAATAGTTAAATATGATGGTTATTGATAAATAATGATGGTTATTAGTAATTAATTAATGATGGTATTGACCAATAATGATATTTATTAAGAAGTAATGATGGTTATTGATAAATAATGGTGGTTATTAGTAATTAATTAATGATGGCTATTGACCAATAATGATATTTATTAAGAAGTAATGATGGTTATTGATAAATAATGGTGGTTATTAGTAATTAATTAATGATGGCTATTGACAAATAATGATAATTATTAAGAAGTAATGATGGTTATTGATAAATAATGGTGGTTATTAGTAATTAATGATGGCTATTGACAAATAATTATAATTATTAAGAAGTAATGATGATTATTAATAATTAATGATGGCTATTGACAAATAATGATAATTATTAAGAAGTAATGATGGTTATTGATAAATAATGGTGGTTATTAGTAATTAATGATGGCTATTGACAAATAATGATAATTATTAAGAAGTAATGATGATTATTAATAATTAATGATGGCTATTGACAAATAATGATAATTATTAAGAAGTAATGATGGTTATTGATAAATAATGGTGGTTATTAGTAATTAATGATGGCTATTGACAAATAATGAAAATTATTAAGAAGTAATGACGATTATTGATAAGTAGTGGTGGTTATAGATAAATAATGATAATTATTAATAAGTAATGATTATTGATAAGTAATGTTAGCTGCTAATAAGCAATGATAATAATTAATAAGTAATGATGGTTATTGATAAGCAATGATAGCTACTAATAAGCAATGATAATTATTAATAAATACTGGTAATTATTAATAGGCAATTATAATTATTAAGAAATGATGATTATTGCTAAGTAACGATAATTATTTTAAAAGTAATGATAATAATTAATAAGTAATGATGGTTATTGGTAAGTAATGATAATTATTAGCAAGTAACGATGATTGTTGATAAGCAATGATAACTACTAATAAGCAATGATAACTATTAGTAATAGTAATTATTAATAAGCAATGATAATTATTAAGTAAAGATGATTATTGCTAAGTAATGATAATTATTAATAAGTAATGGTAATTATCAATAAGTAATGATGATTGTTGCTAAGTAATAATTATTATTAATAAATAATGATAATTATTAATAATCGTTATTAGGAATATATAAATTTAAGATAGAAAATTAAAATAGATTAAATTTACAGTATAAAAATAAAATACATAATCAAAAATATTAATAATCAATTAGTAATAATAAGTATTTCTTTATATGGAATGAATTAATGAGGGTGTCCCTTGGGCCGTTATTAATTGATTTATATTGAACTAATAAACTATGGTGTCTCTTGGGCCGTGATTAATTGGTCTATTGGAATTAATTAATGGCGATATCTCTGGGGAATTAATGACTTGGGTCGTTCAGCATTGACTCACACGGAATTAATTAATAACGGCGTTTTTAGGGAACCAATCGCTTAATTGTGTCCAATTAATAAATTGCGATGGCTCTTGGGTCATTAATAATTGCTTTACGTGGAATTAATTAACGACGATGTCTCCGGGGAATTAATGACTTGTTTGTGCTCTATTAATTAATAACGGTGCCTCCGGGGAATTAATGACTTGTTTGTGTTCTATTAATTAATAACGGAGCCTCCGGGGAATTAATGACTTGTTTGTGTTCTATTAATTAATAACGGTGCCTCCGGGGAATTAATGACTTGTTTGTGTTCTATTAATTAATAACGGTGCCTCCGGGGAATTAATGACTTGTTTGTGCTCAATTAATTAATAGCGGTGTCTCCAGGGAATTAATGACTTGTTTGTGCTCTATTAATTAATAAAGATGTCTCCGGGGAATTAATGACTTGTTTGTGTTCTATTAATTAATAACGGTGCCTCCGGGGAATTAATGACTTGTTTGTGTTCTATTAATTAATAGCGGAGCCTCCGGGGAATTAATGACTTGTTTGTGTTCTATTAATTAATAACGGTGCCTCCGGGGAATTAATGACTTGTTTGTCCTCAATTAATTAATAACGGTGCCTCCGGGGAATTAATGACTTGTTTGTGCTCTATTAATTAATAGCGGTGCCTCCGGGGAATTAATGACTTGTTTGTCCTCAATTAATTAATAGCGGTGCCTCCGGGGAATTAATGACTTGTTTGTGCTCTATTAATTAATAGCGGTGCCTCCGGGGAATTAATGACTTGTTTGTGTTCTATTAATTAATAACGGTGATCCGGGGAATTAATGACTTGTTTGTCCTCAATTAATTAATAACGGTGCCTCCGGGGAATTAATGACTTGTTTGTGTTCTATTAATTAATAGCGGTATCTCTGGGGAATTAATGACTTGTTTGTGCTCTATTAATTAATAGCGGTGCCTCCGGGGAATTAATGACTTGTTTGTGTTCTATTAATTAATAGCGGTGCCTCCGGGGAATTAATGACTTGTTTGTGCTCTATTAATTAATAGCGGTATCTCTGGGGAATTAATGACTTGTTTGTGCTCTATTAATTAATAGCGGTGCCTCCGGGGAATTAATGACTTGTTTGTCCTCAATTAATTAATAACGGTGCCTCCGGGGAATTAATGACTTGTTTGTGCTCTATTAATTAATAGCGGTGCCTCCGGGGAATTAATGACTTGTTTGTGCTCTATTAATTAATAGCGGTATCTCTGGGGAATTAATGACTTGTTTGTGCTCTATTAATTAATAGCGGTGCCTCCGGGGAATTAATGACTTGTTTGTCCTCAATTAATTAATAACGGTGCCTCCGGGGAATTAATGACTTGTTTGTGCTCTATTAATTAATAGCGGTATCTCTGGGGAATTAATGACTTGTTTGTGCTCTATTAATTAATAACGGTGCCTCCAGGGAATTAATGACTTGTTTGTGTTCTATTAATTAATAGCGGTGCCTCCGGGGAATTAATGACTTGTTTGTGTTCTATTAATTAATAAAGATGTCTCCGGGGAATTAATGACTTGTTTGTGCTCAATTAATTAATAAAGATGTCAACGGGGGGAGGGGGGGAATTAATCACAGATATTAAGGCAATTAATTAATTACAATCCTCGCAGCGACCTCCGCGGGACTTTTCATCATTTCTCGACCTCTAATTAATTAATTACAATCCCTGATTACTTAGGGATGGGGAATTAATTAATTGCCACCTCTGCAGCGCCCTAATCGCTTATTGGCACTGAATTAATTAATTGCGGTTCCTTAATCACTTATTTAATCTGAACTAATTAATGGCGATGTCCGCAGCTCCCTGATGGCTAATTAAGACTGAATTAATTAATGGCCATCTCCGCAACGCTCTGATCACTAATTAAGAGGGAATTAATTAATTACAATCTCCGCAGGGCCCTCATCACTTCTTTAATCCGAATTAATTAATTGCAATTTCCGCAGTGCCCTGAGAGCTAATTAAGATGGAATTAATTAATGGCGATCTCCGCAGCTCCCTGATGACTAATTAAGACTGAATTAATTAATGGCGATCTCCGAGGAGCTCTGATCACTTATTAAGAGGGAATTAATTAATTACGATCCCTGCCGCGCCCTCATCACTTATTAAGAGGGAATTAATTAATTACGGTCCCTGCCGCGCCCTGATCGCTAATTAAGGGGAATTAATGGCGAATTCCGCAGTGCTCTGATCATTAATTAAGGGGGAATTAATTAATTACGATCTCTGCGGCGCTCTCATCACTTCTTTAATGCGAATTAATTAATGGCAGTCTCTGCCACGCTCTGAGCGCTAATTAAGGGGGGATTAATTAATTGCGATCCCTGCGGCTCCCTGAGCGCTAATTAAGGGGGAATTAATTAATGGCGATCTCAGCAACGCTCTGATCACTAATTAAGATGGAATTAATTAACGGCGATCTCTGCAGCGCCCTCATCACTTCTTTAATCCGAATTAATTAATTGAAATCTCTGCCACGCTCTGATCGCTAATTAAGGGGGAATTAATTAATGGCGATCTCCGAGGAGTTCCAATCACTAATTAAGAGGGAATTAATTAATTACGATCTTCGCAGCGCTCTGATCACTTATTAATAGGGAATTAATTAATTGCGATCTCCGCGGGGCCCTGATCGCTAATTAAAGGGGAATTAATTAATTGCGAGTCCCACAGCGCCCCCTGGGTTGAAGACGTTGAATTGCGCCGCTCTCGATGACGTCATCGCCGTCGGGTTTGGGAGGGATTGGGATGGGAATTTGGGTCAAAACCACCAAGATTTGGGCAAAACTGTTGAGATTTGGGCAAAACCGGTTGGGATTTGGGTCAAAATCGCCGAGATTTGGGGCAAAAGCATCGAGATTTGGGGCAAAAGCATCGAGATTTGGGACAAAATCACTGAGATTTGGGTCAAAAGCATCGAGAATTGGGGCAAAATCATCAATATTTGGGTCAAAACCATCAAGATTTGGGTAAAAAACCATCAAGATTTGGGTAAAAATATTGAGATTTGGGGCAAAAGCATCAAGATTTTGGGAAAAATCATGAAGATTTGGGTCAAATGGTTGAGATTTGGGGCAAAAGCATCGATATTTGGGTCAAATGGTTGAGATTTGGGGCAAAAGCATCGATATTTGGGTCAAAATCACCAAGATTTGAGGCAAAAGCATCGAGAATTGGGTCAAAACCATCGAGATTTGGGTCAAAAGCATCGAGAATTGGGACAAAATCATCAAGATTTGGGGCAAAAGCATCGAGATTTGGGGCAAAATCACCGAGATTTGGGGCAAATGCATCAAGATTTTGGGAAAAATCATCAAGATTTGGGGCAAAATCACCGAGATTTGGGGCAAAAGCATCGAGAATTGGGGCAAAATCACTGAGATTTGGGTCAAAAGCATCGAGAATTGGGGCAAAATCATCAATATTTGGGTCAAAACCATCAAGATTTGGGTAAAAAACCATCAAGATTTGGGTAAAAATATTGAGATTTGGGGCAAAAGCATCAAGATTTTGGGAAAAATCATGAAGATTTGGGTCAAATGGTTGAGATTTGGGGCAAAAGCATCGATATTTGGGTCAAAATCACCAAGATTTGAGGCAAAAGCATCGAGAATTGGGTCAAAAGCATCGAGATTTGGGTCAAAAGCATCAAGATTTGGGGCAAAAGAATCGAAATTTGGGTCAAAAGCATCGAGAATTGGGACAAAATCATCAAGATTTGGGGCAAAAGCATCGAGATTTGGGTGAAAAGCATCAAGATTTTGGGAAAAACCATCAAGATTTGGGTCAAATGGTTGAGATTTGGGTCAAAAGCATCAAGATTTGGGTCAAAAGCATCAAGAGTTGGGTCAAAAGCATCGAGATTTGGGTCAAAAGCATCGAGATTTGGGTCAAAAGCATGGAGATTTGGGTCAAAAGCATCAAGATTTGGGTCAAAAGCATCGAGATTTGGGTCAAAAGCATCGAGATTTTGGGCACACTTCTGGAATTTGAAAAAAACAGATTCAGATTTGGACAAAATTGTTGAGAATTGGGCAAAAATGATGGAGATTTGGGTCAAAATCATCAAGATTCGAGACAAATTGTTGAGATTTGGGACGAAACCATTAAGATTTGGGTCAAGTGGTTGAGATTTGGGTTAAAACCATCAAGATTTGGGGAAAACTGGTTGAGATTTGGTCGAAACCATCAAGAAATGGGTGAAAACCTTTCAGATTGGGGTGAAAACCTTGAGATTTTGTCCAAACCATCAAGAGTTGGGGCAACTGGTTGAGTTTTGGGTCAAAGCCACTGGACCACGGGGCCACCACCAGCATGATCACCACCACCATAGTCTTTGGCGCAGAAATAGGTGGCCGAGTCCTCCTCCTTCAGGTTGGTCATCTGCAGGGTGACCGTGCCCTGCCCGTTGTCCCTGGAGATGGTGAAGCGCCCCTTGACCGCCGGCGCGTAGTAGGTGCCACCATTGCTGTTGATCCCAGCCACCCACTGGAGGCCCCCATTGGGTGCCTGGCGCACCCATTGCATGGCGAAGCTGCCGAAGGTGAAGCCGGAGCCCAAATCTTGATGGTTTTCATCCAAATCTCAACCAGTTTTGCCCAAATCTCAACCATTCCCCCCAAATCTTGATGGTTTGGACCCAAATCTCAAGTGCTTTTGACCAAAATATCAACAATTTGCTCAAAATCCTCTTGGTTCTGATCCAAATCTCAATAGTTTTCCCCAAATCTTGACGGTTTTCACCCAAATCTCAAGGTTTTGCCCAAATCTCCATTGGTTTGGACCCAAATCTCAACCATTTGCTCCAAATCTTGATGGCTTTGATCCAAAACTCATGTGCTTTTACCCAAATCTCCTTGGTTTTGACCCAAATCTCAACCAATTGCCTCCAATCTTGATGTTTCTCACCCAGATCTCAACCAGTTTCACCCAAATCTCCACTGCTTTTGACACAAATCTCAACCAACTGCCCTGAATCCTCTTGGTTTTGACCCAAAATCTCAAATCAACAGGATTTGGGGCAATGGGTGTTGATTTGGGCCAAACCCAATGGAGATTTGGGCGAAGCTGGTGGAGATTTGGGTCAAACCCATCGAGATCTGGGGAAAACTATTGAGATTTGGGTCAAACCCGTCAAGATTTGGGTCAAGTGGTTGAGATTTGGGTCCAAACCAATGGAGATTTGGGCAAAACTGGTGGAGATTTGGGTCCAAACCATCAAGATTTGGGTCAATTGGTTGAGTTTTGGGTCAAAGCCACTGGACCACGGGGCCACCACCAGCACCAGCACCACCGCCATATCCTGTGGTGGAGACCGGAGGTGGCCTCGTCCCACCTGGAGGCTCCTTGAGCCTCGTCTGCAAGGGCTCCGGCTTCACCTTCGGCAGCTTCAGCATGGCTTGGGTGCACCAGGCACCCAATGGGGGCCTCCAGTGGGTGGCTGGGATCAACAGCAATGGTGGCAGCACCAGGTACGCGCCGGCGGTCAAGGGGCGCTTCACCATCTCCAGGGACAACGGGCAGGGCACGGTCACCCTGCAGATGACCAACCTGAAGGAGGAGGACTCGGCCACCTATTTCTGCGCCAAAAGTTATGGTGCTGGTGCTGGTGGTGCTGGGCCAGTGGCTTTGACCCAAAAATCAATCAGTTGTCCCAACTCTTGATGGTTTGGACCCAACTCTTGATGGTTTGGACCCAAATCTCAAGGTTTTCACCCCAATCTGAAAGGTTTTCACCCATTTCTTGATGGTTTCGACCTAATCTCAACCAGTTTTCCCCAAATCTTGGTGGTTTTAACCCAAATCTCAACCAGTTTTCCCCAAATCTTGATGGTTTTAACCCAAATCTCGACCACTTGACCCAACTCTTGATGGTTTGGACCCAAATCTCAACAGGTTTCCCCAAAGCTCCATTGGTTTGGACCCGAATCTCGAATGCTTTTGCCCAAATCTCAACCAACTGACCCAAATTTAGATGGTTTTCACCCAAATCTCCACCAGTTTTGCCCAAATCTCCATTGGTTTGGACCCAAATCTCAACCATTTCACCCAAATCTTGATGGGTTTGACCCAAATCTCAATAGTTTCCCCCAGATCTCGATGGGTTTGACCCAAATCTCCACCAGCTTCGCCCAAATCTCCATTGGGTTTGGCCCAAATCAACACCCATTGCCCCAAATCCTGTTGATTTGAGATTTTGGGTCAAAACCAAGAGGATTCGGGGCAGTTGGTTGAGATTTGGGTCAAAACCAAGAGGATTCGGGGCAGTTGGTTGAGATTTGGGTCAAAACCAGTGGAGATTTGGGTGAAACTGGTTGAGATCTGGGTGAGAAACATCAAGATTGGAGGCAATTGGTTGAGATTTGGGTCAAAACCAAGGAGATCTGGGTAAAAGCACATGAGTTTTGGATCAAAGCCATCAAGATTTGGAGCAAATGGTTGAGATTTGGGTCCAAACCAATGGAGATTTGGGCAAAACCTTGAGATTTGGGTGAAAACCGTCAAGATTTGGGGAAAACTCTTGAGATTTGGATGAGAACCAAGAGGATTTTGAGCAAATTGTTGATATTTTGGTCAAAAGCACTTGAGATTTGGGTCCAAACCATCAAGATTTGGGGCAAATGGTTGAAATTTGGGTAAAACTGGTTGTGATTTGAGTCAAAACCATTCAGATTTGGGGCAATTGGTTGAGATTTGGGTCCAAACCATCAAGATTTGGGGGGAGTGGTTGAGATTTGGGCAAAACTGGTTGTGATTTGGGTGAAAACCATCAAGATTTGGGTCAGTTGGTTGAGATTTGGACAAAAGCACTCAAGATTCGGGTTCAAACCAATGGAGCTTTGGGGAAACCTGTTGAGATTTGGGTCCAAACCACCAAGAGTTGGGTCCAAACCACCAAGAGTTGGGTCCAAACCATCAAGAGTTGGGGGGAAACCATCAAGAGTTGGGCCCATCCTTTCCTCTTCCCGCAGGGCTCCGGGCGGCCGTGTCCTTGGTGGAGACCGGAGGTGGCCTCGTCCCACCTGGAGGCTCCTTGAGCCTCGTCTGCAAGGGCTCCGGCTTCACCTTCGGCAGCTTCGGCATGCAATGGGTGCGCCAGGCACCCAATGGGGGCCTCCAGTGGGTGGCTGGGATCAACAGCAATGGTGGTGGCACCTACTACGCGCCGGCGGTCAAGGGGCGCTTCACCATCTCCAGGGACAACGGGCAGGGCACGGTCACCCTGCAGATGACCAACCTGAAGGAGGAGGACTCGGCCACCTATTTCTGTGCCAAAAGTTATGGTGCTGATGCTGGTGCTGGTGGTGCTGAGACAGTGGCTTTGACCCAAAACTCAACCAGTTGCCCCAACTCGTGATGGTTTGGACCCAACTCTTGATGGTTTGGACCCAAATCTCAAGGTTTTCACCCCAATCTGAAAGGTTTTCACCCATTTCTTGATGGTTTCGACCAAATCTCAACCGGTTTTCCCCAAATCTTGATGGTTTTAACCCAAATCTCAACCACTTGACCCAACTCTTGATGGTTTGGACCCAACTCTTGATGGTTTGGACCCAAATCTCAAGGTTTTCACCCCAATCTGAAAGGTTTTCACCCATTTCTTGATGGTTTTGACCAAATCTCATCCAGTTTTCCCCAAATCTTGATGGTTTTAACCCAAATCTCAACAACTTGACCCAACTCTTGATGGTTTGGACCCAACTCTTGATGTTTTTTCCTCAAATCTCAAGGTTTTCACCCCAATCTGAAATATTTTCACCCATTTCTTGATTGTTTTGACCAAATCTCAACCAGTTTTCCCCAAATCTTGATGGTTTTAACCCAAATCTCAACCACTTGAGCCAACTCTTGATGGTTTGGACCCAACTCTTGATGGTTTGGACCCAAATCTCAAGGTTTTCACCCCAATCTGAAAGGTTTTCACCCATTTCTTGATGGTTTCGACCAAATCTCAACCAGTTTTCCCCAAATCTTGATGGTTTTAACCCAAATCTCAACCACTTGACCCAACTCTTGATGGTTTGGACCCAAATCTCAACAGGTTTCCCCAAAGCTCCATTGGTTTGGACCCGAATCTCGAGTGCTTTTGCCCAAATCTCAACCAACTGACCCAAATCTTGATGGTTTTCACCCAAATCTCAACTAGTTTTGCCCAAATCTCAACCATTTCCCCCAAACCTTGATGGTTTGGACCCAAATCTCAAGTGCTTTTGACCAAAATATCAACAATTTGCTCCAAATCTTCTTGGTTCTGATCCAAATCTCAATAGTTTTCCCCAAATCTTGTCGGTTTTCACCCAAATCTCAAGGTTTTGCCCAAATCTCCATTGGTTTTGACCCAAATCTCAACCATTTGCTCCAAATCTTGATGGCTTTGATCCAAAACTCATGTGCTTTTACCCAAATCTCCTTGGTTTTGACCCAAATCTCAACCAATTGCCTCCAATCTTGATGTTTCTCACCCAGATCTCAACCAGTTTCACCCAAATCTCCACTGGTTTTGACCCAAATCTCAACCAACTGCCCCGAATCCTCTTGGTTTTGACCCAAAATCTCAAATCAACAGGATTTGGGGCAATGGGTGTTGATTTGGGCCAAACCCAATGGAGATTTGGGCGAAGCTGGTGGAGATTTGGGTCAAACCCATCGAGATCTGGGGAAAACTATTGAGATTTGGGTCAAACCCGTCAAGATTTGGATCAAATGGTTGAGATTTGGGTCCAAACCAATGGAGATTTGGGCAAAACTGGTGGAGATTTGGGTCCAAACCATCTAAATTTGGGTCAATTGGTTGAGTTTTGGGTCAAAGCCACTGGACCACGGGGCCACCACCAGCACCAGCACCACCGCCATATCCTGTGGTGGAGACCGGAGGTGGCCTCGTCCCACCTGGAGGCTCCTTGAGCCTCGTCTGCAAGGGCTCCGGTTTCACCTTCGGCAGCTTCGGCATGAACTGGGTGCGCCAGGCACCCAATGGGGGCCTCCAGTGGGTGGCTGGGATCCACAGCAATGGTGGCACCACCAGGTACGCGCCGGTGGTCAAGGGGCGCTTCACCATCTCCAGGGCCAACGGGCAGGGCACGATCACCCTGCAGATGACCAACCTGAAGGAGGAGGACTCGGCCACCTATTTCTGCGCCAGAAGTTTTGGTGCTGGTGCTGGTGGTGCTGGGCCAGTGGCTTTGACCCAAAACTCAACCAGTTGCCCCAACTCTTGATGATTTGGACCCAAATCTCAAGGTTTTCACCCCAATCTGAAAGGTTTTCACCCATTTCTTGATGGTTTCGACCAAATCTCAACCAGGTTTCCCCAAATCTTGATGGTTTTAACCCAAATCTCAACCACTTGACCCAACTCTTGATGGTTTGGACCCAACTGTTGATGGTTTGGACCCAAATCTCAAGGTTTTCACCCCAATCTGAAAGGTTTTCACCCATTTCTTGATGGTTTCGACCAAATCTCAACAATTTTCCCCAAATCTTGATGGTTTTAACCCAAATCTCAACCGGTTTTCCCCAAATCTTGATGGTTTTAACCCAAATCTCAACCACTTGACCCAACTCTTGATGGTTTGGACCCAAATCTCAAGGTTTTCACCCCAATCTGAAAGGTTTTCACCCATTTCTTGATGGTTTCGATCAAATCTCAGCTGGTTTTAACCCAAATCTCCACTCTTTGTCCCAAATCTTGATGGTTTTGACCAAATCTTGATGGTTTTCCCCCAAATTTTGATGTTTTGGCCCAAATCTCAACCGGTTTTCCCTGAACCTCAACTCTTTCCCTCAACTCTTGATGGGTTTCACTCAGATCTTGCTGATTTTGCCCCAAATCTCGATGGTTTCCCCCCAAATCTTGGGTCAAACCCAATGGAGATTTGGGGATATTGGTTGAGATTTGGGTCCAAACCATCAAGATTTGGGTCAAGTTGTTGAGATTTGGGTTAAAACCATCAAGATTTGGGGAAACCTGGTTGAGATTTGGTCGAAACCATCAAGAAATGGGTGAAAACCTTTCAGATTGGGGTGAAAACCTTGAGATTTGGGTCCAAACCATCAAGAGTTGGGTCGAGGCCACCTCCGGTCTCCACCAAGCCCTAATAGAGCCAATTATTAGCTCTAATTGAGGTGAGCTTGGAGTTAAATTGAATTTTATGCTTAATTATTAGCCCTAATAGATGTAATGAATAGATATAACGGAGGGGGCTGCGGATTAAATCTCATTTGAAGCCCTGATAACTAATTATTAGCCCTAATAGAGCCACTAATTAGCTCTTATTGAGGTCAGCTGGGGGTTAAATTAGTTTTTTTGCTTAATTATTAGCCCTAATAGACATAAGTAATAGATTTAACAGAGGGGGCTGTGGCATAAATCTCATTTGAAGCCCTGATAAGTAATTATTAGTCCTAATAGAGCCAATTATTAGCTCTAATTGAGATGAGCTGGGGGTTAAAATCATTTTTTTGCTTAATTATTAGCCCTAATATACATAATTAATAGATTTAACAGAGGGGGCTGCAGATTAAATCTCATTTGAAGCCCTGATAACTAAGTATTAGGCCTAATAGAGCCAATTATTAGCTCTAATTGAGGTGAGCTGGGGTCAAATTCAATTTCATGCTTAATTATTAGCTCTAATAGATGTAATGAATAGATTTAACGGAAGAGGCCGCGGATTAAATCTCATTTAAAGCCCTGATAAGCTAATTATTAGCCCTAATAGAGCCAATTATTAGCTCTAATTGAGGTGAGCTGGGGGTCAAATTCAATTTTATGCTTAATTATTAGCTTTAATAGATGTAATGAATAGATATAACGGAAGAGGCTGCGGATTAAATCTCATTTAAAGCCCTGATAAGCTAATTATTAGCCCTAATAGAGCCAATTATTAGCTCTAATTGAGGTGAGCTGGGGGTTAAATTCAATTTTATGCTTAATTATTAGCTCTAATAGATGTAATTAATAGATTTAACGGAGGGGGCTGCGGATTAAATCTGATTTGAAGCCCTGATAACTAATTATTAGCCCTAATAAAGCCAATTATTAGCTCTAATGAATGGGCTATTCTCCTCCCCCCCCGAATTCAGGTGCCGAAAGCCGCAGCTGCGCCCGGAGCCGGAAGCCGGGGCTGATTTTGGGGCCGAAAAGGCCCTTTTTGGGGTTTCCGGCCTCTTCTTGGCTATTTTTGGCAGGGAAAACCCCAAATCCGGGCGTTTTGGGACCAAAACGGGGCCCCCGGGGGGGGGGGGGAAGAGGGGGGGAGGGGATTAATGGGGGCAAAGGGGCCTCTCGATTAACGGCGCGCTGCTAATTAATGGCGCGCTGCTAATTAATGGCCATTAGAGCGGCTGCGCTCATTAATGCAGCCACTAACCGAATTAATTGCACTTATTAGCGTTTATTAATGGCTATTAGTAGTATTATTAGGTGAGCTGTAACCGTTACTGGTTTTCTAGGGGGAATGGTGGGTTACTGGTGTTATGGCTACCTATTATTATTATTATTATTATTATTATTATTATTATTATTATTATTATTATTATTATTATTATTATTATTATTATTATTATTATTATTATTATTATTATTTAATAGCTATTATTGCTATTATGATTATTACAACTACTATTATTATCGTTATCATCATTATTATGGTTATTATTATCACCATTGTTATCATTATCATTATTATCATGTTATTATTATTATTTTTATTACTATTTTGTTATAGTTATTATTGCTATTATTATTATTACTACTATTATTATCGTTATTATCATTATTATGGTTATTATTATCATTATTGTTATCATTCTCATTATTATAATGGTCATTATTATCATTACTTTATTATTATTATCATTATTATTATCATTATTATCATTATTATTATCGTTATCATCATTATTATTATATCATTGCCATTATTATCATTATTACCATTATCACCATCGTAATCACCACTCTTTTATTATTTATTAGTCAATATTACTTATTATCTTTATTAATAGCAGCACCATCATCAATAATCATTATCAAATTATTTTTATCTTCATTATATTTATTAACTTCGTTATATTTATTATTATTAATATTATTGTATTTATTATTATCAGTATTATCTTCATTATGATTATTATTAATATAATCGTATTTATTATTAACAAGACCATTATATTTATTAATAGCATTATGATTATAATTAACATTACTTTTATTATATTTATTAACGTTATTATATTTATTCATGTTACCATTATACTTATTACTAATATCATCTTTATTATCTTTATTATTTTCATAATATTTATTAACATTACCATTATGTTTATTATTATTAATATTATATTTATTATATTTATTAATAGTACCATTATATTTATTATTATTGACATTATCTTTACTATCTTTATTAATTTTACCATTATATTTATTATTAATATTATCTTTATTATATTTATTACTTTTATAATATTTATTAACATTACCATTATGTTTTTATTATTATATTTATTAACATTACCATTATGTGTATTATTATTACCATGATAATTATTATATTTATTAATAGTACTATTATATTTATTGTTATTGACATTATCTTTACTATCTTTATTAATTTTACCATTATATTTATTATTAATATTATCTTTATTAACCTTATAATATTTACTAACATTACCATTATATTTTTATTATTATATATTAATATTACCATTATCTTTATTATTAGTAACATTATCTTTATTATATTTATTAATTTTACCATTGTATTTATTATTAATATTATCTTTATTATATTTATTAATAGTACTATTACATTTATTATTATTGACATTATCTTTATTATATTAATTAATTTTACTATTAAATTTATTATTAAAATTATCTTTATTATATCTATTAATATTACTTTTATATTTATTATTAACATTATCGTTATTATCTTTATTATTATATATTTATTATATTTATTAACATTGCCCTTATAATTATCAACATTGGCTTCATTATTACCTTTATTACACCTATTATTAACATTATCTTTATTATTAACATCATCTTCATTTGTTATTATTGCCTTTATTACACCCATTATTAACATTATATTTATTATTAATACCTTCATTATATTCATTATCTTCACTACATTTATTAACCTTATCATTATATCCTCACCTTAATTACATTTATTATTATTATCTCCATTATATTGATCATTATTAGCATCATCACGATATTTATTACTATTAGCATTACATTATCATAATTTCTATAATTATCTCCATTATCTTTATAACCATTGCTCTAATAATTACTATTAATAACTATTTTTAACCCATCCCCACCAATTTTCCGTTGCTTTCATTAACCTCATTAATTTTATTGATGTTATTAATTGCATTATTTCCAATTGCTCTGATGTTTTACCATTCGCTACTTAATATTTGAAGGGAAACCCTCTTTTATTGATTTAATGATCATCACCTTTATTAATTACGGCGCCACCGATCAAACACTTGAGTGGGCAATTGCCGTGTAGTCATTATTTATTATATTAATTATTATTAATTATTATTAACTTTATTCTTATTGTTTTTATTCTTATATTTATTATCTATTACTTATTATTTTTATTGATTATATTTTATTCTTAGATTTCTTATACTTTATTTTTATTATGTTGATTATCTACTATGTATTATTTTATTAATATGCTCATAATCATTATTATTTATTAATCTTTGGGTATTTATCGGGTATTTATTATTTCTTATATTTATTTATATTCTTATATTTATTATATTCTTATATTAATTATTATTAACTTTATTCTTGCATTTATTTCCATCCTTGTATTTCCTATCTATTACTTATTATTTTCATTATATTGATTATATATTACTTATTATTTTCATGCTTAGATATCTTATCTACCATTTATTATTTTTATTATATTGATTAACTATTATTTTTATTATAGTTTTATGCTTGTAGTCATTATTTATGATTTATTAATTTTGTTCTACTGATTATCCACTATTTATTATTTTGATTTTATTGATTATCTACTATTATTTTTATTATTTTTATTATTTCCATTATTTTCATTATATTTATTATATATTTTTATTAATTCTACAGTTATAATTATCGCCTATTATTTATTATTTTGTTTATTGTTCTATTTATTCTATTTATTATATTTTTATCCTTATATTTATCATTTATTATTATTTTCATTATTTTTATTATATTTATTATATATTGCTTATTAATTTTACACTTATATTTATCACCTATTATTTATTAATTTTATTCTATTATTCTATTTATTCTATTTATTCTATTTTTATGTTTATATTTATTATCTATTATTATTTCCATTATTTTTATTATATTTATTATATATTATTCATTAATTTTACACTTACAATTATCACCTATTACTTATTATTTTCAGTTTATTATTCTATTATTTATTATATTTTTATCCTTATATTTATCATCTATTATTATTTTCATTATTTTTATTATATTTATTATATATTATTTATTAATTTCCCACTTACATTTATCACCTATTATTTATTAATTTTATTCTATTATTATATTTTTATGCTTATATTTATCATCTATTATTATTTCCATTATTTTGATTATATTTACTATATATTATTCATTAATTTTACACTTATAATTATCACCTATTACTTATTATTTTCAGTTTATTATTCTATTTATTCTATTTATTATATTTTTATGCTTATATTTATCATCTATTATTATTTTCATTATTTTTATTCTATTTATTATATATTATTTATTAATTTCACACTTATATTTATCACCTATTATTTATTAATTTTATTCTATTATTCTATTTATTGTATTTTTATGTTTATATTTATTATTTATTATTATTTGCATTATTTTATTATATTTATTATATATTATTAATTTTACACTTATAATTATCACCTATTATTATTTTTAGTTTATTATTCTATTTATTATATTTTTATCCTTATATTTATCACCTATTGTTATTTTCATTATTTTTATTATATTTATTATATATTACTCATTAATTTCACACTTATATTTATCACCTATTATTAATTTTATTCTATTATTCTATTTATTTTATTTATTATATTTTTATGCTTATATTTATCATCTATTATTATTTTCATTATTTTTATTATATATTGTTTATTAATTTCACACTTATATTTATCACCTATTTTTTATTATTTTTACTCTATTGATTATTATTTTTATTCTATTTATTATATTTTTATGCTTATTTATCATCTATTATTACTTCTGTTACATTATCTATTTATTATTTTTATTCTATCGATTATATATTATTTATTAATCTTATGCTGGTATTCATTATCCATTGTTTATTAGTATTATATTGATGATCTATTATTTTTACTCTATTGATTAATTATTATATTTATTATATTTAATTATATTAATTATATTTTATTATATTCCTTATATTTTATTATATTTCTTATACTTTATTATATTTCTTATATTTTATGCTTCCATTTATTATCTATTATTTATTATTTCTTGTTACATTGATTACTCTTCACTAATTTTGTTCTATTGATTATCTATTACTAATTATTTTCGTTCCTATATATATTTATTCCTATTTATTTCTATTTCTATTTCTATTTCTATTTCTATTTCTATTTCTATTTCTATTTCTATTTCTATTTCTATTTCTATTTATTTCTATTTCTATTTCTATTTATTAGTAATAATTCCTATTTATTAGTGATAATTTCTGCTCTATCGATGATGATTTCTCTCGTATCGATTCTTCTCCCCCATTTCCAGGCTTCCATTTCTCCCCCACCATTAATTTCATCACATTTCCTCTCTAATATTTCTTATTTCCACCCCCGTATTTATGATCAATCCATTATTTTGAATCTCACGCTAATTATTTGCATTAATAATGACGTCATCGACTCGGTTATTTTCTACCACTGCTATTTGCTCCTCAATCTTGATGATTATTTCATGGGAAATGCTCTTTAATTCTTGTTTTTATTAATCCAACACCAAAATCATCACCGTTATTGCTGTTATTATTATTATTACCGCTATTATCATTATTATTACCATTATTATTATCATTATCACCACTATTATTATCATTATTATTTTATAATCGCCACTATTTTTACATCATTAATTTATTTTTAATGTATTATTGATTTTATATTATTATTACTTTTCTATTATTATCATTTTGTATTATCATTATTATTATTACCATTATTACCGTTATTATTAATATTATTACCGTTATTATCATTATTATTACTCCACTTTCTTCTATTATCACCACAATTATCACCAATAAACCCCCCTTATTAGCATTATTTGCCTTTCATTAGCGTTATTACCCAGCGCCGTCATCATTTTATTCAATAATCGAGTAATAAATGGAATTTCAGTTAATAAAGGTAATAAATAAATCTAATAAAAAGGAAATAAATGGAATAAATGAACGGAATAAGAGGAAATGAAGTGGAGGAAAATGTGGAATCAGAAGAAAACGGAGCAAAGAAGAAAAATGGGGGGAAAGAAGGAAAAGGGAAAAATCAAATTTAAAATTGAATTAAAATTTGAATTTAAAATTAAATTTCAAATTAAATTTAAAATTAAATTTCAAATTAAATTTAAAATTAAATTACACCGAATAAAAAAGGAATCAAATGGAATAAAAGCGAATAAAGGGGCTAAAAAGAAAGGAGATAAAAGAAGAAATGGAAGGAATTTTATTAATTAATAATAAAAAAAATAATTGAAATTAAAAAATTAAAAAATAATTAATTTAATGGCGAAAAACGACAAAAATGGGTGAAATAAATGAAATAAATGAAATAAACCCAACGGTGGAGAGGAAATGGATGGGGGGGGAAAGGGAGGAAATCAATGAAAAGAGATAAAAGCGATAAAAGCAGAAATGGAATTAATTAAAATTAATGAAATGGTGACAAATTAATGCAATAAATGGGAGAAAATCAATGAATTGGTGAAAATTGACTGAGAAATGCCTTGAAATAAATGAAAAAGGCTCTGAAATCGATGAAATCAACGCCCAAAAGGGAACTAAAGAAGACGAAATCGAAGCAAAATAGAAATAAGGGAAATAAAGGAAATTAATTAATTGAATTATATTAAAATAAATGAAATTGGAAGTTAATGGCAATTGAAATTCCTTTAAATTTCAATTAAAAGCATCGAAATGGAGTGAAATCGAGGCAAGCGATGCAGGAAACAAGGAAAAAGAAGCAACAGAAGTGAGATGAAACTCAAATTAATAAAATTAATAAATGAAAATAATTATTTAATTAATATTAATTTATTAGAGGCATTCAAACTAATTAAAGGGAAGAAAAGCCAACAAATCAAATAAACGACCGAACCCCCATGAGTTAGAAGCGGCTCAAATCGCTCCAATCGGGGGGGGGGGGGGGCCAACTCATTGATAATTAATTAAAGCAATTAATTAATGACAATTAAGCCCCATTCGCGAGGAGGGCGGGAAACTCACCCGCCCGCGCGGTTTTTCCCGCGCCACCCTCAACCGCAACCACGTGATTTTCCGCCAGCTGAGAACCAAAACTTTGGTTGTCGTCACCGCCCACACCGATTGTGGCCCATTTTCAGTCTCCCAGCACCAAAATAAACCTTTTTCACCCCAAAATAAAGGCGGGAAGGGAAAGCGAGGGGGTTTAAAGGGGAAGGAGGCGCATTTTCCATCTCACAACGCCAAAATCCCCCCTTTTCACCCCAAAATTTGCGCGGGGGGGGAGTTTGGAAGGGAAACTGGGCAAATTTTGCACCTCCCAGCCCCAAAATCGCCCTTTTTCACCCCAAAATAACGGTGGGAAGAGCAAGAAGAGGGGTTTAAGGTGGGAGAGGGTTCACTTTCCACCTCCCAACCCCAAAATCCCCCCTTTTCACCCCAAAATTTGCGCGGGGGGGGAGTTTGGAGGGAAATGGGTGAAATTTTGCACCTCCCAGCCCCAAAATCGCCCTTTTTCACCCCAAAATAACGGTGGGAAGGGCAAGAAGGGGGTTTTAAGGGGGGAGAGGGTTCATTTTCCCCCTCACAACCCCAAAATCCCCCCTTTTCACCCCAAAATTAGGGCGGGAGGGCGACTTTTAAAGGGAAACCGGGCAAATTTTCCACCTCCCAGCCCCAAAATCGCCCTTTTTCACCCCAAAATAACGGTGGGAAGGGCAAGAAGGGGGTTTTAAGGGGGGAGAGGGTTCATTTTCCCCCTCACAACCCCAAAATCCCCCCTTTTTACCCCAAAATTAGGGCGGGAGGGCGACTTTTAAAGGGAAACCGGGCAATTTTTCCACCTCGCAGCCCCAAAATCGCACTTTTTCACCCCAAAATAACAGTGGGAAGGGCAAGAAGAGGGTTTTAAGGTGGGAGAGGGTTCATTTTCCACCTCCCAACCCCCAAAATCCCCCCTTTTCACCCCAAAATTAGGGCGGGGGGAGGAGTTTGGAAGGGAAATGGGTGAAATTTTGCACCTCCCAGCCCCAAAATCGCCCTTTTTCACCCCAAAATAACGGTGGGAAGGGCAAGAAGGGGGTTTTAAGGTGGGAGAGGGTTCATTTTCCCCCTCACAACCCCAAATTCCCCCCTTTTCACCCCAAAATTTGCGCGGGGGGGGAGTTTGGAAGGGAAACTGGGCAAATTTTGCACCTCCCAGCCCCAAAATCGCCCTTTTTCACCCCAAAATAACGGTGGGAAGGGCAAGAAGGGGGGGCTTAAGGTGGGAGAGGGTTCATTTTCCACCTCCCCACCCCAAAATTCCCCCTTTTCACCCCAAAATTTGCGCGGGGGGGGAGTTTGGAAGGGAAATGGGGCAAATTTTGAACCTCCCAGCCCCAAAATCGCCCTTTTTCACCCCAAAATAACGGTGGGAAGGGCAAGAAGAGGGGTTTAAGGTGGGAGAGGGTTCATTTTCCACCTCCCCACCCCAAAATCCCCCCTTTTCACCCCAAAATTTGCGCGGGGGGGGAGTTTGGAAGGGAAATGGGGCAAATTTTGCACCTCCCAGCCCCAAAATCGCCCTTTTTCACCCCAAAATAACAGTGGGAAGGGCAAGAAGGGGGTTTTAAGGTGGGAGAGGGTTCATTTTCCACCTCCCCACCCCAAAATCCCCCCTTTTCACCCCAAAATTTGCGCGGGGGGGGAGTTTGGAAGGGAAATGGGGCAAATTTTGCACCTCCCAGCCCCAAAATCGCCCTTTTTCACCCCAAAATAACAGTGGGAAGGGCAAGAAGAGGGGTTTAAGGTGGGAGAGGGTTCACTTTCCACCTCCCCACCCCAAAATCCCCCCTTTTCACCCCAAAATTTGCGCGGGGGGGGAGTTTGGAAGGGAAATGGGGCAAATTTTGCACCTCCCAGCCCCAAAATCGCCCTTTTTCACCCCAAAATAACAGTGGGAAGGGCAAGAAGAGGGGTTTAAGGTGGGAGATGGTTCATTTTCCACTTCCCCACCCCAAATTCCCCTCTTTTCACCCCAAAATTTGCGCGGGGGGGGGAGTTTGGAAGGGAAATGGGGCAAATTTTGCACCTCCCAGCCCCAAAATCGCCCTTTTTCACCCCAAAATAACGGTGGGAAGGGCAAGAAGAGGGGTTTAAGGTGGGAGAGGGTTCATTTTCCACCTCCCAACCCCAAAATCCCCCCTTTTCACCCCAAAATTTGCGCGGGGGGGGAGTTTGGAAGGGAAATGGGGCAAATTTTGCACCTCCCAGCCCCAAAATCGCCCTTTTTCACCCCAAAATAACGGTGGGAAGGGCAAGAAGAGGGGTTTAAGGTGGGAGAGGGTTCATTTTCCACCTCCCCACCCCAAAATTCCCCCTTTTCACCCCAAAATTTGCGCGGGGGGGGGAGTTTGGAAGGGAAATGGGGCAAATTTTGCACCTCCCAGCCCCAAAATCGCCCTTTTTCACCCCAAAATAACGGTGGGAAGGGCAAGAAGAGGGGTTTAAGGGGGGAGAGGGTTCATTTTCCACCTCCCAACCCCAAAATCCCCCCTTTTCACCCCAAAATTAGGGCGGGGGGGGAGTTTGGAAGGGAAATGGGGCAAATTTTGCACCTCCCAGCCCCAAAATCGCCCTTTTTCACCCCAAAATAACAGTGGGAAGGGCAAGAAGAGGGGTTTAAGGTGGGAGAGGGTTCATTTTCCACCTCCCCACCCCAAAATCCCCCCTTTTCACCCCAAAATTTGCGCGGGGGGGGAGTTTGGAAGGGAAATGGGTGAAATTTTGCACCTCCCAGCCCCAAAATCGCCCTTTTTCACCCCAAAATAACAGTGGGAAGAGCAAGAAGAGGGGTTTAAGGGGGGAGAGGGTTCATTTTCCACCTCCCCACCCCAAAATCCCCCCTTTTCACCCCAAAATTAGGACAGGGGGAGGAGTTTGGAAGGGAAATGGGGCAAATTTTGCACCTCCCAGCCCCAAAATCGCCCTTTTTCACCCCAAAATAACGGTGGGAAGGGCAAGAAGGGGGCTTTAAGGGGGGAGAGGGTTCACTTTCCACCTCCCCACCCCAAAATCCCCCCTTTTCACCCCAAAATTAGGGCGGGAGGGGGACTTTTAAAGGGAAACTGGGCAAATTTTGCACCTCCCAGCCCCAAAATCGCCCTTTTTCACCCCAAAGCCGTGGCCCCTCCCCCCAGGTGACGTCACGTCCCTTTCCCCCTCCTTTTCCTGTTGGAATTCCGAGGGGGGGGGGGGGTGTTTGGGAATCCCCTCCCCTCCCCCCACCCATGGATGAGGCGGGAGGTGGGTGAAGGGGGGGGGGGACAGACGGACAGACAGAGGGACGAGGCCTCCGTGTCCGTCTGTCCGTCCGTCCCAGGCCTCAGGGCACCCAAAGACACCCCCCCCACCCCCCCCCCCCCCTTGTCCGTCTGTCTGTCCCCACCCCCCTTTATCTCTCTGTCCGTCCTCCCCCCCCCCCCCCTTTGTCCGTCTGTCCGCCCCCCATTTGAATCCATTGCCCTCCTCTGTCTGTCTGTCTGTCTGTCCGCCCTCCCCCCATCCTTTAAGGCCTCTCTGAGTATGGGGGGGGGGGGGGGGATTTTGGGGGGAAAAAGGGGGATTTGGGGAAAAAAAGGGGGGGTTGGGAGGGGGATTTGGGGGGGAAATGGGTTTTGGGGGGAAATAGGGGGATTTGGGGAAAAAGGGGGGTTTGGGAAAAAAGGGGGGGAGGGGGAGGAGGATTTGGGGGGAAATGGGATTTGGGGGGAAAAGGGGGGATTTGGGGAAAAAGGGGGGGAGGGGGATTTGGGGGGATTTGGGGGGAAATGGGATTTGGGGGGAAAAAGGAGGGTTTTGGGAAAAAAAGGGAGGGTGGGGGAGGGGGGATTTGGGGGGGAAAAAGGGGGATTTTGGGAAAAGGGGGAGGGGGATTTGGGGGGAAAAAGGGTGGTTTTGGGAAAAAAGGGGGAGGGGGGTTTGGGAGGAAATGGGTTTTGGGGGGAAAAAGGGGGATTTTGGGAAAAAGGGGGGGAGGGGGTGGGGGATTTGGGGGGAAATGGGTTTTGGGGGGAAAAAGGGGGATTTTGGGAAAAGGGGGAGGTGGGGAGGGGGATTTGGGGGGATTTGGGGGGGAAATGGGATTTGGGGGAAAAAAGGGTGGTTTTGGGAAAAAAGGGGGGAGGGGGAGGGGGGAAATGGGTTTTGGGGGGGAAAAGGGGGGTTTTGGGAAAAAAGGGGGTTTGGGAGGGGGATTTGGGGGGGAAATGGGGGATTTGGGGAAAAAAGGGGGGGTTGGGGAAGGGGGAGGGGGGAGTTGGGGGGGAAATGGGATTTGGGGGGAAAAAGGGGGATTTGGGGAAAAAAGGGGGGAGGGGGATTTGGGGGGAAAAAGGGGGGGTTTGGGAAAAAGGGGGGTGGGGGAGGGGGATTTGGGGGGAAAAAGGGGGATTTGGGGAAAAAAGGGGGGTGGGGGAGGGGGATTTGGGGGGAAAAAGGGGGATTTTGGGAAAAAAGAGGGGGAGGGGGAGGGGGATTTGGGGGGAAATGGGTTTTTGGGGGAAAAAGGGGGATTTTGGGAAAAAGGGGGGGAGGGGGATTTGGGGGGAAATGGGATTTGGGGGGAAAAAGGGGGATTTTGGGAAAAAGGGGGGGAGGGGAAGGGGGGATTTGGGGGATTTTGGGGGAAATGGGTTTTGGGGGGAAAAAGGGGGATTTAGGGAAAAAAGGGGGGAGGGGGAGGGGGGAAATGGGTTTTTTTGGGGAAAAGGGGGATTTGGGGAAAAAAAGGGGGGAGGGGGATTTGGGGGGGAAATGGGATTTGGGGGGAAAAATGGGGATTTTGGGAAAAAGGGGGGGAGGGGAAGGGGGGATTTGGGGGGATTTGGGGGGGAAATGGGATTTGGGGGAAAAAAGGGTGGTTTTGGGAAAAAAGGGGGGAGGGGGAAATGGTTTTTTTTGGGGAAAAGGGGGATTTGGGGAAAAAAAGGGGGGGTTTGGGAGGGGGATTTGGGGGGATTTGGGGGGAAATGGGATTTGGGGGAAAAAGGGGTGTTTTGGGAAAAAAAGGGAGGGTGGGGGAGGGGGGATTTGGGGGGGAAAAAGGGGGATTTTGGGAAAAGGGGGAGGGGGATTTGGGGGGATTTGGGGGGAAAAAGGGTGGTTTTGGGAAAAAAGGGGGAGGGGGGGTTGGGGGGAAATGGGTTTTGGGGGAAAAAGGGGGATTTTGGGAAAAGGGGGAGGTGGGGAGGGGGATTTGGGGGGATTTGGGGGGGAAATGGGATTTGGGGGAAAAAGGGGGTTTTTGGGAAAAAAAAGGGGGGGTGGGGGAGGGGGATTTGGGGGGAAATGGGTTTTGGGGGGAAAAGGGGGATTTTGGGAAAAAAGGGGGGAGGGGGAGAGGGATTTGAGGGGATTTGGGGGGAAATGGGATTTGGGGGGAAAAAGGGGGATTTGGGGAGAGGGGATTTGGGGGGGAAAAGGGTGGTTTTGGGAAAAAGGGGGGGAGGGGGGAAATGGGGTTTGGGGGGGAAAAGGGGGATTTTGGGAAAAAGGGGGGGAGGGGGAGGGGGGATTTGGGGGGAAAAAGGGGGATTTTGGGAAAAAGGGGGGGAGGGGGAGGGGAGATTTGGGGGGGAAATGGTATTTGGGGGAAAAAAGGGGGATTTTGGGAAAAAAGGGGGTTTGGGGAGGGGGGACTTGGGGGGGAAAATGGGATTTGGGGGGAAAAAGGGGGATTTTGGGGAGGGAGAAGGGGAAAAGGGGGAATTTTGGGGAAAAAGGGGGTTTGGGGAAGGGGAAATAATTTTGGGGTGAAAAAGGGGGATTTTGGGGGAGGGGGAGGGGGGGAAATGGGTTTTGGGGTGAAAAAGGAGGATTTTGGGGAGGGGGAAAGGGGGATTCGGGGGGAAAATGGGTTTTGGGGGTGAAAAGGGGGGATTTTGGGAAAAAGGGCGATTTTGGGGGGGGAAGTGGGATTTGGGGTGAAAAATGGGGGTTTTGGGAAAAAGGGGGCTTTGGGGAGTGGAGAGTTGGGGGGGAAATGGGTTTTGGGGTGAAAAAGGGGGATTTTGGGAAAAAAGGGGGGAGGGGGATTTGGGGGGAAATGGGTTTTGGGGGGAAATAGGGGGATTTTGGGAAAAAGGGGGCTTTGGGGAGGGGGGATTTGGGAGGAAAAAGGGGGGGTTTGGGAAAAAGGGGGGGAGGGGGAGGGGGGATTTGGGGGGAAAAAGGGGGATTTTGGGAAAAAAGAGGGGGAGGGGGAGGGGGATTTGGGGGGAAATGGGTTTTTGGGGGAAAAAGGGGGATTTTGGGAAAAAGGGGGGGAGGGGGATTTGGGGGGAAATGGGCTTTGGGGGGGAAAAGGGGGATTTTGGGAAAAAGGGGGGGAGGGGAAGGGGGGATTTGGGGGGATTTGGGGGGAAATGGGTTTTGGGGGGAAAAAGGGGGATTTAGGGAAAAAGGGGGGAGGGGGAGGGGGATTTGGGGGATTTGGGGGGGAAATGGGATTTGGGGGGAAAAAGGGGGATTTGGGGAAAAAAGGGGGGAGGGGGATTTGGGGGGAAATGGGATTTGGGGGGAAAAAGGGGGATTTTGGGGGAGGGGAAATAATTTTGGGGTGAAAAAGGGGGATTTTGGGGGAGGGGGAGGGGGGGAAATGGGTTTTGGGGTGAAAAAGGAGGATTTTGGGGAGGGGGAAAGGGGGATTCGGGGGGAAAATGGGTTTTGGGGGTGAAAAGGGGGGATTTTGGGAAAAAGGGCAATTTTGGGGGGGGAAGTGGGATTTGGGGTGAAAAATGGAGGTTTTGGGGAAAAATGGGGCTTTGGGGAGTGGAGAGTTGGAGGGGAAATGGGTTTTGGGGTGAAAAAGGGGGATTTTGGGGAAAACTGAGGATTTGGGGGAGGAGAAATGGGATTTGGGGGGAAAAGGGGGGATTTTGGGGAAAAAGGGGGGGAGGGGGAGGGGGGATTTGGGGGGAAATGGGATTTGGGGTGAAAAAGGGGGATTTTGGGAAAAAAGGGGGGTGGGGGAGGGGGGAGTTGGGGGGGAAATGGGTTTTGGGGTGAAAAAGGGGGATTTGGGGCAAAAAGGTGGATTATGGTGAAAAATGGGGTGTTTGGTACCAAAAATGTGAATTTTTGGGGGGGAAATGGGGATTTGGGGAGGGGGGAGGGGATTTGGGGTGAAAAAGGAGGAATTTGGGAAAAAATGGGGATTTGGGGAGGGGAAATGGGTTTTGGGGTGAAAAAGAGGGGTTTTGGGAAAAAAAGAGGGTTTGGGGGGAAATGTGGATTTTTGGGGAGGGAAATGATTTTTGGGGTTATTTTGGGATAAAAAGGTCAGGTTTGGGGTGAAAAATGTCAATTTTGGGCAAAAATGGGGATTTTTGGGGGAGGGAAATCACAAAAGCACCTTTTTGGGGTGAAAAATCAGATTTTTTGGGCAAAACTCTTACTTTTGGGTCAAAAAAAGCACATTTTGGGGTCCAAACTTGATTTTTGGGGCACAAACGCAGATTTTTGGGTCAAACCCCTTATTTTTGGGTCAAAAACCTGATTTTTGGGGAACAAATCCACATTTTGGGGTCAAACCCCTTATTTTGGGTCAAAAATGAGACTTTTGGGGTTTAAAAACCTGAGTTTTGGGTCAAAAAAGCACATTTTGGGGTCTAAAAGTTGATTTTTGGGGCACAAACCCAGATTTTGGGGTAAAACCTCTTATTTTTGGGTCCAAGAACCCTGATTTTGGGTCAAAAATCAGATCTGGGGGTTAAAAACCTGAGTTTTGGGTCAAAAAAAGCGAATTTGGGGTCTAAAAGTTGATTTTTGGGGCACAAACCCAGATTTTGGGGTCAAACCTCTTATTTTTGGGTCAAAAACCTTACTTTTGGGTCAAAAAATCAGATTTTTGGCGTCAAAACCTGGATTTTTTTGGTCAAACCCCACATTTTGGGGTCAAACCCCTTATTTTGGGTCAAAAATGAGATTTTCGGGGTTTAAAAACCTGAGTTTTGGGTCAAAAAAGCGCATTTTGGGGTCTAAAAGTTGATTTTTGGGTCTAAAATCTGATTTTTGGGGTCTAAAATCTGATTTTTTGGGGTCTCAAAGTCGATTTTTGGATCCCAAAGTTGATTTTTGGGCCAAAAGGGTCCTTTTTGGGGGTTGAGAATCTGATTTTTGGGGTGCAAAAGGGGATTTTTGGGTCGCAAACTCTGATTTCTGGGTTAAAACCCTGATTTTTGGTGCAGAAAATCACCTTTTTGGGGTGAAAAATCACATTTTTGGGTCAAACCCCTGATTTTGGGGTCAAAAAAGCACATTTTGGGGGTCCAAAAGTTGATTTTTGGGGAACAAACTCAGATTTTGGGGTTTTAACCCCTTCCTTTTGGCCCCAAAAGCTGATTTTTGGGTGGCAAAACCTGATTTTGGGGTCTAAAACTTGATTTTTGGGTCTAAAATCTGATTTTTTGGGGTCGCAAAGTCCATTTTTGGGTCCCAAAGTTGATTTTTGGTTCCCAACCTCATTTTTGGGCCAAAACGGCCCTTTTTGGGGGTCGGAATCTGATTTTTGGGGCACAAAAGGGGATTTTTGGGTCCCAAAGTCAATTTTTGGGTCCCAAACTCAAGTTTTTGGGTCCCAACGTCATTTTTGGGGCCAAAAGGGCCCTTTTTGGGGGTCGGAATCTGATTTTTGGGGCGCAAAAGGGGATTTTTGGGTCCCAAAGTCGATTTTCGGGTCCCAAAGTCAAGTTTTTGGGTCCCAACCTCATTTTTTGGGCCAAAAGGGCCCTTTTTGGGGGTCAAGAATCTGATTTTTGGGGCCCGAAAGTTGATTTTTGGGTCCTAAAGTCGATTTTTGGGTCCCAGACTCAAGCTTTTGGGTCCCAACCTCATTTTTTGGACTAAAAAGGCCCTTTTTGGGGGTCGGGAATCTGATTTTTGGGGCACAAAAGGGATTTTTGGGTCGCAAAGTTGATTTTCGGGTCCCAAAGTCAATTTTTGGGTCCCAACCTCAAGTTTTTGGGTCCCAACCTCATTTTTTGGGCCAAAAGGGCCCTTTTTGGGGGTCGGGAATCTGATTTTTGGGGCGCAAAAGGGGATTTTTGGGTCACAAAGTCGATTTTTGAGTCCCAACCTCAAGTTTTTGGGTCCCAACCTCATTTTTTGGGCCAAAAGGGCCCTTTTTGGGGGTTGGGAATTTGATTTTCGGGTCCCAAAGTCGATTTTTGGGTCCCAAACTCAAGTTTTTGGGTCCCAACCTCATTTTTTGGGCCAAAAGGGCCCTTTTTGGGGGTCAAGAATCTGATTTTTGGGGCCCGAAAGTTGATTTTTGGGTCCTAAAGTCGATTTTTGGGTCCCAGACTCAAGCTTTTGGGTCCCAACCTCATTTTTTGGACTAAAAAGGCCCTTTTTGGGGGTCGGGAATCTGATTTTTGGGGCACAAAAGGGATTTTTGGGTCGCAAAGTTGATTTTCGGGTCCCAAAGTCAATTTTTGGGTCCCAACCTCAAGTTTTTGGGTCCCAACCTCATTTTTTGGGCCAAAAGGGCCCTTTTTGGGGGTTGGGAATCTGATTTTTGGGGCCCCAAAGTTGATTTTTGGGTCACAAAGTCGATTTTTGGGTCCCAACCTCAAGTTTTTGGGTCCCAACCTCATTTTTTGGGCCAAAAGGGCCTTTTTGAGGGTTGGGAATTTGATTTTTGGGTTCCAAAGTCGATTTTTGGGTCCCAACCTCATTTTTTTGTGTCCCGAAGTCATTTTTTGGGCCAAAAGGGCCCTTTTTGGGGGTTGGGAATTTGATTTTTGGGGCACAAAAGGGATTTTTGGGTCGCAAAGTCGATTTTTGGGTCCCAAAGTCAATTTTTGGGTCCCAACCTCATTTTTTGGACTAAAAAGGCCCTTTTTGGGGGTCGGAAAATTGATTTTTGGGGTACAAAAGGGAATTTTTGGGTCCCAAAGTCGATTTTTGGGTCCCAACCTCAAGTTTTTGGGTCCCAACTTCATTTTTTAGGCCAATAGGGCCTTTTTGGGGGTCAGGAACCTGATTTTTGGGGTGCAAAAGGGGATTTTTGGGTCCCAAAGTCGATTTTTGGGTCCCAAAGTCAATTTTTGGGTCCCAAATTCAAGCTTTTGGGTCCCAACCTCATTTTTTGGGCCAAAAGGGCCTTTTTTGGGGGTCGGGAATCTGATTTTTGGGGCCCCAAAGTTGATTTTCGGGTCCCAAAGTTGATTTTTGGGTCCCAACCTCATTTTTTGGACTAAAAAGGCCCTTTTTGGGGGTCGGGAATTTGATTTTTGGGTCCCAAACTCGATTTTTGGGTCCCAAACTCAGGTTTTTGGGTCCCAAACTCATTTTTTTGGGTCCTGAAGTCATTTTTTGGACTAAAAAGGCCCTTTTTGGGGGTCGGAAATCTGATTTTTGGGGCACAAAAGGGATTTTTGGGTTGTAAAGTCGATTTTTGGGTCCCAAAGTCAATTTTTGGGTCCCAACCTCAAGTTTTTGGTTCCCAACCTCATTTTTTGGGCCAAAAGGGCCCTTTTTGGGGGTCAGAATCTGATTTTTGGAGCCCCAAAGTCGATTTTCGGGTCGCAAAGTCGATTTTTGGGTCCCAAACTCAAGTTTTTGGGTCCCAACCTCATTTTTTGGACTAAAAAGGCCCTTTTTGGGGTTCAGGAATTTGATTTTTGGGTCCCAAACTCGATTTTTGGGTCCCAAACTCAGGTTTTTGGGTCCCAACGTCATTTTTTTTGGGTCCTGAAGTCATTTTTTGGACTAAAAAGGCCCTTTTTGGGGGTCGGAAATCTGATATTTGGGGTGCAAAAGGGGATTTTTGGGTTGCAAAGTCGATTTTTGGGTCCCAAAGTCAATTTTTGGGTCCCAACCTCAAGTTTTTGGGTCCCAACCTCATTTTTTGGGCCAAAAGGGCCCTTTTTGGGGGTCGGGAATCTGATTTTTGGGGCCCCAAAGTTGATTTTTGGGTCCTAAAGTTGATTTTTGGGTCCCAAACTCAAGCTTTTGGGTCCCAACCTCATTTTTTGGGCCAAAAGGGCCCTTTTGGGGGGTCGGAATCTGATTTTTGGGGCACAAAAGTTGATTTTTGGGTCCTAAAGTCGATTTTTGGGACCCAAACTCAAGTTTTTGGGTCCCAACCTTATTTTTTGGGCCAAAAGGGCCCTTTTTGGGGGTTGGGAATTTGATTTTTGGGGTGCAAAAGGGGATTTTTGGGTCCCAAAGTCGATTTTTGGGTCCCAAAGTCAATTTTGGGCCAAAAGGGCCCTTTTTGGGGGTTGGGAATTTGATTTATGGGGTCCCAAAGTTGATTTTTGGGTCCCAAACTCAAGTTTTTGGTTCCCAACCTCATTTTTTGGGCCAAAAGGGCCTTTTTGAGGGTTGGGAATTTGATTTTTGGGTTCCAAAGTCAATTTTTGGGTCCCAACCTCATTTTTTTGTGTCCCGAAGTCATTTTTTGGGCCAAAAGGCCCCTTTTCAGGGGTCGGGAATCTGATTTTTGGGGCCCCAAAGTTGATTTTTGGGTCCCAAAGTTGATTTTTGGGTCCCAAACTCAAGTTTTTGGGTCCCAACCTCATTTTTTGGGCCAAAAGGGCCCTTTTTGGGGGTTGGGAATTTGATTTTTGGGTCCCAAACTCGATTTTTGGGTCCCAAACTCAGGTTTTTGGGTCCCAAACTCAGGTTTTTGGGTCCCAACCTCATTTTTTGGGCCAAAAAGGCCTTTTTGGGGGGTCAGGAATCTGATTTTTGGGTCCCAAAGTCAATTTTTGGGTCCCAGACTCAGGTTTTTGGGTCCCAACCTCATTTTTTGGGCCAAAAGGACCCTTTTTGGGGGTCGGGAATCTGATTTTTGGGGCTCGAAAGGGGATTTTTGGGTCGCAAAGTCGATTTTTGGGTCCCAAACTCATTTTTTTGGGTCCCAAAGTCATTTTTTGGACTAAAAAGGCCCTTTTTGGGGGTCGGAAAATTGATTTTTGGGGTACAAAAGGGAATTTTTGGGTCCCAAAGTCGATTTTTGGGTCCCAACCTCAAGTTTTTGGGTCCCAACCTCATTTTTTAGGCCAATAAGGCCTTTTTGGGGGTCAGGAACCTGATTTTTGGGGTGCAAAAGGGGATTTTTGGGTCCCAAAGTCAATTTTTGGGTCCCAAATTCAAGCTTTTGGGTCCCAACCTCATTTTTTGGGCCAAAAGGGCCTTTTTTGGGGGTCGGGAATCTGATTTTTGGGGCCCCAAAGTCGATTTTTGGGTCCCAAAGTCGATTTTTGGGTCCCAACCTCAAGTTTTTGGGTCCCAACCTCATTTTTTGGACTAAAAAGGCCCTTTTTGGGGGTCGGGAATCTGATTTTTGGGGCCCCAAAGTCGATTTTTGGGTCCCAAAGTCGATTTTTGGGTCCCAACCTCAAGTTTTTGGGTCCCAACCTCATTTTTTGGACTAAAAAGGCCCTTTTTGGGGGTCGGGAATCTGATTTTTGGGGCCCCAAAGTTGATTTTTGGGTCCTAAAGTCGATTTTTGGGTCCCAAACTCAAGCTTTTGGGTCCCAACCTCATTTTTTGGGCCAAAAGGGCCCTTTTTGGGGGTTGGGAATTTGATTTTTGGGTCCCAACCTCAAGTTTTTGGGTCCCAACCTCATTTTTTGGGCCAAAAGGGCCCTTTTTGGGGGTCGGGAATCTGATTTTTGGGGCTCGAAAGGGGATTTTCGGGTCGCAAGCCCTGATTTCTGGGTCCTCTCTCCCCTCAGGCCCCCCCGGCGCCGCTTCGCCCTCCCTCCGCGAGGTTCCCGTGTCCTCCCCCACCACCACCACCACCACCACCACCACCTCCTCGTTGTCTTCTCCTCCAGCAGGGATGGAAGGAGGCCCAGAGCCACCCCTCGGGGTCCCCCCGGGGCCTTCCCTCGACCTCCCGTTGCTCCTGGAGGAGCTCCGGCTGCTCCAGCAGCGCCAGCTCCACCAGATGAGGCTGACGGAGGAGCTCTGTCGCCAGGTCCTCCTCTTGGGGACCTTGGAGAACCCCCCCAGGACCTCCTGCTCCGTCTTCGGCGCCGCCAAACCCAACCTCTTCCACCTCGTCCAACCACGAGGCTCCAGAACCCAACCTTGGTCCATCTTGGCGTTGACTGGAGCGTCTTCTTCGGGTCTTCTGCACCTCAAGAACCTTGGTGGTGGTGGTGGTGGTGGTGGTGGTGGTGGGGCCGTGGCGAAGAACTTTGGGAGCCACAGCACCCACCAGGGCCACCCGAGGGGCCACCCAGGGGAGAGGCCCTACGGGCGCGACGGCGGCGGCAAGCGGGTCGCCGCGAGGGGCAACCTCAAGGTCTCCTCCCACCGGCACCGCCAGAAGCTCCTCCGTGGCCAGGGGAACCCCTACACCGGCCCTCGGCGCCTCGAAGGGGCCACCCAGGACCTCGCCGGGGCCACCCAACAGCTCGTGGGGGGCAACCAAGTCAACGTGGCCACCCAGAACCTCACCAGGAGCACCCAGAGCATCACCAGGAGCACCCAGAGCATCACTGGGACCACCCAGGACATCACCAGGAGCACCCAGAGCATCACTGGGACCACCCAACAGCTTATGGGGGGCAACCAAGTCAACGTGGCCACCCAGAACCTCACCAGGACCACCCAGAACCTCACTGGGAGCACCCAGAGCATCACCAGGAGCACCCAGAACCTCACCAGGACCACCCAGAACCTCACTGGGGCCACCCAGGACATCACCAGGAGCACCCAGAGCATCACTGGGACCACCCAGAGCATAACCAGGACCACCCAACAACTTATGGGGGGCAACCAAGTCAACGTGGCCACCCAGAACCTCACCAGGAGCACCCAGAGCATCCCCAGGACCACCCAGAGCATCACTGGGACCACCCAGGACATCACCAGGAGCACCCAGAGCATCACCAGGAGCACCCAGAGCATCACTGGGACCACCCAGGACATCACCAGGAGCACCCAGAGCATCACCAGGAGCACCCAGAGCATCACTGGGACCACCCAGGACATCACCAGGAGCACCCAGAGCATCACCGGGGCCACCCAGAACCTCACTGGGGCCACCCAGGACATCACCAGGAGCACCCAGAGCATCACCAGGAGCACCCAACAGCTTATGGGGGGCAACCAAGTCAACGTGGCCACCCAGAATCTCACCAGGACCACCCAGAACCTTACTGGGAGCACCCAGGACATCACCAGGAGCACCCAGAACCTTACTGGGAGCACCCAGAGCATCACTGGGACCACCCAGAGCATCCCCAGGACCACCCAGAACCTCACTGGGGCCACCCAGGACATCACCAGGAGCACCCAGAGCATCACCAGGACCACCCAGAACCTCACTGGGGCCACCCAGGACATCACCAGGAGCACCCAGAGCATCACTGGGACCACCCAGAGCATCACCAGGAGCACCCAGAGCATCACCAGGAGCACCCAGAACCTCACTGGGGCCACCCAGGACATCACCAGGAGCACCCAGAGCATCACTGGGACCACCCAGAGCATCACCAGGAGCACCCAGAGCATCCCCAGGACCACCCAGAGCATCACTGGGGCCACCCAAAACCTCACCAGGAGCACCCAGAGCATCACTGGGACCACCCAACAGCTTATGGGGGGCAACCAAGTCAACGTGGCCACCCAGAACCTCACCAGGACCACCCAGAACCTCACTGGGAGCACCCAGGACATCACCAGGAGCACCCAGAGCATCACTGGGACCACCCAGAGCATCACCAGGAGCACCCAGAGCATCACTGGGACCACCCAGGACATCACCAGGAGCACCCAGGACATCACCAGGAGCACCCAGAGCATCACCAGGACCACCCAGAGCATCACTGGGGCCACCCAACAGCTTATGGGGGGCAACCAAGTCAACGTGGCCACCCAGAATCTCACCAGGACCACCCAGAACCTCACTGGGAGCACCCAGGACATCACCAGGAGCACCCAGAGCATCACTGGGACCACCCAGAGCATCACCAGGAGCACCCAGAGCATCACTGGGACCACCCAGGACATCACCAGGAGCACCCAGGACATCACCAGGAGCACCCAGAGCATCACCAGGACCACCCAGAGCATCACTGGGGCCACCCAACAGCTTATGGGGGGCAACCAAGTCAACGTGGCCACCCAGAATCTCACCAGGACCACCCAGAACCTCACTGGGAGCACCCAAGACATCACCAGGAGCACCCAGAGCATCACCAGGAGCACCCAGAGCATCACTGGGACCACCCAAGACATCACCAGGAGCACCCAGAGCATCACTGGGACCACCCAGAACCTCACTGGGGCCACCCAAAACCTCACCAGGAGCACCCAGAGCATCACTGGGACCACCCAGAGCATCACCAGGAGCACCCAGAGCATCACTGGGACCACCCAGGACATCACCAGGAGCACCCAGAGCATCACCAGGACCACCCAGAACCTCACTGGGGCCACCCAAAACCTCACCAGGAGCACCCAGAGCATCACCAGGAGCACCCAGAGCATCACCAGGACCACCCAGAGCATCACTGGGACCACCCAGAGCATCACTGGGACCACCCAGAGCATCACTGGGACCACCCAAAACCTCACCAGGAGCACCCAGAGCATCACTGGGACCACCCAACAGCTTATGGGGGGCAACCAAGTCAACGTGGCCACCCAGAATCTCACCAGGACCAGCCAAGACATCACCAGGAGCACCCAGGACATCACCAGGAGCACCCAGAGCATCACCAGGAGCACCCAGAATGTCACTGGGGCCACCCAGAACATCACTGGGAGCACCCAGAGCATCACCAGGACCACCCAGGACCTCAACGAGACCAACCAAGTCAACGTGGCCACTCAACAGGTCAACGTGGCCACCCAGGACCTCACCAGGACCACCCAGAGCATCACCAGGACCACCCAGGACCTCACCAGGACCACCCAGAACCTGACTGGGAGCACCCAGAGCATCACCAGGACCACCCAGGACATCACTGGGACCACCCAGAGCGTCACTTGGACCACCCAACATCTCATGGTGGGCAACCAAGTCAACGTGGCCACCCAAGAGGTCAACGTGGCCACCCACGACCTCACCAGGACCACCCAAGACCTCATGTTGGGCAACCAACTCAACGTGGCCACCCACCAGGTCAACGTGGCCGCCCAACCCCTCCTGGTGGCCGCCCCCCACCTGACGGCCTTCCGGAAGCTTCTCCTGCTGAAGGCCCCAGAGGGACGACTGCTCCTGACGGGCCGGTGGGAGGTCCCCGGGGTCCTTCTGGAGGTGCCACCACGGCCACCGCCGGCCAAAGTCCGACGCCTGGTGGTGGAGATGGACCCCCCGTGGCCACCTTCACCCCCATCTCCGGCGCCGTCGCGGCGTTGGGGTCGTCCACGTCCTCTGAGGTCCCACCAGGGCCACCAAGGTGGGAGCTCAGGAGGTCCCGAGAGGTCCTGGAGGTGGAAAACGCGAGGCCGGCGAAGCGACGGCCGCGGGGGCTTCCGGGAGCATCTCGGGGGGCTTCGAGGTGGCCCCCGAAACGCTCGTCCCGGCAAGAAGGGGGGGAAGGACCTCAAAATTGGGGTGAAGGACCCCAAAAATAGGGTGAAGGACCCCCAAAATAGGGTGAAAGACCTCAAAAATAGATGGAACCCCCAAATCCAGGAGGTCCAGGAGGTGGATTGGGACCTCCAGGTGGAGGAGGACCCCAAAAATGGGGAGGAGGACCCCAAAAATGGGGTGAAGGACCTCAAAAATGGGGTGAAGGACCTCAAAAAGGGGGAGAACCCCCAGATTCAGGAGGTCCAGGAGGCGGATTGGGACCTCCAGGTGGAGGAGGACCCCAAAAATGGGGAGGAGGACCCCAAAAAGGGGGTGAAGGACCTCAAAAATGGGGTGAAGGACCCCAAAAAGGTGGTGAAGGACCTCAAAAAGGGGGTGAAGGACCCCAAAAATGGGGTGAAGGACCTCAAAAATGGGGAGGAGGACCTCAAAAATGGGTGGAACCCCCAGATCCAGGAGGTCCAGGAGGTGGATTGGGGCCTCCAGGTGGAGGAGGACCCCAAAAATGGGGTGAAGGACCTCAAAAATGGGGTGAAGGACCTCGAAAATGAGGAGGAGGACCCCAAAAATGGGGTGAAGGACCCCAAAAATGAGGTGAAGGACCTCAAAAATGGGGTGCAGGACCCCAAAAAGGGGGGGAACCCCCAAATACAGGAGTTCCAGGAGGTGGATTGGGACCTCCAGGTGGAGGAGGACCCCAAAAAGGGGGTGAAGGACCTCAAAAAGGGGGTGAAGGACCCCAAAAATAGGGTGAAGGACCCCAAAAATAGGGTGAAGGACCTCAAAAATGGGGTGAAGGACCCCAAAAAGGGGGGGAACCCCCAGATCCAGGAGGTCCAGGAGGCGGATTGGGACCTCCAGGTGGAGGAGGACCCCAAAAATGGGGTGAAGGACCTCAAAAAGGGGGTGAAGGACCCCAAAAAGGGGGTGAAGGACCCCAAAAATGAGGTGAAGGACCTCAAAAAGGGGGTGAAGGACCTCAAAAATGGGGGGAACCCCCAGATCCAGGAGGTCCAGGAGGCGGATTGGGACCTCCAGGTGGAGGAGGACCCCGGAAATGGGGAGAAGGACCTCAAAAATGGGGTGAAGGACCCCAAAAAGGGGGTGAAGGACCTCAAAAAGGGGGTGAAGGACCCCCAAAATAGGGTGAAAGACCTCAAAAATAGATGGAACCCCCAAATCCAGGAGGTCCAGGAGGTGGATTGGGACCTCCAGGTGGAGGAGGACCCCAAAAAGGGGGTGAAGGACCTCAAAAAGGGGGTGAAGGACCCCAAAAATGGGGTGAAGGACCTCAAAAAGGGGGTGAAGGACCCCAAAAAGGGGGAGGAGGACCCCAAAAATGGGGTCCCCTGAGCGAGGAGGTCCCTGAACCCCACTTTTGACCCCCCCAAAAGGGACCTCCTTGGGCTTTTGGGTGTTGGGGGTCTCCTTCTCCCCCCGTTTTTTGCCAAGGGGAACCCCAAAATCATGAGGTTGGACCCCAAAATCTGTAGGGGGATCCGAAAAACAGGAGGTGGGACCCCAAAAATATGAGGTGGGACCCCAAAAATATGAGGTTGGACCTCGAAATCCCAAGGGGGACCCCAAAATCCTGAGGTGGGAACCCAAAATCTGAAGTGGGACCTCAAAATCTCAAGGGGGGACCCCAAAAATAGGAGGTGGGACCCCAAAAATATGAGGTGGGACCCCAAAATCTCAAGGTGGGACCCCAAAATTATGAGGTGGGACCTCAAAATCTCAAGAGGGACCCCAAAAATATGAGGGGGGACCTCAAAAATATGAGGTGGGACCCCAAAATCTCAAGGTGGGACCTCAAAATCTCAAGGGGGACCCCAAAATCTCAAGGTGGGACCTCAAAATCTCAAGGGGGACCCCAAAATCATGAGGTTGGACCCCAAAAATATGAGGTTGGACCTCAAAATCTCAAGGTGGGACCCCAAAATTATGAGATGAGAACCCAAAATCTGAAGGGGGACCCCAAAAATATGAGGTGGGACCCCAAAAATTTCCAGGTGAACCCCAAAAATATGAGATTGGACCTCGAAATCCCAAGGGGGACCCCAAAATTAGGAGGTAGGACCCCAAAATCTCAAGGGGGACCTCAAATTGACCCCAAAAGTCACAAGAGGGGACCCCAAAACCCTGAGGGGGTCCCCAAAATGACAAAGGGGACCCCAAAATCTCAAGATGGGACCCCAAAATCAAAAGGGGGGACCCAAAATGACAAAGGGGACCCCAAAATCTCAAGATGGGACCCCAAAACCTGAAGGGGGGACCCCAAAAACATGAGGGGGACCTCAAATTGACCCCCAAACCCACAGGGGGAACCCCAAAACCACGAGGGGGGGGACCCCAAAATGACAAAGGGGACCCCAAAATCTCAAGGTGGGGACCCCAAAAACATGAGGGGGGACCTCAAATTGACCCCCAAACCCACAGGGGGAACCCCAAAACCACGAGGGGGGGACCCCAAAATGACAAAGGGGACCCCAAAACCAGGAGGGGGGACCCCAAAAATGACAAAGGGGACCCCAAAATCTCAAGATGGGACCCCAAAACCTGAAGGGGGGACCCCAAAACCACGAGGGGGACCCCAAATTGACCCCAAACCCACAGGGGGAACCCCAAAACCACGAGGGGGGGACCCCAAAATGACAAAGGGGACCCCAAAACCACGAGGGGGACCCCAAACCCACAGGGGGAACCCCAAAACCACGAGGGGGGGACCCCAAAATGACAAAGGGGACCCCAAAATCTCAAGGTGGGGACCCCAAAAACATGAGGGGGACCTCAAATTGACCCCCAAACCCACAGGGGGAACCCCAAAACCACGAGGGGGGGACCCCAAAATGACAAAGGGGACCCCAAAACCACGAGGGGGGACCCCAAAAATGACAAAGGGGCCCCCAAAATCCCCCTTTTTTCACCCCAAAATTGGCCCCCAGGAGAAGAAGCCAATTAAAGCCGCTTTTAACCCCCTTGCCGCTGTGTTTTCGGGCTGGGGGCTGGGGCTGGGGTGGGTTTGAGGCGGAATCGACCCAAAAAGGGGGTTTTTAGGCTTAAAAAAAGAGGTTTTTGCCTCAAAAAGAAAAAAGAAGGGGGGGGGGGGGGGCAAAATGGCGGCGCCCTCAACAAAGATGGCGGACGCCCATAGGGATTAGCGGGGGTTGGGGGGGCGCTGCCCTCGCTCAAAATGGCGGCGGAGGAATCCGCGCCTTCCCGCGAAAGTTGGCGCCCTTCGAGCCATTTATGGGGTGTGCCCTTATCAAAGATGGCGGCGTGTAAGGGGAAAACAACGGGCGCTGCCCTCACTCAAAATGGCGGCGGCTCCTTCAGGCGCTTCCGGTCGCGGCCGGAAGAGAAGCGGAGCCCGCGCTCGGCGCAGCGGCGGCTCCTGGTGGCTCCTCGGGGTGGCTCTTGGTGGCCCCTTTTGGGTGGCTTTTGGTGGCCCCCCCGGGGTGGGGGGAGGGGGGGAAGGGGTGAGGGGGTGAGGGGGGGGCCATGTCGGACACGTGGAGCTCCATCCAGGCCCACAAGAAGCAGCTGGACTCGCTGCGGGAGCGGCTGCAGAGGAGGAGGAAGCAGGAC